>OY744536.1:63920717-63978217 GCA_963556195.1 Sepiola atlantica
TCAACATATTAAACATTCTTGAAGCCTTTTACATAAAAAACTATATATCCGAACAATCAATACTTAGTATTACGAAAGTATTCGGGGCATTTTAAAGTACCTAGAAGAGTAATTCACGTTACACAATCTTTAGCCATTAAGCAATTTGAATCTTGAACGCGCTAAGAACGTAATCAAATTCTTAGCGGTTTAGTAATCAGACTTTGGAATTTTGCACGCTTTTAGAACGTAATCACGCTTTAATATACCACTTAAATATTATAGACGATATTTTTAAGTTTCTGAGTACAAGCTGTTTTAATAATAATCAACAACTAAAGAGTAAAGATATATTCCTAAAGACACTAAGATTAACACCACTTGAAGATGATTTGACGAATGAAATCGAAAGTACTCGCAAAAAAAAAAATTAAATGGAACGAGAAATCCACGGAAAGTGCATGCATCAATTGACCGACACACTAAATGGACCAGTTCAGAATGTTTGCCTAAATCGAAATATGCTGCCTTAATACACACAATATAAATATATATATATATATATATAAATATATATATATGTATATATATACATATATCTAAACATATATATATGTATATATCTATATGCAAATATATATTTATATATATATATATATATATATATATTAATGCATACACATACATATATGTAATGTATATATATATATATATATATATATATATATATATATATATATATATATATATATATATATATATATATAATATATATCTGGTACACGTATTTTATGAGTTTCTGTAGATGTAAATCCGTTAAAACTCGGGTGGTCATAAACAATAACAATTAAGGGTGTTTATTAGTATTCATTTTTATTAATACAAACATTATTGGTTACATATGTGCATACATGTTTCGGTTGTACTGTTCACAGACAGACACCCTTTTCAAACCAATAATGTATGTATACATAAAATGTTATATATATATATATATATATATATATATATATATATATATATATATATATATATATATATATATATAGCTTACGTTCTCCTTGAGGTGTATCGTATTGAACGTTTTTGTTAAAAAGACGGCTGGTCAAAAAGTATTGGTTGTCTGAGTGAAATACTTTGTGCAGTCAGGAAAATATCAATATGAACATATCTTGAGCTGGGAAACTGTGGTATGCGAATTTCTTAATATCTTCACATATTTACTTGTGTATATGAAACGGAAAAATAATAGAATAAATATACTCGACATTTGTATTTATTACCACATAGTGTGCTACTCATGTAAAACGATACGTCAAAAGAGAAGATTCCTGGGAAATTTAAGTGACTATGTTAGTTTCTTTATAGTGAAGAAATGTCTTGCTTCTGCTATTATGAAACTGTTCGATGAAACAGATTTCATTGCGAAATTACAATTAAAAGAGAAAATTACTTTTTCCAAGAGTTATCTCTCTTACTTCAAAGAGATTTTGAGCAGTGTCATGTGTATGACGTTTAAGACCAGACGATATGTTTGGTTAAATGTGTCGCACTACGACTTTCAATTAATACGTCTTAATTAAAAAGTAATGCTTTCTTTAATTGTAAACATATAATAACTAATATTTGTGGATCTATATAGACGTGTTTTTATTCAATACATTCTTTATATGCGTCCCATATCTCAAAAATACAACTAGTTCATTTCAGAGATAAATACAACAGAATAGATAAATATGTATATTCTGTTGTCTGTCCATGTGTGCATATCTGTATTTTTGTCAGTTAATCTTCATGAGTTTCAGAAAAATATGCAAATTTAAATGAAGTATTCACATAATAATATATATCGAATATGTTAGTGGCGTCAGTAAGAGAACATCTCTCTGACGTCACTTGCGAGAAGTGAGATAAGCTCTCACGCGAACTTCCGTTACTTTTTACAATTCGTCATCTTTTATGCAGGCTAAAAGCCCCTAGATTATAACGGTTAATTATATGGATTGTCAACCGAATGATGAAGAATATTATGAGAACATGGAAAATGATGAATACAATGAAAACTATTTGAGTACTTATCGGGATTGGTTATGGAAATATTTGCCATTGCATTTGAAGAAGGCCTAGCTGTAACCTACATGAAAACAGTCACGTGCTAATGTGTTCTACGTATGCGAAGTTCTCTGAAATGAATTCATTTCTGTTGTAATGCATACGGAAACATAAATGACAGTTATTTGCAGTGGTAGTTAAAGACGAGTTCTTGTTGTGAATATCTTACAGGGAGGAACAAGAAATCAGAACCTAGTCGATTAACTTCCATGGAAAGAACGATAGTATCGACAGACTATCAGTTTCTCATTTACGAAGACCGGCCATATTGTTATGTGTGGCTGCTGGCGAGACCCACCCCCTATACTTCCACTAAGCCGGATGAGGTTTGGATGTATATAAATATGGACAATAAATTCCCATAGGTCATGCGCGAAATTTTTTTAGTTGAAAAAAAACAGACCGAACCATAGATGTTATTCTTTTGCTTATAAAAAATCAAGCAGCAAGCCGGCCACGTGCGATACAAAAGAAAGATGGATTCCGTCAGTAGACTAAAACAGTACTTCTCAATAATATTATTTATGTTCACAAGTATATTGGTTTCGATTGGCAATAGGAGATAGGAAAAGCCAAACTTGGTAAACGGGGAGAGGAACTTGGCAAAATAATAGATTATATTATCCATTTAGAAGTTGAATGAGGAGGAAAGAAGCTAGACATAGAAATAGATGGAAAAGTAACGCAGGAGATTAACAACATATATATATATATATATATATATATATATATATATATATATATGTATATATATACATATATATATGTATATATATATATATATATATGTGTATATATATATATATACATATATATATATATATGTGTGTATTTATACATATATATATGTATATATATATATATGTGTATATATATATATATATATATACATATATATATATATATATACATATATATATATATATATATATATATATATATATATATATACGTACCGTATTTCTTAATTGGGAGAGTTTCCCAGCAGAGTGCTCAATTATCAATGCAAAAGTAAAATTAACTAGATAATTAATAAGAGCATGATACTTATTAATATTAAAAAAAAAGTTAAAACACCACCCGGACCAAGGTTTCAGATCCGAGAACATCGAACCTTCATCAGCGGAGTCGTATAGCTTAATGAGTGAGAACAACCGCCAGGAATTTCAAAATATTGTCCGTTGGAAAGATGGAACACTTTCAGATTTAAAATTGTCACGTCCGTGGAAAATACGTAGTCAGTTATGGAAAGGTTTCAGATCAACACAACAGCGACGCTGTACATAGAAAAAGCAAGAAATTAAATGGGAATAACGTTAACAGTTGTACAGATGGGTAACTAGCAGGTTTAAATTGTCACGTGCGTGGAATTACGTAGGATTCAAATTTAACTAATAGAGACGCTATATATGTTATCGAAAGTAAATGGAGATAACGTTAAAAATAAAATTAAAATTAAGTTAAAAATTATATTGAAATAATATGCTAATGTAATAATATATTACTAAACATATTAAATAATAAATCATTAACATTAAACTTATAATAAAATTAATTATAACCACACCATTTGTATATTTATAAAGTCTTAAGGGTACTAATCATGAAAACATTTACGGTACTAATAATAAAAAGAGGGGGATAAAGAAAGATGAAAAAGAATGATGACTTATTCCCATTTAAATTCTTGCTTTTTCTATGTACAGGGTCGCTGTTGTTTTGATCTGAAACCTTTCCATAACTGACTACGTATTTTCCACGCACGTGACAATTTTAAATCTTAAAGTGTTACATCTTTCCAACGGACAATATTTTGAAATTCCTGGCGGTTGTTCTCACTCATTAAGCTATACGACTCCGCTGATGAAGGTCTGATTTTCTCGGATCTTAAACCTTGGTCCGGATGTTGTTATATATATATATATATATATATATATATATATATATATATATATATATATATACAAGAGTGAGAGAAGAATTGAGGGGTGAGGGTAAATGACTGATAAATAGATAAAGAAAAAATAAAACAATAAAGAGAGTCGTGGTATCAATAGATAACACAATGAGTTGAGATGTACGCTAACGAAAAAGTGACTAATAAGAAAGAGAAGTGGCAGAGAAAAATAACTGGGGAGAAGGAAACAAAGAGTGACAACTAACGCGAGATGAATAAATAGATGCATTTATGTTTTGGAAATTTTAAACAAGATTTGATAAATATGATTACCTGTATTATTCGGACAACAATTTTTATCTTGCTTTAAATTTTCACAACGTGTAACCGATGCAACGTCCAACATTTGCATATTTTTAACTTGAGAATCATATATATTACAATCAATACAAAAATAATAGCTCGACTGATCCACATGATACATAGAGGGAAAAACAGATAAATATAGATTTAGGTACAGAGCTAAAGAGTTGAGGCAAATAGATCGAGTTATAATGAAATAGGAACATGGGTGGATGTATTGCAAGTTATATATATATATATATATATATATATATATATATATATATATATATATATATATATCCACATACAACTGTCTTACTGCTGTACAGTGTGTATAAATAAATCGATTAATAATGAAAGAGAATGACGGAGAAATTTGCAGTGTTGTATATATATATATATATATATATATATATATATATATAGGAAAACGACGTTTACGGGCCTGTATATTAGTTGGGATTCTTTTGTTCCCATGAGTAGAAAGATCAGTTTAGTCAAAACACTTGTTCATCGCGCACTGATGATTTGCATTGCCAGCAATCTCGCGGCTGAACTTAGAAAGATAACTGATATTCTTACTAACAATTGTTTCCCTGAGGGTCTTATTTCCAAATGTATTGATCAAAAATTTGCGAAAATTAATGCCAACATTTTCTTTGGCCCACCCAAATGTCATGTTTGTTTGAAACTTCTTTTTATTGGTTCTATCAGTAAAGGTTTTTCGGATAAAATTTCATCGGTTGTTCTCGTTGTTTTCATGCAGTACGACCCCGTAGGGTGTTTGACACCAAAACTGCTTTCCCAGGCGCCAGAAACGCGTACTTCCAACACTACAGAAAAGTGTGATTATATATAAATTCAAATGTTAGTGTGAAGCTGACTATGTTGGTCGTACTCTTCAGCGCTTGGAAGTCAGCGGACCCAGCATATCCCTGCATCTTTTCGCAGATCAAGTGTTGTAAAGATGAGTATATCGACGCACCCATCCGAGCGTTTACAGACACATCCGGGCGCCCACAAGTCTACGAGTCATCAATTGGACAGCACTTTTATGATGATAAAAAGTGCGGTGAGGCGTACTCCGGTGGATGTGTTCGCATTGTACACAAGCCACGTTCCAAACACAATCTCAAGGTGTTGGAGGCAGTGAGTGTTACAATGCGAAAACCATCGCTCTGTAGGCAAAAAAAGTTGTCTCACCAATTGGACTTATTTAGAGACTTCTAAAAAGGAAAAAAAATGATGCCATATATTCATTTTTAGTTTATGATGGCGATATTCAATCTCCCTGTTTTTATTAGTTTTTTTTCTCCACGTTACTCTTTTGCCCGTTTTTAAGCGATATTCGCCGACGTTTCCCTTGACAATGTGTCGATTGAAAGGTACCTTGGGATTTAGTCTATTAGATTTAGTCGATCTTTTTATTCTTTTTAAAAGTTTTTAATCGAATGTCTTCCGACGATTAAATATATTACTTCATATTTCCACTCTCTTTTCTTGTGATATTGTCCTCGACTCGCTATGACTCCGTTCATCCTATTTAACACCTTGAGATATATATACATATATATATATATATATATATATATATATATATGTATGTATGTATATTTAGGCAGCAAGTCATTATCTAAGCAAGCGTTGTTGAACATCAAGGAACATTCGCGTTTGTATATTTTCCTCGTGAGGTTCTCAAACCGTCGAGCCATCTTTCTGGTTTCTGGTGGCAATCCGTATAGTACTTCGCCGATAGTTTTTAATTCGGCCATTTTCTCGAGCGCTTTCGACTTTCGTAGTCGTCTTCAGGCTTAGGGTTTTGTTTGTTTTTTTTTAAAATTTAAATAAGAAGACTGGAGTTAGTGTTTTATAGTTATCGCTACGGCCGAATGAAAGAGAGAAGAGGGTGTGTGGTTGAGTTCATTTTATTCTATCGTTTGTGTGTTTGGTTTTATTGTTTACTTATTTATTTTGTTAGTTCTTATTTTTGCTTTTATTTATTTATGTATTATTATTTATTCCTATTACTATTATTACTATTATTTATTTATTTATCAATTTATTAATTTATTTATTTATCAATTTATTTATTTATTTATTTTGTTTTTACTTAATTTCCATTTAATTATGGAATACTTTTAATATGTTGGTACCTGTGTTGAAAGCTATTTTGTTCATGTTAGGCTGTTTAGTTTTAATGAATATTGCTTCTTGTATTTTAAGTATGTTTGTGCAGTTATTTTTGTGTATTATTCTCGTGTTAGATATTAATATTTTCCGTATATCGGCCGACTGTAGTGTTTTGTTATGTGTAGTAATGTGACGTTAGATGGCGCTGGTATCGGATAAATGGTAAGTAGGCGTATATATAAGCGGAAATATAATAAAGATATGAAGATAAAGTTATCTTAAAATAATTGCGTTCTGAATGAGTAAATGCTTAATATACACTATATGGCAGGTACGTAGCAAATGAAAATTAAAATTGGATAAAGTACAATGTTTATTAATAATCAAATAGTAAACAAGTAATATACGGATACACACATAATTTTTTTAAATCCATGTTTTTGTTTAAATTATACATGTTTCATGAGAGGAAAGTCAAATTGATAAAACAGAAAAAAACATATTACTCGATAGCACAGAATTACAAATAAAAGAAAATGCCCCAAAATATAAAAATATAAAAAGTATCATCGCCACAAAAAGTAACATGTCCAAGTAAGAATATCCAAGAAGTAAGAATTATTCTTAAGCATATGTAGGATAAGAAAAAACATAAATGAATCCAAATAGCCTGTATAGTGATCAGTTTCGGTTGGGATAATATAGGGATTCAGGTGCGATGAAACACTGTTCGATTGAAAACAAAGATCCTCACCCAAAATAATACAATTTGTGCAACTCCTAATAAAATATTTTGTAAAAACTAAAAAAAAAAAGATCCATTGCCGAATATATTATATAGTTGGCAGAGTAAAAAGTGTACACTGGACTAATATAAGCCAGATATAATATGATAATTTAAAGAAAGAAAAAAAGAAAAAAAGAGAAATAGGTTATTATAGAGATAAGCAGAAAAAAGAAAAAAAAGAGAATAAAAAGGGAAAGGAGATAGGGAACAAATAGAAAAGGAAAAAAAAAGAATTGAAAAAAAAAGAAAACGGATGAAAAAGAAACGAAAAGAAAAAAAAAAGATTTAAGTAAGTACTGGTCAAAGAGAAATGCAACCGGCGGATAGGAATAGACAGGAAAAGAAAAGTGAAAAAGACACACAAATATCTGGGAGTAGTCAAAATTAGGCTATATGGGCCAATACGAGTATAATGAAGCCCCCACCGATTGAAAACTGAAAACCAGAAGAGTATGGTATAGTGATAATATAATTAGAAGAGGAAGAACAGGGATGGAAAGAGAAGAAAAGAGGAAACAAGGTTTAAAATACAAGAAATGAAAACACAGTTAGGAAAATATAATAATATTAAAAATCTTACAATAAAAGATTAATCGATACTATACATGAGATTAAAGTGAATTAAATTTATTTATAAAAACAGATTAAAAAACATAATTTAAAAAATAAATATATATATATATAAAATATAATTATTAAATTATATCACAGTATAAAAACAATATTTCAAAGAATTAGTCAAAGATATGTAATTCACAAATAGGTAGGATGAAGTCAGCAGACATTAGAGTTATATTAAAGGTAAACTTTAAGAAATCGTACAAATAGAAGTCGTTATAAATTATTCATGAGTTTAGATTAAAATAAAATTAGATTAGAGTAAAATTAGATTAAAACATGAATAAGGAAATGAATATATATATATATATATATATATATATATATATATATATATATATATGGAAAATAAAGAGGGTATCAAAATGTAAATGAAACTCTAATTAGATAAAAGTTAGTAGAAAAGTAAGAAAAAATCAAAGGTTATATATATATATATATATATATATATATATATATATATATATATATATATATATATGTATGTATATTAAATCAAAATTAAAATAAAAATAAAAGTAAAACAAGTTAAGACCGCTCCGAGAACTGAACAAATCGGGATCAAAGGGAAGTAATACATTTTAAAATACCGAGACTGCATAAGTAAATCACTAGTCAGAAAAAAGTAGCCTAAGCAAATAAATCAACTCTATGTAAAGGACGATTTGATGATTAATAAACTTTTTACTTTATTAATTTTTTGTTCATCATTCATTTACATATATATATATATATATATATATATATATATATATATATATATATATATATATATATATATATATATATATATATAATAATGGTAATAATCCAGGTGAAAAATATCCACAGGGTGGTAATCCAGAGAATTTTAACCGGGTTTATAAAAAGTGCTCAATATCAAAATAGAGCTTTATATATATATAGTAATCTACATACAAGTGTTTCGCCGCATCACGTGGATAAACGTGAAGGGTGTCTATCAGCTGAGATTCGAAACCTGATGGCCATAATACTTGCAACTATTAATTACAGTAAGGTAATTTACCTCTACGGTACACAATAGTAATATAGGGTTCAGGTCTAGAAGCAGGAGTTTCCTAAGATCACTGTTTTCGACGTAACGTCGGGTGTCCAGTAGTTCTCTCTACTATATATATATATATATATATATATATATATATATATATATATATATATATATATATATATATATATATATATAAAGAAAGGCGATAGAGAGAGAGAGAGAGAGAGAGAGAGAGAGAGAGAAAGAAGGAGAGGAAGAGAGAGAGAGATCGACTAATGTCCGTGTAGCCGACGGTCGTATTGACTTCTTCGATGGTTAACTATATTTCCAAATTGGTTCGACTGAATCGACCGAAGCAGGATTTCTCTTGGGGCAGAAAAGTGTGTTCAAAGATTTCCCAAAAGCTTAAGATAATAAAAAGGAAGAACGTCGTTACGGCTATTTTAAAGAGACGACCGAGAAATAAATGTAATTTGTACTGTAAATCATAGGAAATCGCAAATAAATTAGATTCTAGAAACAAAAACAAATGACACAAACTTGTGACTTTTCTTCTCAGACACCAATCATGTGTACTGCAATAGTTTAAAATTTCGAACTTATACGAGGCTAAATAATTATTCTCCTTCTTTTTAATGTGTTATCTCTCATTAACTGACTTACTCGCTCACATATATCACTCTTACTTCTGTCGCCTTCGCCTTCTCTTAAACCCTCTCTCTTTTGTCACTCATTTCCAATGCATTTAAGCACTTTTCTCGCTTCTTAACCATTATTGAATTGATTTTGTTTTAATACTCACACTTCTTTATGACCCTTTCAATCTCTCTCTCTCACTCTCTCTCTTTCTCTGTGTGTATATATATATATATATGCATATATATATATAATACATATATATATATATATATATATATATATATAAATCAAAAACATTGCTCTTTATTTCTCCTTAATTATAAGGCGTAAAATCTAAGTTAGAAGACGTGTGTTAAAATAAAGATGAGTTGCCAACATATTCAATGTACACACACATACACCCCCAACCCACACACACCCACACACATATATATATATATGTATATATATATATATATATATATATATATATATATATATATATATATATATATATATATATTCTCATTTTTATTGATCTACTCTGTTGAATCACTACATCTACTCCTCCTAACACTATGAAGGGAAAAGGACGTCATAACGAATTCAGAATCACGCTCTGGCAAAACATTGCTTCTGTACTTTCTGTAAATAATTTGTTATATTATTTCTGTTTGCTATCTAAGGCCACATATATATATTGTTATATTTTATTTCAATCGAAGTTCTCAGAAATCAAGTGAGGTCTTTTCCTGAGCCTAACACTTGATCTTTATATGGTATACATAGACGTTCGAATATTCCATTAAAGTGATCCTTTAATTCTCAAATGTAGAGTTAGTAAAAAACATAAAGAACATTTATTTTCCTCTCCCCAATTGACAAATAAACTCTGTCACAGTATATATTTCTTGTAGTGTCTTGGTCTTACATGATTACAGGAATTAATTTAGTCTGGTGTTATTGAGCTAACAAAACCTAAAGAAGGTGAATCATTCCTCGTGTGGGCCATTGTATAGCCGTGTCGAAGGGATCTTATTTGTGTTTCGAATACTACGTTATTTTGAACATTTGGTCAGTGTTTACTTGTAAGGCCAAGTATTCTCATATATATAATTCGTTCGGAAATGATGCTGTTTACGCTCTGATGATATCTATCTAGGTTGTAATAATTTATAATACGGATATATATATATATATATATATATATATATATATATATATATATATATGTATATATGTATATATGCATATATATATGCATATGCATGTATATATGTATATGTGTACATGTGTATATATATACGTATATCTATATTTATATATGTATATATACATATATATGTGTATGTATATATATGTATATATATGTATATATGTATATATATATATGTACATATATATATACATGTATATATACCTATGTGTGTATATATATATATGTGTATATATATGTATATATATGTGTACATATATGTACATCTACGTGTATATATATGTATATAAACATATATATGCATATATGTATATATAGATGTGTATGTACATATATATATATATATATATATATATATATATATATATATATATATATATATATATATATACATGCATATCACGTTGACACACCGGTTAAGCGACGGCGAGCCTGGCCAGTACTAAATGAGTGACCATTTGGGAATACCATGTGCTGTATGTGTTCTCTGCTTATCTCGGCATTTTTTCCGGTCGTCTTTAATTGCTTGCTATTGGAATCAAGCAGTGTCGACTCGGCAGAAGTGATGATAGAATTGCGCAACACTTGCTTCAAAATTACACGCGCAGTCAGTCCCTTACAGGCATGTGCATAGTCTCTCTAGACTGAACGGAGGGCATTGCATAAATATATATATATATATGTATATATATATATATATATATATACATATATATATATATATTTATGTATATAATTTTCACAGAATAAACACAAATGATTGGAAACTTTCTATCTGGGGTTTCTAGGGGAAACTTTCTGCTTGGTTTATGAAAAAACTAAAATATGGGTTAATGTAAATATACTTAATTTATTTTTTCAATAGATTGTGTTCGTCTAATTAAACAAACAATAAAATTAAACAGACAATATCTCTGTGAAGAATGTATTTTAAGAAAAGTATACACATTTAAATGATTATATTTATTCCTATTTTAATATTTAAAATAAGTGTAAACGAATTAATTTCGATTCGTTCAAACTATTTGGCGTTTTATAGTTTGCTGTAAAAACCACTTCATCCAAAACTAGTTTGTTTTTCAGATTAACATTTTCTCGGTCGGAGGTTATCGGACTATATCTTGAAGCAGTTGACAATGTTTCGAATAGATTAAAGTATATTGAACATCTTTAATAAAAATCAAACGTCTTGTTATTTATAAAATTCACTTTTTCTACAAAACAACAGCGCGCAAACATTTTTCTTATTACTTGACCTCATATTGCAAATGTTCTTATGGACTTTGCTTTCATGCAAGAATCGTAAACAGAATCTATATTTGAATTTTAAAAAAGACACTCACAAACACCGGGTTTACACCGCATATATATATATATATATATATATATATATATATATATATATATATATATATATATATATATATATATATAATCTCTATATATTATTAATAAATATATATATATATATATATATATATATATATATATTATTAACAAATATATATTTATATATATAATCTCTATATATTATTAATACACATATATATATTAATATATATATATATATAATCTATATATATTATTAATAAATATATATATATATATATTAGTAATATATATTATATATATATATATATACATATATATATATATATATATATATATATATATAAGGGCTTTATTATGTGTCGGTGTATGTTGAAAGGTGATCAATAAAGGTCTAGATTGCAAAATGTAAGATCACAAATAAAAACTAATTGTTGATAACAGATCATGCCTATTATGTAGCTTAAATGATGTATTCCTATTTATGAGTTATGGTGTGGTGCAGTTTATTGGCCTGTGAGTGAGTTACTGTATGTTCGGATGTGTCCATCCGATTTCAAGATGTATGTGTTATATTTATATATATATTATTTTGTGGGGAGGTTGCTTATATTTGAATCTATAACTGTTATAATTCTAGTTTATTAATCACAGAAATACAACCATCCCCTGAATTTTTCCCACTCTCCGACAAATGAACTAAACAACACAATATCACCTCTAAATTGTAATATATCATTTAAGCAAGGAAACATCGAACATCCGTTTTCAACCATTAAACTATTCTACATAATAGTTAGTTACGATTAAAACCTATATAATGATTATAAAGGATCTATCATGTATATACACGTAGATTAATGTATATTCACATCTATTTATAAAGTAACATTTTTTCACGAGTGTGTTAATTATCTCAAGTCTCCCAACTGAATGAAGCCATCAAACTACAAGTTCTTTATTTGCTTGAAGACATTGTTGAAGTGAATTCACATCGCCACAAGCTTTGGTTTCTTTTGATTTCAACGTGTTCTTACTTCCTTCTGGCTATCATGACAAGAGCTTCCCACTAAGATGATGTTCGATTTAAAATCTCTTTTTTTGTTTTAATTAGGAAGTTTGAAATCGAATGCTAGTCGCTATGTCACGCTTACTTTTCAAATCGAATGTAGTTTATCACGTTTTAGTTTTACAATTGTAGTCAAATTTAGATGCGTCCAAGCTTCGCAACAAGTTGAAATTATAGTTTTGTCGGTCAATCACGGTTTATTTTTAATTAGCGTGTTCATCGGTGTGCCACGCTAAAATTGTATATATTTGACGATCTGTTGGGCTTCAATGTGATATATTATTCTTAGTTTCATCAAAGCATCGCCGTAACTATTCATCGATAAACGCGCTGATTAAATGGGCGTAACTTACTTATATCCGTTTAGAGTTATTTTAGTTTTCTTTACATCCAGGTTTCAAAGAATTAAAAGTAAAATAATTCCATTGCATTAAAGTAAAATATAAGAAGGATAAGACGGCGCAAGAAATACAGATAGAGGAAGATAAATTCTAAGAAATAGGCAGATACAGATAGATAGAGACAGATGAAGAGAAATAGAGATGAGTGGCTATAGAGAAAGCGAGAGGGAAAGAGATAGAGAGCGATACATAGATAGATCACGAGATATATGTTGAGAGAAAATAAGAAATAGAGAAGGATAGAGATAAAGAGCGATAGAGAGGTGGAAACAGATACACAGAGAGAAATATAGATATGTAGATATACATCGAGATAAATAGAGAGAAAGCAAGGGAGATAGAAATATAGCCAGGGAGATAAAGAAAGACAAATAGATAGATAGTAAGAGAAAGAGAGAGAGAGCGAGAGAAAGAGAAAGAGAGAGGAGACGGGAATTTTAATGTGTATATTCTTCTATTGCCGGAAGATTGGAAGCTTTTCAGATTGATTGAGGCACAGGAAGAAAATATTCGAAGACACGACGGATGTGCACGTCAATTATTGTTTCTTTTTGTTCTCCTGGCAGACTCTAAATAGTTCCGTTACAATGGACCAAAAGTTCTTTCTCTTTCGAAATGAAATATTTCGAAAAAATATAAAGCGTTAATCTGAGAGTTGTCTTCTCAATCAGAAATGTTGCACGTTAGTAGAAACCTATTGAAAAATGTGTTGGTCTATTTTTTGTATATGCACCGTTCGAATATATCGCGGATTAATTTTTTCTTTCTGAGTGATAAAAAGGGGAATAGATAATATAGTCCAATTCAGCTTACACAAACGTTCATTACTAAAATATTCACAAAAAATGTGTATAATAATAATAATGTAAACGGAACAATGTGTAAATTTTGAAAGCAAGTTCATTGTTGTTTCAAGTCCCCAGAAAAGAAAAAAAAACAGAGAAATGCTGGTGGTTATATATAAGAATGAGAAGTAACGTAAATAAGTAAATGTTTAACAATATAAGTATAATGCCAAACAATACTTATCTGTTCAATCGGTTGTTTGTTTAAGTTTTATTTTCATGTAAAAGCCAACGTAATGTTTTGGCGAACGATTATATGAGTAATGTATATTTAAGCGTAGCTCTAATTGGCTGTTTTGCAAATTGTGTAACGGTAAAACATGAGCGAATTCCCTTGTTAAGTCATTGAAAAACGGTGTTTTAAGAAGGTAAAATATTAATTCAGAAGCAGAAGTTAGCGTTTTACCCTGTCTTCGGAGTATGCAGTTAGAATAGTTAGTCGTAGGGGATCATTAATACGAATCAATGTTCGATGTTAAAAATATGTGTAAGTTGCTAGGAACACGGTCGAGGTAAGTGCGTATTGACTTTCTATGTGTTTGATGGACAATTTTTCTTGCCTACTGATTTGTAATAGGAACAACAAGTCCATATTGTATAGATAATATATAAGTGCATAATATATATATACAATATATATATATATATATAATATAAGTATGTATATTTGATATACATATCATGTATATATGTACATATTATATACATCTTACATATATGTGTATTATATATACTTACATAGTATATACATATTATATACATAAAATATGAGACTAAAAGTATACTTTTAGATACGTGAACCTATAATGAAATGGTTTAAGATCAATATACGAGATAGTTCAATTATAAAGATAATTGAAGGAAGAGAGATTAAGATGTGCGAATGACAAATTGTTTTTATCTTCGATTGTTCAATGCAATGTGTACTCGATAAAAAACATGTTCATTTTTGGTCTTTAAGCCAGACTTGTTAAAGGTTAAAATATTATCATCAGATGAATTACATAGATAGATTAGTTGGCAGGGCAATAGCCTGCAATTCAAAATTTGAAATAAATTGAGAAAAATATAAAGTAAAAGAAAATAAATGTGTGGGAACAAAAGGTTATCAAATTAAATAGTAAGTCCAGGTGGGTAAATGTCTGTTGGCAAAATGTCCAATGACGAAAGATTTTAAGATGGAATACGGATTTCGTGGAGACTGCGTTAGATATGGTCAAGATGTAGTGAATCCATCAGAATGATGTTCAGTTTAACCGTAGATAAAAAGCGCTTATTAGAATCTAAGAGAATTAGGGAAATTTTAAATTACTTCCGTGGACGGCGAATGATAATAGTTTTTAAGTAATTCCTAGGATGATAGAATTTGAATCTTTGAAAAACTTGGCTTAAGGAAAAATCATGTTTTCATCGAGTATAACTTGCATTGAACAATCGAAGATAAAATAGATTTGTCATTTGTACATCTTTATCTCTCTTCCTTATTTATCTTCATGTTATATACATATGTATATTTTATATATATATATATATATGTATATATATATATATGCACATATATATATATTATATACCATTTATAAGTATACAATAAATTATATTAAATATGTATGAATATATTATGCACATATTATACACGTACACATTTTATACCTATCATATATATGTATATATTTTATACTTAGCATACATTCATATATATATATATATATATATATACATACATATATATATATATATATATATATATATATATAAAGATATATATGCATATGTATATATATATGAAGATGTATATATATATAAATATGTATATATATATAAAGTATATATATACAGATATATATATATATATATATATATATATATATATATATATATATATATATATATATATATATATATATACATATATATATATATATATTGTGTAAATATGCATGTTTATATTAATATCGTTAAGCGTTTTCTATAGTGATGGTGTTATTTTTCCATAGATTCACGAGCAACATATTTCTAAATATACCTCCGCAATTTTTAAGTAAACCCCCAGATTAATAGGCCGATCATTTCCTAAACATTAATATGTCCAATCAAAAAAAAAAGAGAAAATGATGCAGTTTAAGCAAAGAGCGAATATGATGATGAATTAACATTTTATAAAAATCTTAATGGAAACAAAAACAAAAGAACACGAACTATAATCTATTTCATTCCGCCTCGTAACAAAATTAAAACACAAAGTGGTAAATGCGTTAGGATTAAATAGTCAAACATTTCCTTAAACCAAGAAATTATTGAATATTATCAATGGGAACAAGATTAAACTTAAATATAAACTTAAAAGATGCAATCAATAATTTCTAAAGACAAAAAATAAGTTTACAATAGTAACTGTAATAGTAGTACTATATTTACTGTTAGGGGTTAATATCTTATTTAATTGTAGAATAACAATAATTGCCTACCAATGATTACACAGCTGATGTCTACCTAAAATAACAGTAAATAATCTTTATGAACAATGACGAACGCGTACAAAGGCAAATTAATGTCAAGTGTAGCTGAATCATTACATGATTTCATTCAGATGAAAATACATAAATATATCACTAGATTTTAGAAACATACATGGGGCCACACAAAATACTATGAGATCAATTGCTAAATTTGTAATAGTAGAAATGATAAGTTATTCTTAGAAGTAAAATATTTAATTATACAGTTTAAAAACAAAATTATTGTTTTAGTAAAAGAAGAAAATAATTTATCACGAAATAAAGATATATGAAGACATAGTTGTTTTACGTATTTAACCCACATTTAATTAAAACCTGAGTCGTAGAATGAAAAAGAATGTCTAAATAATAAACCCAATAGTAATTAATATAAAAAATAATAGGCCCTGATGACCAAATGGTTAATAATGTATAAACACAAGCGATAGAAACGAAACACATATAGAATGATAAATAACCAAAGTATTATTGTACAGTATCAAACATACAAACTATATGATACTCTTACAAACGTAATTGAGCAATTATTTCCTTCAAACTAACCCAATTATACTGTATATATATATATATATATATATATATATATATATATATATATATATATATTTATTTGTATTCACAAAACATGTGCAAAATCTGCGACACTGGCATGTCGATGTTATCGATCAACAGTTATTATAAACTGAGATCTCATCAGACAGACTTAGAATATAATCTTAACCTTAGATCATATTTGGAAAGAATGATTTCTACACAAATTATATTTAATTGTTTTCAATATATTCATACATATATGTATATATACATATATATATATATATATATATATATATATATATATATATATATATATATACTTAATTAAATATTTATATTCATATATATATACTGATAGCAAACAAGCTAGATATAAACGTTTATGTTTCGTTCTAAAAGTAATCATCCATTAAACGCGATGAATCACACTGGACAATCATTTTTCGAAGCAAATTAAATTTCTATTGAACAGTTGTTTTACTTTACAAGCTGTAAATTAGGGGAGAGAATAACAAGGGCGGAGAGTACGTGCGTAAAAGTTAGTTGATGTGTGCATGCGTGTGTCAGAAACATCAAATGTTGCTGTTCTGTTTACCGACAGCATTGTACATTAGAATAAGTGTCGTTTATTAAAGCATGTGCTCTGGAGAGAGAACCAACCAGAAACATATTGACAATTGCAAAGTGAGAATACACATTCGTATATATATATATATATATATATATATATATATATATATATATATATATATATATATATATATATATATATATATATATACAGGGTGGGCAAAAATAAGGGTCCTATTTTTAAAAATTCATAACTTTTTCATTTATTGATTTAAAAAAAAATTTTTTTTTCGAATAAGTAAAGGACCCCTTCCGAAGCAAGCATGAGCCGTATTAGCCCTAAGGAACGTACCCTCATTTAGAAAACATTATTTTTGCTTAAAAAACTCAAAACAGTGTAAAAAACAATACTTTAGTTTTTGTAAGTTTAAGAAGTGTTTTTCGGCTAAAATTTGTTTTGTTTATTTCAAAAAATCTCGGAAGGGTCAGTCTACACACACATAAAGTTTGGTGAGTTTAACTTTTATTTTGTGGAAGTTATTCAAATTCAAGTTATTCAAATTTAAAGATAGGACCCTTATTTTGGCCCACCCTGTATATGGGGGTGTCTGTGTGATTAGCTAAAACTATGTTCACACCAAACAAGACAAATTACCACTATAGACGTAAAGGTCTACTGAAGACTCGGGTCAAAGTTTAGCGGGTCATTCTAAATTTGGAGCTGTGAACCGAGATGCTTTAAATTGCTTCATGCCGTTTCAGTCGAGAACACAGGGAGAGAGTTCCGTAGCCGGCAGCTCGAGGAAAGAATCTATTAAAGTAGGATACCCTCTTATATCTAGGGACCTTCACATTGAATGTATGGGATTTCGTTGACTGCCGCGTTCGTCGAGTGTATTTACGTACAGGGGGCACAATAGCTACAAATTCTATTGAAGTACTTGTAAAACAAGCACAATAATGAAATGTTGCGGCGACAGGGCAGGGGCTGAAGCTTGGTGAATAGTGAGAGACCTATTAGAGTATATACTCTTTGTTGGACCTTGTCTGAGAAGGAAAGACTGGTAGATGGTGCACCAGTCTAACTTTGCCAGCAATACTACAGGCGGAATGGCTTTGTAGAAGTATATAATATACTGTCAGATTTGAGAAGTTTTCTAACATGATAGAAGGAGCCCGCATTTATACATCAGCCTAGGCAATGTCTTCAATGTGTTTATTCTGATCCATGTCACTTTTGAATGTAAGACCGAGGTGTTTGAACGTTTAACTCACAGATACGGTTTTATTAGCCATGTCAATCGGTGGTTGAATGTTACCATCAATTCATGATCTATTCCATTACAGACTGGGGATTACTTTCTAAACAATCAGCAATAGTCTCGGATATGTGAGCGTCCGTTTTACCCACATGTGAATAGAAGAGCGTGGTGTTATCAGCAAATATATTCAGTTCAGACATAATGTCATCAAGGAAGTCGTTTACGAAAATCAGGAATAATCAAGGAAAAAAAGATCGATCTGTAGATTACCCCTGCATTTATGTTATGCTGTTAGCATGAACGGCCATAGAGGACAATCTGGATTTTTATTTTGGTTAGGAAGGGTTTAATTATATTAAATATTCGTCCGGTAAAACGATATGCATTAATTTTTATGAGAAGGCATTCATGCCATACCTTGTAAAAGCTTTGGATATATCAAGCGCTAACGCGCTAGCCTTGTTCAGTTTATGTTCAGAAATAACCGTTATGGTATCAGTAGTTAATCGTGCTTTTCTTAAATGCATACTGATGGTCAGACAGAAGATTAATATTAACGAGGTGCCGGACTATCGCTAGATTCATAAGAGATTCAAACATTTTAGCAAAAAGCTGGATAGACTGATGGGGCGATAATTCTGATAATCAGAACAATCTCTAGAATGATTGCAGACCTTTACTACAAAGGTAACTTTCCAGCTATCAGGAAATCAATATTTAGTAAGACATTTGCTGTAGAGTTTAGAGAGGACAGGGCTAATTTCATCAGCGCATTTCTTTATTACTATCACTGGTATAAGATAAGGCCCATATGCTTATGAGTGGGTTAGGTTTTTTTATAATTTCTCGGCCCTTAGATGGGGTGATGCCCAGGTAATTGAGGGTGAGTTCAGCCCGCAATGGGAACTGGTTTACTGAGTCCATAGTGGGGTTTAAGGCGGAGCGCTGGGCAAGTAGTTGAGCCTTATCAGTGTACTATGCAGACGCGATCATTGCCGTTGGATTGCTAGGGATTGCTTTTTTGCTCATTGTTCACCACACTATTGAAGATTTTCCATAAATCACAAATACCTGGTTTCTGCGAATAGATGCATTTTCTTGTCATTACTGTTTACTATCTAAATCAGCCCGCTTGTAGTATATCATCGTTTTGAGCTCCGACTCATCTGCTTTGGAACGAGCTTTGAGGGTGATATCAATAATATTACAATGTGTTCACCGTTCTCGAACGGGCTATAGATATCTGTCACACAAGCCTCGGGCGGTGAGGTCAAGAACTGTTCGGGAAATGAGGCTTGCTGGTCCATACGATCAGGGAAGCGGGTCAAGAAAGTGACAGTATGTGAGAGGTGGTGCACTATGGAGAAATTATACGTGGAGTTAACAGCTGCGTCTGTATAGCTGGAGAATCAAGGCCAATCACGGTGATTTGCATTTAAATGTATTTGGGCACTCAAGTCAAGTGTGAGTGCTGTATGTATGAGTTTAGAGACCCAGTTAAAGGTACATACCTTGGTGGATAGAGAACAGCATACCAAATATGAGTAACTAACGTTGTGCTGTAAGGTTAATCTAAATTAGATGTTCGACTGATAATCTGATCCAAGCTTATGTTTTCTCGACAAGGAGAGGGTGTTACGAACATAAATTCCTAGCATTTGCATTTATTTTGTTCTCTTTTTAGCTACATTCAGAGTTTTAGTTTTTTATTTACTTAATCGATTTGGTATTCTAGTCTAGATGACACTTCATCATTCTTAGTCCATTGTTTTAGCAGAGTTCATTTACTATAGTTAGTTGTGTCATTGCAGATAGGTTTCATGCATAAATTAAGTTGTTAATGTTTGCAATATTGTGAGTTGATCAGCAATATTTGTTAATTTACTCGCACTCATAAAACAGGAGTCCCGTCTTGGGGTGAATACACGAATTCTATATAAGATACATTGATATCTGGCTGTTCAATGAGGATTCTCCTTTTCCTCTGAAATGTTGAGTTAGTAAAGCAGTGATGAACACTGATTTTGCTCTGCCCAATCGACCACTTAACTACGTTATAGTTTATCGTCATCGTGGTCTTTTTTTGTCGTGACGTATTTTAGTACATGCATGCTATCTTGTCTGATAGAGTATCCAGTTTACTGTAATATTGCCTGTTGTGGCCATACCCTCTATATCTTTATATTATAATTAAGCTTTATGTATTCAACTATTTTGTAAAGAATACTGCTAATATTGTTTTAACTTTAAAGTATATATATATATATATATATATATATATATATATATATGTGTGTGTGTGTGTGTATGTGTGTGTGTGGGGGTATGTGTATTATTGATCGAGTGAGTTTAATTTTGTCTTTGATATTATGACCTTCTTTATTGATATTAAAATCGATTGACAAACTTCTCTTCTCAATTCTGTCGGTGGGAAAGCTCAGCAGCTGACTTCGGAATAACGTGATTCCATCCGAATTTAATCAAATCTCAAACTTATTTTTTATATTTATTTAATATTTACGCACTAACAGTACAAAGAGAATACACTTGCCCTACCAGAAATCAATTACAAAATGAAATGAAATCCACATTTCTTTTCTCTACGTCTCTATGTTAATTTAATGAAAACAGAAAAGACACATAAATTAATTACATTTTGTGTTCAAAATTCTGGAATTTGGTCGTATTTGGTTTTAAATGAAGGTTTCGTTTAAAACACACTATAGGCAATCTTAATATAATGAAATGTGGATGTCTTCCTGTAACCGATTCTGTGTCACATTTTTCTAAGGTGATATGATATTTCAAAACCATTATTTTATTCTGAAATATAAACACTGGTGGAATTTATCAGTGTGTATTTTTGGGATTCTTGTGACCAAGGTACTAAACTGAGATGTAAATCTCACAACGTTTCGGCCGATGTAACTAACAACTTTATTGAAGTGCGTCTTGTTGAACCAAAGCAGTTGTGCGTAATTTCGAACTGCACTCTTTATTTAATCAACGGGGCTATATTTGACTAATTCCGTCATTCATCTTAAGCAATTTATATCATATTCTTAGTACCTCCTTTCCTGAGTATTTAACCATAAACCTTTAAGAAATGTTACTTATAACTGATTATTACTTAGCAGTTGCAAGAAGTCACCACGGACTCACGGAATAACTAACATGAAGAAAATGTTGAAATACATAAACATTAATGTCTGAAAATTTACATTATGCTTCGATTCGACAAGTAAATTATGTTAGAAAATAATGAATTTTAAATAGTGTCTCGTTTACTGGTCCTGTATTATGGCATATGACATATGTATTTTTAATTAATGATAACAATTGTTTATGCTGCAAGTTGTTTACATTTTCAAATGTAAACTAGATTCTGTTTTGTATACGAAGTACTTTTAGATACATCTGTGTTATTGGTATATATTATGTAAATATACAGTCTGTAGTTGATATATTTAGTGAACCCATCAATAAGACACTGTAAAGTACTACTAAACCATTCAGACGTGGAAAATGTCTAATAGGGCATGATTACACACTAATTAAAGTGGGTCCTTTCCACCACCGGATTAAAGTTTGTGTCATAGTTGATATTATTTTATTTGTTTACTTTAATACCTTTATTAACTCCAAACAAGGCACATTGCCACTGAGACATAAGGGGCTGCTGTGAATTAGGGGTCATACATACAGAGGCAACCATAAGTAGGGAGTTTAGCAGCGAGATGCATGTTCCCATTACCTTTAAATCTCTGCGCGTGAGTACTATCAGGAGAACAGGGTAGGAATTATCAAGTGTGGGCTGGTGTCTTCTCATCTCTACAGCCCGTTTTATCACGGACAATACGTTGCGAGTCTTTATTTACTCTATCGTTATTTCTAACGGACATCAAATCTCGGAGTCCTATCTTTAAGATATCCACACCCAGAATTCCTCTTTCGCCCATAACTGAAAATAACTTTCCTTTCTTCCCTCAGGTACATTGTGTTGGGCGAAATGCCCAAATTACTTCCTACATGTTCCACACATTACGACTGGGATGCTTCCCTTCATACTACAACATTGTCGTTTGCAAATAAAATATCAACAAATAACTGCCATAAACCGTCTCAATATGTAATAACACTTTGTTATTTCCATTAATTATTATTTGTGTTGATACTCTCACCATATTTGTCATCATTAAATCGTTTATAAATCTATTTCATTAGCCGTTCCCCTGAGTGGCTTTCAGCCTTGATATGTTATGATTACTTTGTAGAAAAAATGGCGCTTAAAAATATATTTCAAGCTTAAGCATGACATACAAGCTTTTTGCGCGTCAGACAAACTTACTTATCCACCGAGCCTATAACAAATATTTGAAAAAGCATTATAAAATATAGTTGACCATTCGACATTTGAGAACCGAACGTAGACGTAGTATATGATATTGGAATAATCCAACTTTCTCAAGCGATAAAAATAAGGTTCCATCAATCGTCTTAGATTGATGGAACCTTATTTTTATTCCAAGTAAAACAAAAATGTAATCTGTGTTTCCATATCAAAATCCAACGCCGAAAATGATTTAAATAACTTAAGCTTGACAGACAGACGAAAATACTATTTCAAATTTAAGCGTGACCCAACGACGAAAGTTGTAGTATTTGGATGTTTTAGAATACTGTTCTAATCTTAGATATGAACAGACTACCGAGTTCGACAGAAATACTCGCGAGTTAGACAAGACGCCCCTGTAGAACGTAGGAGGTAACTTCAGCAAAAACGTTGTGAGAATAATATCCTAGATACGAACAATAGTCCTAAAAATCTAAATAATAAAAATTATCAACCCTCATCTTCAAAATTCTAAAACAGATCAATTAATTTTATTTAAGACTTAAGCGTGACAACGGGAAGAAATCTGATATTGTAGACATGCTTGGGCGAATCGAGAAATGGTATTTAAAATGAAAAACCTTTGTCATTTTCTGACATTTTTGTTTCGATTAGAGATTTTTAATTTGTTTTCTTCGTCTTTGTTTCAATCATGTTTTCTTTTTCTGGTACACATCTCATTGCTTGAGCTGACGGGAAAATGTATAATTCAGTTTCGGGTGAGGGCATGTTGCTTACAGATGAAATCGGCTTTTCTATCGAAAGAATGCGACGCAAAACAGCCCTCGTCTAATCAAAGAAGAGATTGTCTCGGAGGAGTAAATGTCATTTTGACATGCGTGAACCACATGCAAAATACAAGAAAAGGTAAATTAAATAGATGCCCGAGAAGGAAAGAAAGGGGCCTTCTTGCGAGCACAAAGAAAGTAAGTTTTGACGCAAGGAAGACATATATAAAATGATCTTGGATTACCCAGGGAATGCTCATTTGTAACATGGTATACTTTTTCTGTCTTTTTCATGAAGCGTGACAGATAAACAGTATCATCAGTTGGTGTAATCAAGTATGGGACGACCAAAATACATACCTTCAATTGACAATGATATTCTGATAAATAGAATACGCTTTGAAGAAACAATGGCTGAGATGGGCGAAAACACTCAATATTTGTGGTTTGCACATGCGAAACCAAAACACTGACACAAACTGTAAACACGATGAACTATATAAATATATATATATATATATATATATATATATATATATATATATATATATATATATATATAATAAAATATTAAATAAAATATGAAATAAAATATGAAATAAAATATAAAATAAAATATTCTTGCTCTGTCTATTGCATGAGCTCTCGTACCCGGATTTCCTCCTAGAATTTATTTCATTATAACAAAACTCTCTCTCTCTCTCTCTCTCTCTCCCTCTCTCTCTCTCTCTCTCTCTCTCTATATATATATATATATATATATATATATATATATATATATATATATATGCGTGTGTGTGTGTGTATAAAAATCAAGGTGTGTGTGCATCTGTCTGTGTGCCTTATAGAAAAATGTTTAGGAATTTACATAACATCTAAAAGCGTATTCATATGTATTATACACCAGGGAAGATAATGAAAGTATTACCAACTCTCTAAGTGCACCACTAATGGGACTATAGAACACAATTTAGTGGTAGGAGGCGAGTTTTTCAGTCACAATTCAGAAAGCAAACACTGTAATTTCAATATATTTCTTTCGTTTGGCATTTCCTTTTTGCTTCTTAAGCTTATCTCCTGACTAGTAGTCAGGACAACAAACTCAGAAATGATGGTTTTAGTAGTGCCCTGGAAGCATCCTTAGTTTTATTTGGGTGGTTTCAGTAGTACCCTAAACGGGACCATTAAATATAAGAGTACAGTTTTACATTTGTTGACATATATATAGTAATCCAAAAGTGTTCAACATCCTAGATGGAACATGTGTGTAAAAACGCAGCGTTGGCGAGTAGAAACAACTTCACTGTCATTTGTTAACACAGAGTTACCCGTGAGCCATAGTATTAATAATACAGTATTATATTTGGTAAATGGGATAAGAGCAGGTGTGTTTACTCAGCGTTTCCCGGAGGTCATCAATATCCTAGATATATCAATCCTACATATAACAGGTGTTTATAATCCTGCGTTGTCCAGGAAGACATATTTTCGCAGTATGTGGTTATACTATTGTATATCAGAAAATGTATTCTGCGTTGCTCAGGAGTCAGTGTTCAATATGTAGAGCAGGTGTGTGCAAATAAACAGTAGTAAATTGTCAATGTGATATGTGCTTAATATAAAAGGGAACGAGAAGAAACTCAGCGTTGCCCGGAACTACACTAAAGTTAATATAGGTCTCATTATTTTATAAGTGAAGGCACGATATAAGAAACTCTGACTTGCCCGTGAATAAATTAAAACAAATATAAATGTAATTATATTTTTTAGGAAGTGGGTTGAGAGGAAACTCGGTGCTGCCCTGTAGCAATAACATTAAAACTGAAAGCTCGGGTTAACGACTATATTAATATTGTTTTCAATACATGAACACTAGAAAAATACATAAGTTAGGGAAGAGGGAAAAGAAGAGTAGGGTTAAGGGGAATGCCAAACAGGGAAGGAAGTATTTTGAAAGATAGAAAGACAGGTTTAAATAAGTAGAGATATAGGTGTTTCAATATAAATATGTTACACACACTTTTAAGCCTCTTTTATTTTCTTTTTTTGGGGCTCTGAACAACGCTAAGTGGACTAGATAATATATATATATATATATATATATATATATATATATATAAGTATAAAGTGAGTGTAGTTTGCTTGACGCATTGTTTGGAATTGTAAATATACTTAGAAGGCTGGGGGTCATGCAGAGTGCTGGATAGATTAGAATCTGGAAGGAACAAACATAGTAAATCGAAGGCCGTCTATTATAATTGACCTACTCCTACTATCCCACCAAAATAATTCCCCCAAACCCCTTGCTCTATTAATTAATTTAACAACTTTTCTCCAACTTAAATACATATCAAATATTACCCCCGCCTCTAAATGCATATACAATGTGTATAGATAAATATACAAAGAAAAATGATAATCAATAATCATACACATATATGAATAAATAAATAACTTAGTACATATACTTGTATCGATTGAATCTATGAATTAATTTTCATTTAAGACCTAATTAAATATAAGCCACACTCCCCCCCACACACACATCGGGGCTGTCTCAAAGATAACACCCAAAATTAACTTGATTCAATGAAGCCTAAACGAAATATATACTAGCCTATAATTAGTAAATAATTTCAATAATTCGATAATCTAATTCATGAAAACCTACAAGTAATAATATGTCTTGAATATATGATAACCAATGACAATTTATGATATTTAATAATTAAAAAATATTCATTAATAACTTTATATAAAAAATAAAACATAAAACGAACAAAAACACAAAGAAACAAATAATAGTATACTATTACCACCAACAGTTAATTAATAACCATACAATACCCCAAAATTAATCAAATATTCCCCACCTTTTTTTGAACACCATATCTATATACAACACATTTAATATTTATTGATTTATTATTTTGTGCGGGGCTGATTTGTTCCAACTAACTCTGTGACATCTATGTTGGCGAATTCTCCATACAGACGGACTTTTACTTGGTGTCGATTTTTGACAAAAGGGAAGATTCTTCTCGAAATATTAAATGATTCTCAATTGTCATTCGAACACCAAACTTGTGTTATGTAAGATTGTAAAAAAAAATGATAGTAAGTTTGATTTATTATTTTTGTTCTGTCCAACTCTTAATTAATCCGGCACTCTGCATTGCCCCTATCCTTCTTTATATATATATTTATATAAATATATATATATATATATATATATATATATTAACCTACATACAGCTATATCATGGTTGCTTAGTGCATTTAGCTATGGTGAACGGTTGCTGATTTTAGCCATCAGAAACATTTCGTAGACCGTGCTTTCGTTCAACACAAAAGTCACTGGAGTTTTAAAGTGTTATTTTTGTTTTCATCATAGTCCAGTCAAAATGTGGATAAACCTCAAACAAATTGCTAACAAAAGTTTTTAACTTAGATATTTTGCATGAATAACCTTTCTTCACGATAAAAACACAGTTTACCAAAATTAGCTATGCGGAAAAGGGTCAACGGACGCCATCGTTAAAATCAAACTTAATATTAACATTTCGAGACATACAATTCTTGACATTTCCTGACACGTATGTTTATTATTCCTGACTATTACTGACAAAACTAAACGTTTTTCCTGACAAAAGAAAACACGTCATTAAATTAGAAATACAAAAATAGTTTTTGCATGAAAACCAACACAGGGTCCACCCCAAGCCAGATTGCCATATCTTTGGTGTTTTAAATTGTAATGATATGCAGCTATATGCTAAATAATAAACAAACATCATTGTTTTCATGTTTTTTTAATTTCTTATACAAATATGAATATAAATTGTACGCAAAAAGACGAAGTACCTATTTTCAAGGCAACAATTGTCACATTAATTCCTGACATTTCATAAAAATAAGTACAATTTACAATAAACAAAATACTCAGTTGGTCGAATTCTTGGGCAAGGTTCTTGCATAACCACCACAGAACAATTGATGAACGGACCAAAGAACATTTATTGTCAAGAACTAGTCAAAGGTAACTTAATCATCATATAGATCTTGCTGTGGTGAGTTGCTGCAGTGGAGGCTTTTGCAATTACCACACAAGTTTTAACAGTCAATGACATGTTTCATGCAAGTGCATCTTGCTGTAGTACACCCTGAAGAACCGTTACACCAAATTATAGCACACACATTTACAGGACAAACTGTCAAGTCAGTCTTGATTGGTGTTAATTTACCATCTGAAAATTGATATCCCTACTCGTCAGGTTTTAGCTTGTTTTGTTCATTTCCATTCCTTAATTTGGCTGTAGAATTTCGTAGCTGCCGTTGTTGGTAGCAGTGAGTTAACCTCCACGTCCTTTGAGCCTTTTGCTACCTTTACCTTAAAGCGCCCCAGTCGGAGATGATTGATGTTTTCCACATCATTACCATTCTACAGGCACACTAAAGCCTTCTCCCCAGCTCCAATAACCTCTTCTGCCCTGCTATCCTTGCCAAACACGTCTGCCAGTTTGAGGAGGTTTCTATTGTTCATCACCTTTAAAAGGGATGCTGCCTTCCTAATTCCATAAACACTAAATGTAGAATAACAACTACGTAGTGCATGGATGAAAAGAATGTTGGAACAGACCTCATCTCCCAAAGATTTCCTCATCTTTTTTTATGTTCCAGACTTTCACACTTGCTGCACTATCGTTTGGTTGTGGCGTGAAGAAGATGTTATAACCACCATCTCTATTAGAATGATAACAAAGAAGGACATATAGGTCAGTGTCATCTGCTATCAAAATGGTTCTCCTGTTAGTGCCAGTTCTGGAGGAGTCTTCACAATCAATACTTCAGCGTTTTCAGGTGCATGGACTACTTTACAAGCTGCTTCCTCCAAATTCTTTCCCAACAAGTTGATGAACAATTGTTTTTTTTCTTGATTAGTTTGGAAAATATTTCTTCTTAATTTGAACACCATTAAAGGGGTCAGTGCCATATCAACACTAACAGAGCCTCCTGCTCGGCGTCGGTGAGTGGCGTGTTTAATGGATTGATCACTTTCATACCCATCAAAGACAATGTATGATTTCCCATATCTAGTTGTGAAATATCTGTGGTATTGGACACAGATCTCATCAAATGTGTGAATTTTTTGCCATGGGAGGCGTTGAAGTAGTGCTCTCCCATCTAAGAGATACTGTGCATCTGAAGACTGTGGACCTGATTGTAAAGGTAAAGTCCGTTCTCATATTGCGTATGCCAAAACCGGTAAATGTGCCTCTAGCGGTAGTCCGAAAGAATAAAAAGTACAGGCGAATAAGCAACAAACATCATTCTAGAAATGTTCTGCTGCTGCTAAGTTGAGGGGTCATTGATAGATAGCACACCATTCTCTGGAATAGGAGCTGCTTCAACTTGCTGGGCGAAACTTTTGACCCAAGTGTAATTGCTTGATTCTTTTCTTTTAAAAGTGTACTCGGGGACATTTTCTCAAACCATTGAAGCTATGATTTTCGCTACTATAGAGTTTGCTCTGCCCACATTCACCTGTTTGTATCAAGTTACTCCACTTGAAATGCTGTAAATGGACGGATCTTCCGTGAAAGGGTCATATGTCTAGAGAAACGCAAGGAGCTTCCATGTACCCTCGCATCTCGCTCTTTTCTTGCTGAAGTAGCACTTGCTCAATAACAAAATCCGTCGACAAGTCAGCCTCGTAGCGATCACTCCTAATCACAATGAAACCATCAGAGAACTTCTGGTACACTTCAGGATTGCTTTTCGCCAGCCCCTCCATTTGCTGCAAGTACAAGTAGACCAACTTTGCATATAGGATGTGTCCTGTGCAACGGGCATTGTCAGCATATTCCTTACCACGCCAGGGTTCAATTCCCAGTTCCCGGTGCGCTCTGCCTTGATAAACAATTGCAGGATTTTCACGATTCAAGGTATTGAGTCTACAATTTTGCTGTTGGCTGGTCAATCATCGACTCTTTGACATGGTTGATACTGCGCAATCCTAGTCATAGACTCTGATGACAGAACATTATTCAATATCTCAGTCCGATCAATATCCCATGAGCTTCCTTCAGGTCTTCATTTTGAGGAAATGACTCTTCTGCATCAGTGTTGAAAAAAGTTTTTGCAATCCAGAACTTGTCATCCAATGACCAATAGACCCCAGAAAGCAAGACACATGATTTCAAGGGACTGGAACTAGGCTGTGACTCGACTATCATCATTGCTTTGTATCAAAGTGGTTGCTCAAATGTTAGAATTGGTGTAATGTTTTTCCTGGCTTAATCACTACTGTAACATAACGTTGAGTAACCGAAGGTTGGGTTACCAGGGTCCATGTCGATCATTGGCAAAAAAAACTGTGGCTGATTTCACAGGATGTGATCTTGTGTGCCCTGACTGCATAAGGCCTGACCATGCGGGTCTGGACGGATGTGAAATTAGTGAAACCTCTCAAAGGGTGTCAAAATTAGCAGTGAAATCGACAATTTCTTAGGCTAGAGCTCTTTAAATGTCACTGGTGGTTTGTTGGTGTGCTGTGAATCTAGGTACTTGATGTTGATCCTTCAAACTCTTATTATATATACTGAAAAGAGCTGAATCCTTGGAAGTTATTTTGCTTTAGGTTTCCCCGACGTAAAATATGCTATGATATCAATACCGTGGAATGTATTGAATCCATCACCACTCCTTACATTATGGTCCACATTATCAGCTACGAGCTGCCCAAATTCAGTTTCAACGGGTAAAAGAGTTTTAGCGCCATGAACAAGTGCAACACTTTTTTCAAATTTCTGGATTTCCGAGTAAAATAAAGTAAAGCCATGCTTATAAAGAGTGTCAATTAAGAACCTCGATCCAAATTAGTCATGCATATTCACTGCTAAACCAAACTGCAATGGTGCAAGGAGAACTATGCATCTAGCAGCCTTCATTATCGCTTGATAAACTGGTGCAGGTTTCAAATAATTGTATTTTCTAGCAAATATCTTCCTGAGAAGGATCAACAATATTTTAGGAACACATTCAAGAATCGCATCCTGTTCAAGCTCATTCTAAGACATGTAATATGCTGAACTTGATACCTTATACTGTTATTATTGATAAGCTTGGCTTTTGGCCTTATTATTCTAACGGCCTCTGATTCTAAATTGTCTGTTGAGCAGCTCTGTGCATAGAATTCATGGGGACTACATTTTGCTGTTCTTAAAAATGTAACAACATTAATTTCAGTCACAATGAAGCTGAAAGATGATATATTTTGCATCTCGCTTATTAATAGGAATTATAGGTACTAGCAAATATATGCGACCGGAGGGAGCATTTTGCTTGTTATTCTATTTAATTACTCAGTAAAATGTTTTGTTTTCTTTAAAATAAAAAAAATCACCCCTTCCTTTATTTTAATGAATAAACACGGAATAATTAAACACTGTTTGTAAACAAAAGCTACACTTTACGGCGGAAAATGTAAAAAAAAAATCCTTCATGTCGTAAAAAAATAATCATATTTGAAGTTTTTCAAATTGAAAAAAGGTGTACCTGAAATAAAATCAACAATTTAAAAAATGACATACAGTGAACCCGATTTTTAATTCAGTCATTTAATTGCTAAGTAAAATGTGTTTATTTTTTTTACAAAAAAATAGTATTATACAATCTATTATTTTTAAAATTAAATAATTTGATTCAATAAAGTTGTGCCTTAACACTTAACTTTTATAAGATTTAAAAAACAAACAAACCCAGAACGTTTGAATAAAAAAAATCAAAGGAAATATATCATTTTTCAGCAACTTGTACGATACATCTCAGATAATGTGGTGTTTACCTGTTATTAATCAAATAATGGACCCCTTTCTACTTTGTATCTCTCTCTTTTCTCTCTCTCTCTCTCTATATATATATATATATCTCTTTCTGTCTCTCTTTTGTCTCTCTCTCTCTTTTAGCTCTCTCTCACTCTTTCTCTGTCTCTTCTCTCTTTCTAATCTGACGTCATGTTAAAACCTGTAAATTTGTTTAAATAGAACTTTCTCTGCGTTCGAAATAGAACGTTATATATAATAATCAGAGGGCGGGTCACCAAATGTTAGAATGGACGCTGGCTGTTCCATCATATTCAATTACAATCGAATTTAATTGTGTAACTCAATTACATATATTAAAAAAAAATGTATTTTATTAATTTATTCATAATTTTTATTAAGATCATTATCGAGGAAAATATGTCAAATACATGCAGAAATCTAAAAAAAATCATGAGTGTATATTTGCGAATACTAATTTATTAGAAACTTAAGTATGCACATTTGAAAGACGCGTGATGTTTCCCAAAGTTTTCGAATGAGTATATATAGGAGCTGATAAGTAGCTATAAAAAGGGCGATACAAACTAATAATACAGTTTAAGCTTCAGGGAGACACCCAGAAAGATACATGATCTCCATTATCAATAGATATGACCCGTTCAAGAAGAGGACGAAAAACCATGCTCCAAACATCGAAATTTCATTTAATTTTTTAATTTCTTTCATATTAACTTTTAACCGTTTATTCTCCAACCGACATACGCGCTTTTTTTCTAGGGTGAGAAAAATGGTTTTATTATCCTTATTATTTTATTATCCTGTTTTGTAAAATCTTCGTTTTAGATGCAAATATCTTAATGATATTTCTGCCTATGCCATCGATGCACTTCAGTTTGACCTAATATGAAGCTTCATTAAACACTGATTCTCTGCCAAAACTTTCAATTAAATGTTTTTAATCTGATAATATTACAGTATGAAATATTGCTAAGCCTTCGCTTTACAGTCACATGCCAGAAAACTTTACTAGTAACAATAAACTAAATTATTGAAATAGTTTAAGTGAATGCTTACAGTTACGATATCACAGTGTTTTCTGGTATAACTATTTACTAGTCATTGAGTCTCCGATTTCGATTGATCGTCAAGGTTTTCGCAGACAAAGTAACATCGCTTGATGAATCTGCTAAGCGTATTGTAGTCTACTACGCCAATATATATATATATATATATATATATATATATATATATATATATATATATATATATATATATATATATATATATATATATATATATGACCCGGAGGTTATCAAAGTTGATTGTATTTGTAAATTATGACGTATGTAAATATAGACACTATTCTCACAAACTAAGACGTATGTGTCAATGCACTTCTATTTTATATTGTTGTATTATATAGGAGAACTTAGACCTATTATTGGTCTAACTTATTCTAACTGCTCTCAAATCACACATGCGCAATATTCATGTGAATCAAACTATAACGGATTGACCGACTTTTCTAAAACTGTTTCGTTCACGTGATATCGCGCCGAAAATTAGAACGTATGCAACTATTGGAAACCTATGCCCCAACGTTGTACAAATTAACCGATGCAGCGCGCCTATATCTTCTGGAAAGCAACATCCATCATGTGTCGACAGAATGTCTGACGTCTCAAAAGATCAAACTCAGATGAATAGATTTGACAGGAGACCTGATAGGAGTTTCTCTTAATTTCATTATATAATATACTAGCGGAACCCGTCGCCGGCGTTGCACGGGAGAAAGTACTACCTATTGCATAAAAAAGAAACCGCCTATTGTTCTTCCCCCCCCCTCTACCGTGTTGGTGAATGTTTTAAATTAAAAAAAAAAAGAAAAGAAAAAGAAAGCAGAATGGGTTCGAACGCCGATACTGGCGATAATGAAACCTCCATTCTTAACCATTGCGCAACAGTTACAACTTGAAAAATACATGGAAAAATAGGCCACTTAAGCTAAGCTTGGTTACTGGCAGCTTCTGGCGCCGAAAAATAAAGTTCAACAATGACACGGTTTAGGTCATTTATTTGAGAAGGGTTAAAGTTATATGATTTTGAAAATATAAATGTGTCGGGGTCTAACAGTATCTTGGCGGCTATTGAATTAAGTAGGAAGTCGATTTAATGAAGGAATTGTAGCCGTCATGTTTGAAGAATACATGTTGCAGGTATTGTGTTCGTTAATGTCTTTCGCTTAATTCCGGAATGAATGTAAATGTGGAAATCATAGTTAGAAATAGGAAAAACGTAATCTGATATTCGCGGAATATCATCGGATTCAACGGGAGCGGTCATTATTTGTTTGCGTATTGTTTTATATTATGTAGTAAATTAATACCAGGCAAATAATAAATAAGGACGGACTGATTTGTGAAAAGTAAACTGTGTTTATTAGTATCCGGTGTCGATAGGTGTAGTCACAGTACACAATTGTTAGGGGGAAAAGTCTTTGCTACCACCTATATGGAGTTGTTTTTTTCTGAGAAACGTTGATGGTGGGCCAAATATAATATTTAGTGTTAGGTTGGAAAAAATAATAACAACTTTTCTGAAACACGCTCGAGTGAATAAGTGTAGTATATCGGTGAGTTTAGTAGCCTGTGATGTATGTTGTTATTTTCCTATACTCCGAGAAGGTACAGGGGAAAAAAACGTCTCTACTTTATATATAAGAAATCTAGGCATTAAGTTATGTAAATAAGTTTCGTTTCGTACGATGAAACGTCAAGCTATATGAAAACACATATTTCGCTATTTTTTTAACATATTATTTCAGTTTCCCCGAAGTATACACACACACACACATATATAATATATATATATATATATATATATATATATATATATATATATATATATATATATATATATGTGTGTGTGTGTGTGTGTGTGTGTGTGTATATATATATAGAGACATATCGATATATATATATGTGTGGGCGTGTGTACATATATATATATATATATATATATATATATATATATATATATATATATGTGTACATGTACATATATATACATATATATATATATATATATATGTATCTGTGTGTGTACATATATGTGTGTTTACGCATATATAAATATATATAAATATATATATATATATATATATGTATATATACATATATATGTATGTATGTATGTATGTATATATATATAGATATAGTCGCATCAAACAAAACCACTCCGTGTTATTTAATAATGTTTGCCTAAATGAAAATATGCTGCCTAAATAAACACAATATATATAGATATATACATTTGTATATTTTTTGTTATTTGGACTACATTTCTCATCTTGAGTGTTATCATCACAACGTTTCGGCCTTTTTCAGGTGTATCTCTTCGAACTCGGGAATATTTATGTCGAATTCGGGAATCCGGACGGTATTATGTACGGAACCTACGGCCTAGCATGATCTTGTTCCGTCAGCCATGAGAACTCGTCAGTAATTCACATCGGTAGGTATCACAGAAAATGACCGGACACTGTCTGAAAGGGTAAAAATGTAACCAGATTAGAGATGCATGTTTGAAAATAATTTTTAAACGCGTACATTTATACACGAGGCTATGTCACAAAACATTACGTCATGAGAGGATGTGCCTGGCAGAGAAGCGAAATCGATTAGGCTTTTTGAGGGTTTACTACGTCAGCGTTAACGTCTTTTTCGAGGTCTGACCCCACTATGGGATGGGCAGGAAATTCTGACATATCTCGATGTGGACTATTGTACAATGTTAGGAAATAAATAAACTAAACCCCAGAAACAAATAATGGAGTAGTTATTGTTTTATAATTCATCACAATAGTACAGCAAACAGACAGAAAAAAGAAAACGAAACCGAAGACGAAGTATCACAATTTCAATTTGCGACGTGTCAACAAGGTAGGAATCCAGTCAGAACACCGACCCGAGATGGCTGCTTCAGTTGGGAATTAAACAACACCTCTTACGGTACATTGAAGTTGAGAAGGTGTATAACAATCCAGACCGAGACTAAAAATCATGGGCGATGCTGAAATCCTGACGAGACTTGTCATAACTCAGATTCCAGAGAAAACTATCGACTATTATCAGCAAGATCTCAAGTATACAGAGTTGTTGCGAGAATACAACTTGATTTCCAACGGTGATCGGAAGAAGCGGAACATACTAGAAATTATGAGAGACTTGTTGTCACTCAGACACCAGGAAACACTTCTTATTTTCACTAGTGAGCGATCACTGGTTATTACTCGCGAGAGAATTCCTAGTGGGTATAAAACAATATTTTAATAACTGATATGAAATGAAGGAAGCTGAAAAATAGAATATGAAAATAATTTTGCTTTAGGGATAATGATATAATGGATAAAAAAAGAAATGAGTTCCTTCAACAGTAGATAAGAGAATGCTTGAAGATATGATGCCTTTGCCAAAAAAGTAGTGAACGATGCTAGGGGAAAATTAACCGATGAAACGAACCAACGCAAAGTAAAAACAAGAACAAAAGTTGAATTAATGAAATGCGAAATTTTCTAAGATTTCCTGCTCTTTGCAACTGTGCTTCAGCTCAACGGTGCCACTAAACTTTATATTACAAATATTCTAAAGGGAAAATAAAATTACAAGTTTTCAAGTAAAAGGGAATAAATTGATATTCGAGAATGGTTTCGTTTTCTGTGTTTGTTTACTGGTAAAACAATGATTTCTGATATATTTAATACTGAGATGTTGGTGTGGCACTAGTTTTCTTTGACGTCTTTCTGATTACTTTTTAGAGTAACGTTATGCCAAATTCTATCATTTTACTGCTCCAGGTACTTTTTTAATTTTTATTTTTTATCATAGTACAAATAATTATGTAGGAGCATATTTTGAAAATGTATGATCTTCAAACGCTTGATTCCATTAAAACCATAGATGGGATCCGGATAATTATCTCCTTTACTTATGAGATAGTAAGACACATTTTGTAAATATATAGTCTATCCCATATCAATCTGCCTATGTCTGTATCTGTCTCTTTGCTTCTCTTTCTCTCACATTATTGTTTATAAATAATTGGACTTGTTTTGATTTGTCAGCAAACTGTCGATTCTATTTAGCCCATAGATGCGGTAATGATAACACATTCTTTTCTTATGAAATAAGAAACGAGTCATTACTTTTTGATAATATCTATGTTTTATCTACATGTTTTGAATCGAATCGTTACACACTGACAGACATAGTCCGTTATATAGATATTTCGATGGGTCTTAAATGATATTTAAAACTTAAGAGCGCCAGACTGACCAATGGGCAGAACCTCATATATAGATGTGTGTACATATCTAAGAAGAGTGTGTTCAATATTTATTTCTTTTAAAAACTTTTATGTTCTCTTTGTTTTTGTTAGTAATAAGGCATCCTTTCGGATTCCAGATATCCAGTCGCTTTTTTAGAGTCAAACCCAGAGCATTTTTTGAGATTCTAACCGCCTCTTCATGTGCGATTGTTTTGATTTTTATTACACTTCGTTCAGCGTATATATTCGCCAGGTAATTTTTTTCGTTCTTTTTCATGGGTCTAGTGGCTTATATTATTAGTGCAATTATTTACATTTTTCTAAATGTTCAGTTGTTTTTATCTGTCATGTTATTTAGTTCTCATCTCTCTCTGAGCTCTGTTTAGGTTGGACGATTGGTGATGCGTAGTACAACAAGGGTTGCTACTCTCTCCTTATTGCCCCATACCACTATGTCAATGGCTTATTTATCTGGTATATATCCCTAGGACTTGCTGATAGCATGTTTAGCAGTTGTAAATGCTATTTCAGGCGAACACTTAACCGAGGGACCGACCATCTGTCAAACCCTGTCAAATACATCTATTTAATGAGGGCGTTTGATGAGAGGGGTTGAGTATGATGGACAGACTAGCAGACATAGATACTTATATGCGCTTCTCAAAATTATATTTCAAGCATAACTATTATGGATGCGGATAATACTTCAAAGTAAAGCGTGACAAGGATCGACGTATAAAGATTCTTGGACACATCTGCAGTAATATGCGCCAATTCTCTTAGCGCCCATCCAAGCTGCGTCCAGAATGATGAAAATGATATTTCAAATTGTAGCGACAAACCCACAAACCAGTCGACCGCCTAACAACTGAGCCTCTCATTTCATAGAGAAAAAAGTGCACAGGAAACATCATATGTAACAGATGCAATACAACATGACACAAGAATAAAATAAGTTCTAATTAGAATTATTATGATAAGTATTATTCTCACTCACTTGGAGTTCTCGTACAAACTGTTGCCAGCGATTTGACGTTAACGGTTTTCACTAGCATATGAGTGACTGTACATTTCCTCAGTGTTCAAGTACTGTTAATCATTTCACTCTGCGCGTTTAGCGATGAAGATGTTATTTCATACTTGATCGTGACTGACGACGGATAGTCAAAACATATCATGAATATGTGAGGACGGATGTAAAATGCATCGTTGTTTTTAATTTTTTATTTTAATACACTTGTCGTCAGTTTGATAATTTTTATCACAATGCTTCGGCTGTTTTGCCCGTCGGATTTCTTCAGAACCATTTTGATGAAGTCGAAACACATCATGGGATGTAAAGGCCAAGCCGTAATAAGGGACATCATTTTACTTTTCAGACATTAGGTAACAAGATTGACCCTGAAGACTTGATGTAAGTAGTTGTTATACAAATTCCGAACAGAAATGTGTGAGATAAAGTTTGTGAAGTTAATGCAAAATGAAGTTATGAAATATTAACAGCATATTGTCAGGTTGGAAAAATCAATATATGTGAGTTGAAGACGCGTTAAGAATGTAGAGTAACTAATATAATTGAATAGCTTGAAAATAGATAATGGTCAGAGCGAGTTTTGGGACTGACCAGAATCACGATAGAGAGCTCGGAACAGGAAGAGGAAAAATTAGTCTTATGTTATAACGTTTTATATAACATGTTTCCCAGCAATTAAATGTGGCTAACCATGAAAAAACAGAACACCAATATAACTTGTATACTTCAATCGACATTCTGGTCGTATCAGACATATTTCTCCGGGACGCAATTAACAGGATCATGGTTTAGAAGACAAACGACAGATACGTGTTGTTAACAATAATGATGATAAAGTTATTTAGACTATAAAGTATGGATAATATTTAAAATTCATCATCCTAAATATAGAGAGCAATATTATGGAAGAAAAATAATTAACAAGGAAAATGTCGTCGGTTAAAATATTGATGAATTAATTTTGTTCATGCACGGAGGCTGTTAAAAATAACATCAATTAAAATAGAAATAATTAAAAAAGAAAATGTATTGGCGGAATGTGAATGACTGACAACATTGTTATTTGTTTCAATAGAAGTAGTTTTTTTTATTCTGGATTAACAACAAAGTTCGCATATCAGGAGAGACCAGCCAAGTCCACTTTCGCTCCCGCAAATCAAAAGAGTAACTTTACAAAGATGCCAAACCAATAGCAGAACGAAACAAAAATATTATATACGTTGGATTATTCATTTATTTACTTATTATACATACTTTTTTAGACGTCTATTATTCGAATTCATAATCCAAATTAAGCTTTTTATTAAAATAATTAATCATATATATATATATATATATATATATATATATATATATATATATGGTTATCAGCAGCCGTGGGATACTGTGTTACTGTTTCACAGTTCCTCAGTATGATTAGAGAAGCAAATACTTTAAGTGTAAGGATAGCTATTAATTATCTCTAATGGCCATCGGTGATGTCTATTACATAACTTCTGAACCCAGCATCATGTGCAGCATATAACACAGGAAAAACAACTACTTTAAAATCGTAGCAAAGCCGAATCAACACATAGCCCGTGAACACAAAGGACATGATTTATTTTGGTTTTTGACGTAATCAAACTAAGCAAGAGAGACCATCTGACAAGCAGATTCTATTATAGACAGAGTGCTATTCAGTCCGCACGTTTTTAAACTGCTATTCAACGAAAACACCTGTTTCTAAGCTTGAGAGGACAAAGTAAATTCGATCTCAAATGTAATCGTGACGGACCAACAGACTGAAAGAGACTCTAATAAAAGGACTTGGACGTATCTAAAATAAAATGTGTCTATTCATTGAGCGTGTGTAGTTAGAGACATGCTTTTCAAACTGAAGCGTGACAACTCGACCGTCAGACGCACACAATCTCTCATCGGGATGTGTCGATTTTCTTTTTACTTTCATTTATGTTTCGGTTTTTTTAAACTATACTTTTTTTACCACAGTGTTTTTTTTAAATATGCTTTCGAAAGTTAAATTTGAGTATTACGGTACGTTATGTCATTAAATTATTAATTAATCCACATTATTAAACAAATTATAAATAATATGTCTAAGCTAATATTGTATTCATCAGGTGAACGTGAAATTATTTCATACATGAGCACGTTTCAGCTAGAATCGATTTGTTATTCAACATTTTAAATGCTTCTAAGTTACTTTCAAATTTCGTAATGTGGCGACGAAATTCATTTTTTCAACTTTTTTTCAACTATATCACTAAAGATGAAAATAACTGACTGATGTTAAATGGAATTTGTTTTGGGGTTAAGCTGATTTTTTTCTTTCCTATGAACTGCACACTTACTTTTATCTACAGGATTATATAGATATACTTAATTTCATGTTCCTACGTATTCTATCACCTTCCAAATCTATTAAAAAAGCAAGCATCTCCAGATCGCTGAAAATACAATGTAAATTAGTGATTTTTAATATTTCATCTAATGCGTGTGTGTGTTGAACGTAATACTCGAACGAAAATACACTGCCTTGTCCTTCGGCCGACGATCAAAGTGTACTATCAGTTATGTCAAAAGATGTCACGATAATAACGTGTGTTTTTCTACTATTCACCCCAGACAAAGTATATTCTTACTGAATCGTATGCGGCTACTATAAAAGGAGTTAGATTTGGGGAGAAGCCTTGGTGTGAAGCTGGGACGCAAGATGTTTGTTCACATTACGCTTAGATTTTTGCCTGTTTGTAAGACGACAGAAACCGTAAGAACGGAAGAAAATTCCAAAGGCAAGAATTCCGAGGAAAGTAAAGCTATTAGAATAAAAAATCTACCGGAATCTAAGGACGTCTAAAGTGAAGAAGTATGAGTTTGCTGCTAGTCAGGTGGGTCTGGAGTATTTACGTAGGGGTACAAGTGCAGTCATTTCGTACGAGTATATTCCTTGGAAGTACTTGTAAAACAGACACAGGGATGCACCTCTGCGACAATATGACATGGAATGTGGTTTGGCAGACAGTGTGAAACTTATAAGCTTAGAAATGATTTTCTGTAGCATGTCTAAAGGGAGGAAGAGCTAGTGTTTACTGACAGATGTAAGAATATTTCTAGTGATAAGGAGGCCTACTATTTTTGCAGCAGACTTGGCACCAACTTATATGTTTACTGTGGATATCAGTCCAATGTGTTTCGACGTATTACTTAGAGAAAAGTGTATTACGCCATGACAATCGATGGTTTGAACGGTGTATTGTAGTATTTTATGGAGAAGAGTGTCGTCTTTGTAGCATTACATTTGACCATCTATTGTCGGCCTCATTCAACTGCAGACTGGGGTCGTGTTCTAAGTATTCATTCATTGTCTTGCATGAGTTGACATTCGATTTGCTCTTCTATTGAGAATAGAGCATGGTGTTATCGGTAAATGCACCGATCTCAGAGACAAATGTATTGGAGAGTTTGTTTATGAAAATGACGAATAATATATCCGAATATGAGTCCTTGGGGTATACTTGCGTGTATGTTATGTGGTTTTGATTTAGGGTCATCGAGAACAACTTTTTTCTCTTTTTTTCATCATTCTCATTAGGGTTTTATATGCTTTAAATTAGGAGGTTCTATGCTTCGAATTGCTTCGAATTAGGGGTTATATGCTTCAGATGTACATTCTGAAAAACATATTGGTAATGTATTAAAAATCACGCATCAATTATGAAGCATGTGAGCATTTGTATAAATGCACTTTAAACTTTTACATCTAAATTTTCAATTTGTTAATTGATTCTCCAAATAAAGGCAGGTATTTATGTAATTGGGTATCCTATTTCTTTTTTATTTAGTGAATTAGAGAATATGTTTCATAAAACTCTCAATATCATCAAAGTAACATGGGATTAACATTCATTTTGTTATTAGTATCCTCTGAGTATTCCAGGTATAAGCATTAAACACACACATACACACACACACACACACATATATATATATATATAAATACAAAATTAAATTAAGTCTATGAAATGTGTATTTATTAGAAAAATAGGTCATCTTTTTCTCAGCATAAGTTTAAATAAGGAAAATAGTATTTAATATGTTAAATGTAGTAAATAAAACACATTACACGTGCTATAATAAATGAAAATAAAATATACTAACTAGTGTGAAGTAATTGCATAAGAAAAGACATAAGCGAGGCTTATGACAATGCACAAAGAACTAAAAGTACTCGAGACTCATAAAAAAAGAAGATTTATTGGCGAACGAATCGTCTCGGGCTAGCAAATTAAGTTTTAGACACAGAACGCAAATATTCAGGTAAATACTAATATTTTAAATAGTGTATGGCATGAATTTATATTGACTGTTCAGAAATTGAAATAATATGAATAATAGAATGGTTAAATAGTCGACGGAGAAAAACTGTCCGACGTGTGATAATGTGTTAGCAATAAGTACATCTCGCTTTTCAAAGCGTAATAATGAAATTCGTAAATATGTTATCTTTTAATTAGAATACAATACGGTCCAATGAAAAAGATAGTCAGAGCCAGACACGCTGATTTATTCATTAATAACCATTTTTTCTAGAAGAACTCCCCTTTTTCCGAAAGATTAATTACAAAATCAGACGACTTTTCTGAATATATGATTACACTTCACGGAATCCAATAAATACCCGCTCATTAACGCCTGAATTAATGAATATTTAATTATAGAGTCAAATAAGTTATTTATTAAGGCATGACACCAGACATTACTGAATAAATATTAAACTGATAACACAATAGAATACTTTATGTAAGGAAATACAAAACCGAATATACAATTTTTAGAATTTATAAGTAACAATAATCCGTGCGTAAACGAAGAATTGTAGATATTAGGTATATCGTAATACACATGAACATCGTTATCTTTCTCTTTCTCTTTGTTTTATACTGAGTCAGAAATTATTCAGTCGATTTCAACTGATTGTTCGAGTTTGCTCAAGAAAATGGCAAAGTTTACATTAGGCACTTAACAAAGTTAGTCGGATAAGTTATTTTCAATTACAAAAACATAGTCATCTCGTTCTCTCACTGTCTTGCTTTATCTCTCTCTCTCTCTCTCTCTCTCTCTCTCTCTCTCTCTCTCTATATATATATATATATATATATATATATATATATATATATATATATATATATATGCATATTAAGTCGCTATACAGCAGTCTAATATGAAGAGATGAGTTTAACCTGTCTTATAATTTTTCACACCTACACGTAAAAACATCAATTTAAACGAGATTTCATTGGAATAAAGAAAGTACAAAAATATAGGGTAACCGGTTAAGGGGGGATGTCAACTTAAAAATGACTAGAAGTCGAGATTTAAATATACCTACAGTACGAGCTCCTAATCATCCTAAGTCACCTGCCGCGAGTAAGAAAATACTCAATGTGTATATACACACTGTTAATTGAAGAAAAGTGATTTATTTGTTTACACGAAGAACTTTGCATTTGCGCTTAGACCGCAGTTTACGATTTCACTTACTATTGTATTTATATATTCACTACAGTACTCATATATATATATATATATATATATATATATATATATATATATATATATATATATATATATATATATATATATATGGGGGGTGTTGGTGTGTATGGCAGCCATATATTTCGACTTTCGCTTGCGCCGTTGGATCACAGCAACTAGTGATTCTACTTTGATTGTTTTCAAAGTTCAATAAACTGGCAGATCTTTCAAAACATTTTTCATGTATAGCTAATAATAATAAATAATATTTAGTTCTAAATTGTAATACTATATTAATTATACAGAATTATTATTATTGTTTATTATTCTGATGAAGGATTATTATTTTGCCATGATATATACATAGTGGTTGCGCTGTACACATTAGATTGTTATATTATGACGGGCCCTGTATTTTAAACGGGTAGATCAACTAGTATTGATTGTGACCGGTGTGAATTGGTCGGATTTGGTGCAGGTTGAGCTGACCTCAGTTTTGGATGAGCAAGTCGGTTCCCACAAATAATTGTTTTGTAAATCATAATAGGTTGACAGGACCTGGCTTGCTTCAAAAGATTTGGGGTTAGTAAAGGTCAGATATAACGTAGGGATTTTCGTTCATGACAAGACAAAGGATTATGACGTCACTTGTTGTTGTCGGAGCGAGAATCGAGATCAGTCCGCCATGGTAGCTCGAAACGACAACGTCGTTTCGGAAAAGCGAGCGAAGTTTTTCCAAAAATGTAATCGCTCGCGATAAGGGCTGTATCCAAAAGAGATCACCATGGAAGCTTGTGGCGAGCGCATGAGGTAGCTCTCGAATGCAAGAGTTTGGGTGTGAATTAAAGAGATATGGGCCAAAGCTACTAAAGAAATTACTAACAGCATCTAACGTCCCACACAGTACGAACTTAGGAACATGTGAATGAAGAACCAATAATGGAAACCCCTCCACTCGAATGAAAGCATGAAATAAAAAGAACAAAAGAAATCTCTCAGAAAATCCGACTTCGAGTGTCTTTATCCTCTGCTTAAAGATAGAATCTGCTCCTTAAAACAGGTACCCCACCACGATCACAGCCAGCAGCTGACCAGCGACGAACGAACCTGTAAGGTAATCTTTCTTAGTTCATTAACAAAAGAGACCTAAATGACTATATTTAAACTGTTATATTGGAAATGCTAGGTTTGAAAATGAATCGGCAGTTTAAAGACTTAAACATGTGTTTAAAAGTGACTCTCAGAAACTGTATTTAAAAATGACTCTTAGAAATGTCTTTGTACAAAAGTATTAAAAAGAATAGATCGAACCACTCTTAATCCTCTCATGAACATTTCGCATTACTTTCGATTCGGAGAGGATGAGATCCGAACAGTTGAAGTGGTTACGAAGAACTGCCTCAGTCGGTAAGGATTAGTTATTATTAATTATTATTATAGTAAAGCTCCCGTCTGTAGTATATCGTCCCGTCTGTTTTATAATAGGAACGTTTGTAATTTGTAATGTATTACACAACAGTCTCCCCCTTTACAACTCATCTTCAAGTGATTGTACAGCAGGCCCCCCCTTTTGCATGATCCCCCTTTAAGGGATTATGCAACAACTACATTTTTGGTTGCTGTTGACCAGTGCCTCCCCACATGGGGGCCGTCAGAGTCGAACGAAGTTGCCACGGATGATAACAACGTGCGGTCCGATATAAAAAGAACAGAAAAAAAAAAAAAAAAGAAAAAAGGAAAAGACAGAGGAAAACAACGTGCGGTCCGGCACAGAGGGAGGATTGAGAAAAAGAAAGAGAAAGGCGGACAGAGTCGGAGACAGAGAAAGAGAAACAGCGCGAGAGACTAGAAAAAAAAAACGAAAAAAAAAAACCGAAAAGGGTTGATATGACTTTCGAGAGTTGTGTAGAAAAAAAAAACGGTTCTAAAGGACCAATCGTGTTAAGGTTAAAAGAAAGGAAAAGACGGTTTGCTTGTTTTTTTGTTTTTTTGTTTTGTTTTGTATAACTTTATTGGTGAGGGAATTCACGGCAGTTATGAGAGAGAGAAAGTGACATGCCGTTCAAATTGTGTAAAATTATTTAGTAAAAGAGAACAGAGAAAAACACGATTGGATCTTTAAGGTAACAAAACTTTAAGGAAGAAGAGGTTGGGGTTTTCATTCATATGTGTTAATTTGTGTTTTAAATGTATTTTTTTACATATATGTTGTGGGTGGCGTTTGATGCAGAGAGAAAAAACAAAAAAATGAGAGATAGAGGATAAAAGTGAGAGTGATGAACTATATGTTGGTAGAGAGAGAGACAGTGTAAAAGAGAAAAAAAAGTATGAGATGGAAAGAGAAAAAAAAATGTTTCAGTTGTTTCGTTGAAACATGGTTGGACTTTGAGGTAACGGAACGTTATAAGAAAAAGCGTCGGCGCAGAGATTTCATGTCAGGAAGAGAGAGAGGGAAAGGACTGCGTGCGAACAGCCGGCGGGGTCGCCTGATGTCGCCCCGGGATAATTGTCTTTGTTTTTTTGTTCAATTGAATTGTATTGCATGAAATTGTTTTTTTTTTAATATAATATTGTACTGCATAATTTGTAATTGTATTGTGGAGAGGTTTTGCCATTAATTCATTGGTTCGACTTTTATTTTTTTTATTATTGTTGTTTTTGAATGAATTTTGGAGAAGTTTAGTCGGTTAAGTGAGAATGCTATACCAGTTACGTAAAAGATTTTAAAAAAAAAGGCAGATAATTTAATGGATATAAGTTTGGGTCAGCCGGGCGATTTGAGTTGATTAGGTTCGGGCAGCTAGCGGCAGCTAGAGTTGGTTTGGGTCGGATCGCGGAAACCCTTGGACAGGGTTGATTTTATCGGGAAGAATCCCCGTGTACAGAGTATGTACAGGCTTGGAATGTCAATGAGGGATTCCCGGCGTTTGCTCGTATGCTCTCTTTTATAGAGTACCCATGGGTTAGTGGCGAGGCTTGTGGTAAAGCCTGCATACGTTAAAATTGCGAACGGGAGAATGACGGTGATATGGTCATTCTGTGGGACCACGAGAAAAGGACGGTGGTCAGTTATGGAAATTGTTGTTTTTGTGACCCAGGTGTGCCCAACTGCGCCGATAGAGTGTGTGAAAGTTGTGTAAAATGTTAAGCTTTGAAATTGTGGTCCCATTTTTTTTTGTGGATTTTGGATGTTTGCCGACGAGTGTGCTGCGAAGATACCCCACCCCCTTACCGCATAGATAGGGACACGGGAAGGGAACGCATGGAATTGGTGTCTGCTCAACACCAGTGGGGATGGAATTAAGCTGGGGTGTGGTGTGACTCGGGTGCGCGCGTCGGGGCGGATAGAACCATGGGGATCGAGTTAAAAAAAAAAAGAGGTACCGGGTGTTAATTGGATTTAATTATAAGATTATAGGTTGGGCCTAGTTTGTGGTCATTCGGCGTGTTCCGGGAGCAGGATGATTCGATGTGACATTTCGCTCAATACCGTATCGACTAGATAGATACATGGGATGGGGTCTTCCACGTTTAATGAAAAGGGCTGGGAGCTAGGGACATGGGTGATTGTTCGCGGACGTTTGCGCCGGGGCACTGGAATGTTCGAAGTATATGGTCCAGATTAGACAGTGGTAGGAAAACGGTACCTCTTGTAATTTTGAGAGGCTGACCATTAAAGTTTACAGGTTAAGGAAAGGGGTTTCTGTTTTTGTGCCCCCATATCGCGGCAATACGCCCGATCAGCAATCGGTCGTGTACCGATGATTAGATGAATATGTGCGTGTGTATTTAAAAAAAAAAAAAGTGTTGGTGATGGATTTAGATATTTGTGAAAATTTCTTCAGGGAAGAAATTTTGAAAGATAAGGTGGAGAAGAGTGTTATATTATGACGGGCCCTGTATTTTAAACGGGTAGATCAACTAGTATTGATTGTGACCGGTGTGAATTGGTCGGATTTGGTGCAGGTTGAGCTGACCTCAGTTTTGGATGAGCAAGTCGGTTCCCACAAATAATTGTTTTGTAAATCATAATAGGTTGACAGGACCTGGCTTGCTTCAAAAGATTTGGGGTTAGTAAAGGTCAGATATAACGTAGGGATTTTCGTTCATGACAAGACAAAGGATTATGACGTCACTTGTTGTTGTCGGAGCGAGAATCGAGATCAGTCCGCCATGGTAGCTCGAAACGACAACGTCGTTTCGGAAAAGCGAGCGAAGTTTTTCCAAAAATGTAATCGCTCGCGATAAGGGCTGTATCCAAAAGAGATCACCATGGAAGCTTGTGGCGAGCGCATGAGGTAGCTCTCGAATGCAAGAGTTTGGGTGTGAATTAAAGAGATATGGGCCAAAGCTACTAAAGAAATTACTAACAGCATCTAACGTCCCACACAGTACGAACTTAGGAACATGTGAATGAAGAACCAATAATGGAAACCCCTCCACTCGAATGAAAGCATGAAATAAAAAGAACAAAAGAAATCTCTCAGAAAATCCGACTTCGAGTGTCTTTATCCTCTGCTTAAAGATAGAATCTGCTCCTTAAAACAGGTACCCCACCACGATCACAGCCAGCAGCTGACCAGCGACGAACGAACCTGTAAGGTAATCTTTCTTAGTTCATTAACAAAAGAGACCTAAATGACTATATTTAAACTGTTATATTGGAAATGCTAGGTTTGAAAATGAATCGGCAGTTTAAAGACTTAAACATGTGTTTAAAAGTGACTCTCAGAAACTGTATTTAAAAATGACTCTTAGAAATGTCTTTGTACAAAAGTATTAAAAAGAATAGATCGAACCACTCTTAATCCTCTCATGAACATTTCGCATTACTTTCGATTCGGAGAGGATGAGATCCGAACAGTTGAAGTGGTTACGAAGAACTGCCTCAGTCGGTAAGGATTAGTTATTATTAATTATTATTATAGTAAAGCTCCCGTCTGTAGTATATCGTCCCGTCTGTTTTATAATAGGAACGTTTGTAATTTGTAATGTATTACACAACAGTCTCCCCCTTTACAACTCATCTTCAAGTGATTGTACAGCAGGCCCCCCCTTTTGCATGATCCCCCTTTAAGGGATTATGCAACAAGATCACACCGCTCGCAAAATGCTCACATATACATACTGAAAATTATTCAGTATTGCGAAATCAACATACAGTGCGAGATGTCACATAATGAAAGGCCCTATATCGAAAAAGAATAATTCGACTTGTATGGATTATGACAAAGGTCGAGCTTAGTATAGCTTATTGCGAGTTTAGCTGACCCATGCTTTACGATATGAATCTATTCTCAGAGAATGAATGATCAGATAGGATGATACTCTAGAGTTAAAGTACAATGTAAGAGGTTAGAAAGGTTGAATAAAAAGAGACATTTGTGGATGTGAGATATCACTATTTTGGGTCGTTCAGAATAAAGAAAGACAGTTCTGGATGGAAGGTAGATTAAGCCATACGTGACAAAAATATGCTGTAAAACATTTGAAACAGTTAAGAACCGCCTAAGGAGAAAATGTCCCTCCTCAAAATATCTGTTCGTCGAGTTCCGCGTGTATTGTCTTGAATAACAATGTAATCTATCGCAGACCTTTGCAAGGTATGAGACAAACATTAGCTAAGATAAGTGGTCTCTCTCTAACGTTTTCTCTCTAGAAAAATGAAATACACCCTGAAACTCCACGAACGCCTTAAGACTCTTGTTCTGGGGAAAAGAAACATGTTTATTATTCAGCCAGACTGATTACGGTGACAATTCCGGCGACGACCACATGCACAAAAATAAACGGCGAAACAAAATCACAGCAGTAACTCCAGCGGTGAACAAGAAGACATAAATACAAAGATTAATCAAGCGTTAATGTGAATATTGGCATTACGAACTTGTTGTTTATCGACTGAAAAAAGACATAGGGGACTAAATAAGTGTATACACACCCACACACACATTACACGTAAAAGATTTTAAGAGAGCACATGTATTATTATGTGCACATGTAAAACAATTGGGCAATGATTAAACACGCACTTATGTAAAATGAACCTAATGATAGTGCACGCGCATAGGGAGCACTCCCACATTCGTTAACAGAAGCAAGATACGCAAACACGGCGTATGTAAAAATGCACTGACGAAATTGGTTTACAATCTGTTTTTGAAATATGTGTTTTTAAGATAATATATTTAAACGATTGAATTCTTTCTCCTTGATAACTGCGTATACGTATTGACAAATATTAGCTACAAGACAAACTAACGCATTATGCAGGCTAAACAACCAACGTTGCGCAATGATAAAGAAATGCTGGATGTAATTTTTAGGGAAATGAAATCAGGAGCAAGGTACAGGTTTACGCACTTGTAAATAGAGGAAGTGTGAGCCATGAATCAACCTACATGTGCTTGTCTTTCAATTATTTCGTTCGCAATTCTCCGATACAATAGTATAGACATGGCCTCCCGTTTAAGGCAATAACAGTGCGTGTAATGAATGGGTACCCAGAGGATTTCACTACTTATGAAGTCATTGTCGAGTACTCTAAATTATACGAAGAAAAAGCATGGTTACATATATGTTCGAGTTAGTATTTAACTCTCTCCCACCACAGGAAGATGTAACACAAGGTTGGAGGGTTTGAAGGTGGGGATTGAAAAACCCGCTTACCAACAAATATGCATTAACAGCCTCGTTATCATTCCCCGGTTGGGGTGCCTAAAGCAATTAGCAAGAAACTAATCCATTCTCAAACAGAGTAGGTAAAGCCGTGAGAGATGGACTTCTTATAAGTGCACAGAACTATACCTAAGTCGGACAGGAAAACGGCTACCTAACTTAAATACCCCAGACTCTGTCAGACTGTGTTGAGCACGTCTTTTTAACTTGGTATGAAACAGTACACCACCCTTAAAGTAACGTGAACCAATGGGTGACTGGAGTAAGACACACGATACAAAATTTGAAAGTGGCGAAAAATAGAATACTGGCAGACGCCACTAAAGCAGACAAATGCAAAAACTAGGTTAGATAAGAGTAGGGGTTCGGTTAGGTTATGGGTAAAATCAAATTATCACCCTCCAAAAAATATAAAGAAAGTTGATTCATTTACTGATCTTAGGTAAATCATTAAACCCATTCTTAAAATAGAGGGTAGGTAATTCAAAGTAACCTTACATACTTAGAAACAGTGTTCTTTACTAGGTCGGCAATAAAAAAAATCATAATCTTTTATTAAATAAAGTCCTTATTAAAAAGAGACGGCACTGACTCGATTTTAATCACATCGGGATTGACTTCGTAAGTACTGAACTTCTCTTGATATTCATTCATAAGAGGTACCGGAATAACAGAAGTGTGATAGAGATACTGAACTTATGAATAATGTACGTGATATATTGAATTAACGCATCAGTGTGTTGACGCATAAAATATAGCGGTTAATGCACTCATTCGTTTTCTATACGATATATTGCATTTACGCTTTATAGCCGTAAAACATACTGCCTGAAGCGCCCGAACCGGGGAATGCCGACGAGGCTGTCCAGGCAATTTTTAATGGCCAGAGTACTCACCTTCTTGGGCGCTGACTTTTCAAGTCCCACTTTCCCGACCCGACCTTGGGTCACATCTTACCTTGTGGGAGTAAGATACAACTCTCCTCCGAACTACTCGACTATCAGCAACGTTTAACCCTTCATTTAGAAGACATTAGATCGTGGGGAATGGTTTATCTTAATAGCTTGCTTTTAAAATGTCCTCTGTGTGTCTACGGCTGTATTAACATGATTTAAATGTAAGGTGACAAAATATATTACTGCCCACCTACCCACTTAGTTTTACCCCCTTTAACCCTAGCCAATATTTCAATAGCCCCTTACATTCCAGTGGGAATTTGCATTGTTTGTGGTAAATAAAAGTAAGAACAAATGTTACAAATCCGCCAGAACCAGCCGAATTGTTTATCAATTCGAAATAAGAATATATTACAGATGCAAACCTTTGTAAAGCCTGAAATATTGGGGGGGGGGGGCATTAACCATCTTTCAATGGCAAGTCTTTCGAGGCCTTTTAGATGTGTGCTTGTTTTCGATCGCAGCATAGCCGAGTTAATAGTGTTGCTTTAGAGAAGTTGTAAACAGATAGAAACGACTGATGACACCAGCACATTATTCGTAGCACATTAAAAAAGCCGGATTCATACATTTAACAGACTAGTATTGTTTCGTATTTCGTATCCTCAGCTGCAGGTGCGAATTGAAATGTCCCCTTTGCGTCCGTAATTCGACTCGTGAAACGACTTCCTCATTACCGCGTAGTCAAACGCCAAGGTGCGATTGAAACTGTACTAATCGCTTTTCCAATCATCAATTCCCCATGAAATCGACAGCTTTAAATAATTGTTTGAATAATGACGCGTTGATCCACAACACCTCCACCAACATGTCGATCTCCTGTCCCTGGTTTATCGTCAAACGACTTATAAACTCTGGAATATCCGGTTTCGCAGCAATCAAATGAGATAGGGATCTTGTTCTGATGGGGCTTTCGTTGACGCAAAACCCAATCCAATACCAATATGAAATATTGGCCCGATGCAATCAGGTGTTCAAATTCGGATTAATGTTCCCCGTGATGGAAAAACGGACATCATGGATCAATCGACATTCATGCGTTATACGATTCTCTTGTAAATTTTCTTTTATTTATTTCATGTTTGGATTTCGTTGATAATCAACATTATTGTAGATAGACAATCCTGTCTTTCTACTAGATAATATCCGATAAGTATGATGCACACCAATGGATCAAATATTACTTTTCCATTCTCCAGTTAGTAAAATGAATTAAAATAGTCGTTGCATATTACACGGGTGATTTGGATTAATGGTTGTTTAACCAGACATAATGTCTAAAGTTTTACTTCCCTGAAGTTCTAAGTAAAGCTCGATGATATTTGTAATAACTCTTCCGAAACAGATGTACAAACCTTATCTTCAAAAATAACATGTATTACTGAATATATAAATATACAAATATTCAATATAAGTAGGGGCCCACATCGTTGCCTGGAGGTTACCCATATCTTCTGTGAATTCTACTTTCAGCAATCAACCGCATATGATGATTTTTAATTTCTATAATTTTCAGTTTTCACGTTATAAGACATCGTTTTTTTATTTACTGATGTGTAAAGGCAGACTATACAATATCATCTTCAACCAATGAATAACAAATCACAACTGCGATTGGTTGTAAAATGTTACTCGAGAGACTTTCTCGATATAGGGCTTTGTTGTCTAATGTATCTCTCGATCAGACAGAAAGAGATATCAAACAATACAAAACTAACACTTATAATAAAGTATACGTTGGCACTCTATTTTAAGTTTTCTTAATGGACTAATCTAAACTTTTGTAGATAATGAGATAATAAAAAAGCTTTGCTGAGCCGCCCTGAGTCGACTATTATGCTTGATTTTCAATGATTTGTTCAACGCTGACTTCATTAATAATACGGCATAGGAAGTTAGTGCAATGCATAACATATATGATGAGTTAGTGCAATATATTACATATTTGATGAGTAAGTGCAATGTATCACATATTTGACGAGTTATTGCAATGTATCGCATATATGCTGAGTAAGTGCAATATATTGCATAGTTGATGAGTTAGTGCAAGGTATCACATATATGATGAGTTAGTGCAATATATTACATATTTGATGAGTTACTGCAATGTATCACATATATGATGAGTTAGTGCAATATATTACATATTTGATGAGTTACTGCAATGTATCACATATATGATGAGTTAATGCAATATATTACATATTTTATGAGTTAGTTCAATGTATAACATATATGATGAGTTAGTGCAATGCATCTCATATATGATGAGGTAGTGTAATTTTTCAAATATCTGATGAGTTAGTTCTTTATCGCACATCGATTACACAATAGGGTAATAGCTCACATATATCTCATGTATATGTTTCGTTAATGCAGTAAAACTCATGTTCTTGCAAATGAGTTGTAAGTTTGATATTCCATCATGAGCGGATGGGAGCAGCGGATGTGGACAGCGAAAACAATATGCATATATCATGGCAATATAATAATCTTCATAAGAATATAAAACAATAATGATACTTCTGTATAATTAATATAATAGTACAATATAGAACTAAAGAGTGTTTTGATGTCAGAAAAAAATAACTCTAAAGATTAGGTGAATGTTTAAGTTTTTCATCGAGTCAGAGCGCTTCTTTTGAACCGAGAAAAATTCAACACCTAAAACTCAATAACGTTGTGTCTGACGTTGCGTTCGTGGGAATATGTGTCATCCTTGATTGTTTAAAGGCGATTTCTTAATTCAACACGAAGACATATATGCTTCGAAATAAAATTAACAAAGTAAACTCTTTGATTTTCAAAATAAAATAATTTAATCTATCTTCGTGTGGTTGTATTTAATGCACCAGAAAAAGTATACAAATGTTTAGCTGAATAAAAAAGTTTTTTTTAGGAAAATGTATTTTAAAGTAGAATCTAATGAATTTGTAAATCTAATTAGTCGTGTTAATGTTTTTTTACCATTCTTTATGAAATTATACTCGATAAATATATGCATGATTTACATGTTACAGACATATGTTGTTGAAATTTTCAAAGCCTTTGTGCTACCTTAGGCTGATTTGTTGGGGATAAAGTGATATAAAAAAACGTACATTTGTTGCAAAACCTATCAATTTAATTGAGAAGTTGTTAAAACAAACAGAAGTACGACGTTAGTAGTAAATGAGTTCAGAGTGTACAGGGACGTTCCAGCTGAGCACATGGGTGTTTTGCCTGCAAACAAAAATGTGAAGACATGTTTTTTTCAACTGACGCCATGCGAGTTTGCGAGTGGCAGTGTGTAGTACTGTCGCGGTGATCAGTACTGTTGTTCATTTTTCTTAAGTGGAAGTTATCAGAAATAAAGGAGCCCTTTTTCCTGGGGCTAACAGTTGATATCTATATAAGATACATACATATTCGAATATTCTATTTGGATCCTCCTCTATTTCTTAAACGTTGAGGTAATAAAGAAGTTCAGAACATTCATTTTCCTCTCACTTTTGTATCAGCAGTTATTTATATATTTCTTATGGTCACTTAGTCTTACTGTTTTTTCAGAGAATAATTCATCTTGTCTGACGGAGTATCATGCTTAGTGCTGTTACTAGAAGCAACATTACTTGGAGAATGTGCACCATTCCTCCTATAAGCCAGTGAGGGTTAGTAATGCCGATTGGATCAAAGTTATTTTGACTATTTAGTCAGAGTAAACTAGTAGGCAGAAGCATCCCAGTGCCAGGTTGCCCTAAAAAAACCCTGTACTGATCGCCCTTAGACAGTCGAAGCCAGTATCAAGTATTCATTCCAGTTCTCTCCTAGTTCTTTTTAAAATTTTCTTATTTTTTGTTTTTGCCGGGGATGGGGCATCTTACAGCTGCCAGACATTCACCCGCGATTTCAAACACTCCAGCCGAAAGATTTCCTTAGGTATTATTACCGTCTTTTTAAGTACAATTCTTTGTATTTCTCTGGCACTCGGTTCACTGGATATATTCGCCAGGTAGTTTCAGAAAGTATTTTTCATTAGTCCGGCTGTTCCTTTAATTACTGGGGTAATATTGAGTCTGAAGGGAAACCCGGGAAAAGGGAAACACTGGGTTTTTGCGTTTTATATTACGCTCAAAATGTGGAATTGAATATTCTTGATATGCTCTAACCAACTTCTGAGTGAAGAGATTGATCCAATGGATACTTGAAAAAAGTGTCGCTTTTGCTACATCAAATATGTCCTGTTGTAGTTGATACAATCCAGAGAATTTTAAACTGAAGCCTTATTTTATGCTCTCCAGAAGATTTTTTTTTATTATTCTGCGTTTTAAAATATATTTTATTAATGAAGTTGTAAAACCCTTCATCAATTTTTGAACCGATGGATTTTTACTTAAGAATACATCGTAACTATTTCTTTTATTAAAAGCGAAACAATGATTTATGAGTAGTTAATGTTAGTAGAGTAATTTGTGCTTTGAGGGTATTTTAAAATGCTAAATATATATTAAAGACATGTGAGGCGGACAGAAAGCAGGCAAACTTAGTGGATTAAAACGCGTTTAGTTCAAACATGCTAGAAGATTAGTAATTATTACAATGACAACTAATTGTAACCGTAGTTGAAAGTAATTATAACCACTAACAGGATGAGGAAAATAGATGGAAATATATCAATAATGTAAATATAAAAAAGCTTATTTGTGAAATCACGTTAAATAGGAAGCTTCTTTTTTTACTCTTTTTGCAAGAGTGGTAAGATACGTGCAGCCATGTTCATGACACCCGGTGTCCGTCGCATTTTCTGACGATCTGTCACGCTTGTTTAGATTTTTCATGGACGGTACTCAACAGTAAGACATTCACGGCTAGAACCCCTTTCCTTACGACCATTGCTAAGTTCGTTCGCGTCTTCCTCCATGTACCTAGTTTTAGACAGACTTCCCCTTGACACAGGTGTTTTGCAAACACATCCAACATATAGAATAGTTTATCATGGGGCTGCTTCCATGTCCACTACAACATGGTCGTCTTAAATTCAATGTCGACAAGTAGTTGTCGTTAATCGTATCGTAATTAATAATTCTGGATGAGAATCATCCCATCTCATTAGCACTTGCAAGGTTGTGATCCAACAGTTATTTGAAATAGCTTCTCAATTACAAAATAAAGAGATTTAATCGACGCCACTTATTGTGTGTACGATAAAACATCTCTATTAGAGTCGCTGTTCTTCGGTAATTAAGTCACTGTTAAGTTTTAAATAGTCTTATCGTCGGCCGTATGGCACGCTTGAGTTTAAATTAGCATCGTTAGGGATATATTTTTTAAACGTTTAGAATAACGTTTGTTGTCGATCTGTCACACTTAAGTGAAAAATAACACGTCTATCTCGAAACGTGCACATTGAAATTTTACACGTTATACTAGTGTTAATCCTTTGTCAAAATTGACGCAAAGAAAAAAATATGCTTCGTAAGTGTTCGCTCTCATTATGGATCTAGACATATTACTCATATATTTATATAAAATTAGAATTGTGTAAGTAATTTAATTTTCTGTGACATAAAAATACGTATCGTTAACTTTTTATTTCGAATGAGGATGTCTTTCCTATTAAATTTATAGACGGTGGAAGGTGTCTGGTTTGATATTTGCTTTCCAATGTACGGCTTTTTGTAATAGTTTTTTTTTAAGAAGAGAGGATAACACGATAGTGAGTTGCAAAAAAAACGCACATCATTTCGGATGACATAAAGAAAGGAAAACCCTTGACTTTGCTTTTTTATTTTTTATTTAAC
>OY744536.1:63980717-64030717 GCA_963556195.1 Sepiola atlantica
ATATACATACATATATATACATATATATATACACACATATATATATATACATATATATATATATATATATATGTATATACATATGTGTGTATATATATACATATATATATATATATATATATATATATATATATATATATATATATATATATATATATATATATAAAACTTACCGAAATGTGTACTACTAATCCTAGTCCGTGTGAGAAGATTATAAAACGACATGTAATCGCCTAAACATTTGCTTCCTCCCGAATAAAAGGCAATGGATTTTTCTCCTATAAAAAAGTTTACATTAAATTTATACACAAAAATCTTCTCTAACTTTGAATTAAAAAATAATACTTTTTTTTTTATTTTCATCATTCCGTGACGTTTTTCTGGGTGTTCACGCGTGGTCGCCGAAAACAGGTAGAATACTTTTTAAGTAGATGGGGAGTAATTTCGCGGAGTACGTTGACCTAAAATGATACCAAAATACGAATCAATATTTTGTTCATAATTGGGGAAGATCACAGTGCTATAAACACTATTATTTTGATTTGTAAATCAGAAAAGCGATAAGGTGGTTGTAAACATTACATCATGAGTTTGTTGTTAAACTATACAATAAAAGCACTAACTTGACGTATAAAAAACATATTATTTATCTTTCAAGTAAAATGTTAAACATGAAAAAGAGAGCGATAGAAGGAGGTCATAGCGAAAGCAAGCGAGCCCACCCCACTCTCTCTCCCCTCCCATTTCTATTTTCGCTTATGCCTCGCTCGTTGCGATCAACCACCTTTCAGCCGCTGGTTCTTTAAACTTAACTTGTTTTAGATATTTTTTCTGATGAATTTATTAAACAACTTTAAGTAATTACAGTTAATATGGACGAAACTATTGCATATAGATAACACACAACACCAAATGCAATTCCAAATTAGTGATATCAAATGTTATCATTTTAAACGGTTTGAAAAATAGTTATACTTATTAACCAGTCACTAGGTTCTTTATTAATTGTTTATCAGCACTATATATACTGAATATCAGGTATATATATATATATATATATATATATATATATATATATATATGAATTTTTTCTGATGATTTTGTAGTTGTTGCAGAGACAATATTGACACACAAATGATGTTTGGCACAAGGCAAATAAAACGGACCGTTATAAATATATCTCACAGAAATTTTTAAGTTTTGGAAATGTGAAAAAAGAAAAATAAAAGTAATAAAATAAACCATGGTTATTGGAATATAATATAAACTGTCTTATATATATATATATATATATATATATATATATATATATATATAGATATATATATATATAGATATATATATATATATAGATATATATATATATATATATATATATATATATACATGTATATATATACATGTATATATATATATATATATATATATATATATATATATATATATATATATATATATATATATATATATATATATACACCATATCACTATATACGACACAACCTGGCCAGTACTAAATGGGTGACCATTTAGGAAAACCAGGTGCTGTATGTGCTCTCTGCTTATCTCGGCATTGTTTCCATTGGAATAAAGCAGTGTCGACTCAGGATAGGTGTTGTTGGGGATTACAATTACATTCGCGGTCATCCCTTGGCGGGGCACTCATACGTCGAAATCGACGGTAGAATCCATCATATATATATATATATATATATATATATATATAATTTGCGACTTCCTCACTCTCGTTCCTCTCCTTGTGAATTATTCAAACTAGCTTGAAATACTCTCGCGTCTGAATAGTTCTTCTCTTACATAAAGCAAACTTGACTGTGAATAAAATCTGAATCTTTAATTATTTTCGAGCCAATGTGCGTGACTCACTTGGTAAATCTTAGGCGTTTGGGTTGAAGAGCAGGGTAGAGTGTAACGGATAAGAGATTCTCCTTTTGACTTTCGCTATCTCCCACCACTTTTTGGCCACGTGTCCTCATGACGAGGCCGCCCGTTGGCAACAAGCAGTCCTATAAAGGAAGATAATAAGAACATCGGACAAAAAATGGTAATCCCATTTGCAACCATTCGCTTCGATAAAACGATAGATATCAAACGACCACAAGTGGAAATGAAACGTGTGCAACGTAATCAATCTATGTCGTGTCTATTATTGTTGCATACAAAACAGTTATCTCTCTTTCACCCCCATATATATATATATATATATATATATACACTATAATAATTTGATAGTATACGTTTGACAAGCAAGCGACACAGAAAGATTTATGACATTTCAGCTGAGAACAATGTATTAGCATACATTATTGATATAACTTTATCCGAAAGGATACTAATCATATTGTGTGTCTATGATCTGATATCTGAATTTGTTTAGGTTCCGATGTTGGGTGGTTGGTCTAATTGTTTTATATATATATATATATATATATATATATATATATATATATATATATATATATCCTTTAAATTACATATTGTAAAAAAATCAACAATGCAAGAATTCACCGAGATTTTATATTCGTTAAAATAACTTCAAACTACACAATTTCTATTTTATAAGCATTGGACTTATAATATTGATCCTTCTATTCTGAATTTGAACAATTGTTACATCGTGAAATTATATAATAATAAAAACAATATTTTGTTAGAACACTCAAGTTTATTCCATTTAAGTGGAATACTTTACATCTTGGGTTTTCTGATGGCAGCGAGACGAAATTTTGCAGATAGGTTATATTTTTAAAAAAGTAAAGTAATGTCCTTTATTCATTCACGAGTATAGTTTTCTGTATAGCGTAGTTGAGTATGCAAATCTGATTCGGAATCGATTAAGGCTAGTTCTTGATCGTTTATTTTTTTTTAAATATGCGTTCGTTTCTTTCTTTAATGATAATTGTGTATTTCCCTTCAGGCTTCTTCTAAAGTCGTCAGTCATATATAAATGTGCCCACTCCGACGCTTAAATAATCTACCACTGTTACGGACTTTGATTAGTAAGTTTCCATGCATAGGTCACGTATGTTCGTAGCACCGGTAGTATTTCGCTTTTTACATTTTATTTAATTCATGTTACCCACTCTACATTTTTACCTGCATTAAAAGCCTGATTAAGCAAAATGGTATATCAATGTTGTATTTTGACTGGATATTATGAATACTTTTTTCAATATTTTTGATTAACGGCATAACCGATTAACAGATTAGCAGTTCTAATTAATTATTCGCTGATCGTATCTTCTATGTTTCTTACTTCTTAATATGTATTGATGTTTTCAGTCATGTCATGTTAATTTTGTTTAACTATATGAGTTATACACACACACACACACAGACACACACACACACACACACACACACACACACACACACATATATATATATATATATATATATATATATATATATATATATATATATATATATATATATATATACTAGCACCTTCCGAGCCTTGGTAAATACTTATTAATAGGAAACTGTTAACCATGCTGTAGACTCGCATTTGTCATAGTTCTAGAAGGTTAGTTAAATAGGCAGGCGCCGATACACAGGCTTTTGTTGGAAGGGTTTTAGAGCATTGCTCGTTTCTTCAGCACAGAAGCTCCTGATTTGTCCTTACAGTTTACCCGATAGTCTTTTCTATGAGTAGTACGGTGGTGAAATCAACGTTTTCATCATATCCAAAACACTTGCTTTACGGCGTAATGTAATATGTTTTCAACTTCTCTGATATAATTTATGTCGGGTTATATCTAAGATATACGATCAGCCTAGGAGATGCACCCATTTGCCAGATGGTGTCGGATATGCGCCACGTGAAGCTCAGTTTATTGACAATATATATATATATATATATATATATATATATATATATATATATATATATATATTATATTCTACTGTAATATTTTATTCTAAATGCGAGTTCATCAAAGTTAAATTACCTACGGAGTTTTCCTATATACTTGAATAACAAACATATATGTCAGAATATACATTAGTTCTTGAATTAAGTTCCTTTTAAGTGTTCGTAATAGCCGCACATTATAATTAACTGACCCAATTAACCCAAGTCCATGTTAGCTACCTATGTATTTCTCTTGCCCCCTTCAATGTATATTGATCCAATCACTCTCTCATATATCTTAATGTATCAGTAAGCATTAAGAAAAAGAAGGATTCTCTTTTTATTTCTACATAATAATGATAATTAATGCCATCACATATATTTAATGATAATAATAATAATCATAAAAATTATAATATAGAATTATGAGACATATTATGTTTAGTTATGCAACAAGATGGTATTAAACTATATATATATATATATATATATATATATATATATATATATATATATATATATATATATATATGAGTTTTAATAATGTATGATTTAAATCAAATAACACAACGGTACACAGGTACGTTTATGATATACGTAAGAAAGTAAAAAGAAAATAATTAAAGTATTCCTTACGATTACTCCTTAAATCTAAACTATGTTGACTTTTAATAAATAAATATTTATTTAAAAAAAATATACGAATCGTTTGTCTTAAAAACACAATGTATTACTTATAATACGCTTTCGAAACGAGTACAAACTCCTAATGTATATATATATGTATATATATATATAGATACATGTATATATATATATATAAATATATATATACAAATATATATATATATATATATACATATATATATATTTATATTTATATATATATACATTTATATTTATATTTATATATATATATATATACATTTATATTTATATTTATATATATATATCTATATATTTATATATATATATATATATATATATATATATATATATATATATATACTATCAAATAATATATTGTGTCTATGTGTTACGGTATCCACAGTGTTTAATACATAATTAGAACATAGTAGTATGATGAAATATATTCATGCCGATGAAGTTACCAAACACTTTCGTACTTCGCTTTTAGAGATCATAAGTCTTAATTTGGATGACAAACACTCTATAATAACTATTGTAATATATAAGGAATAGAATAATTAAATTCGTTCGCAGACAACAAATGGAGTAACAGGTATATTCATAAGAATTAACTTGGCGAGATTTGGCAGCACCAACGTTTATAATATTAAAAGTCAAATAAAACAGATAGCCATTAAACACACACAGTTACTCCTTGTTTATTGCTAATAAAATCACTACAATGAGAGGCATGTGTTACGTTATAGACTTCAGCTCTATGAAGACAATTAGTTACTATCATTTTTTATAATTGCCGCAAACATTAGAAAGTAGGGCACGGGTTGCGCAAACGCTTAATAATTTGGGAGTATTATTAGTTTTGGAATAGTGGAAGTAAAATAAATCTTACTAGTCCACATAGGTTTACGAAGATTTGAAAGATCCGCATTTGATGAAGAGGTACTACCTCGAAATATATTATGGAACACGGTAACACACATAAGATCACCTTTTAGAAGTTGTATCGAACAAGAAAAGAAATGGGGATATTACGTGCGTGAATGCATATTTAATATAGATGAATACAGATTTATAAACTATTAAGTTATCCAGCTCGCAAATTCATACTAAACATGGGGAGGGTGTTGTGAATGAGAAATAAAAAAAAATTAATTAACAAGACATTTATATAACTATAAGTTTACATTAATATACAATTCATTCTAAGTCAGTAAATACTCATTTAATAAAGTGTATACAAGTCGTGTCTTAATAGAAAAATGTTCACTGATTATAAGCCACGAGGGATGAATTTGTGTAGTTTATGTATTTGTCAGTGTGAATATGCATGCGTGAATAACATGCGTATGTGAGTATCAGAAAATGTGACACTTTGTAAGTATGCGTAGGTTTACATTGTTTTGTTAGTGCGCGTGTAGATGTGAACTTAATTATGGAACTTGTACGTTCAATTTGAAGTTTTTACTTTTTTCACTTCTCGCAGCCAAAATCTTGGTCCTTTCGAGGTTCCTCGGGTTGGGTTCATGGAGAACTCTCTTATTTTGTTGGCCAAGTCACTGATTTTATGAGCTTTGTTTATTTGACGTAGGCGTATAAGATTTGGGGTTTGAAACGATTTTCGATTAGTTGAGAAATATTGAGTAAATACGTTCTAAGTAAAATTCACTTTTTTCAAAGTAAAGAGAACAGCAGATCGAAAGAAACCAGAGAAAGTAAGAGGGTAGCTATCCAAACCATTCGCTTTTCAGCGTTTGCTTGAATCGCATCTCCATCCATAACAAATGTGACTAAACAAGTAGGATTTACTTTAAAATATATATATTTTAAAATCACTTAGTTTGTTGCTTTCCTTCTCATTAAAGATATATTTCCATTTATTGCATTGAAAACACATTCTAAAAATCATCTATATATTAGAGTTGGGGCGATTAATCACGATGGGAATCTGGACTCGGAAAAAATAAATCTTTTGGCGGTATCGGAATTAGTATCGAAATCGGAAAAATTCGAGTTTAATTTCTGATTCCAAAAATGATTTATAATCTTTTAAATTTTGTTGTTGTTTTTTTTAGTTGAACACTTTATTTTTTATTGCTGTTACTAATGATTTAATGATAAATATTTATAGATTGGCAGCTACCAGTAAAAGTAAAATCTATAGATCATAATAACGAATTTAAGTAAAAATAACACGATTAAAAATTGCATCAGTAGATTAATAAAGATAATAGCACAGGTTAAAAATACAATACATAAAGGAGGACTATAAAATTTAAACATAAGCTGCGGCGACCGACGCAAATACAAAGTTAGTTATAGAGACTAACAAGAGACCTTCTCTTCCGGTTGCATATGTTTGCTGGTAAATGTCATGCGTGTGCTGATTTTGCTGACAGAACAATAAATTGCGACGATTTCATTGGTGACGTACCTACCCACCCCAAACGAGAGGCAATACCTGGAAGTATTACATCGTTACAGGAAAACATATGCTACTTTATCTGTCAAAGTAGAAGGTAATGCCTGGAAGGGCGGTCTGATCACTACAGAACATATGCTACACTACTCCAAAAGTGAGGGGTAATGCATGGGTGGATGGTATCATGAGGAACGAACATATACTAAACTACCGGCCCAAAAAGTACAACAGAAGAGAAGGTAATGTCTGGCAGGATAGTCTCATGACAAGATAAAAAGATTGTAGACTAACCTCCAATGGACGAAGGTAATGGTTGGGAGGAAGGTTTCATGATAAACGAACGTATACTACACTACTCACACAAAAGAGAAGATAATGACTTGGAGGATAGGCTCATGGCAACAGAACAAATCCCCTGAATAGAGCATTGAGAGATAGTACAATAATACATTAATATAAGTACTTGTATAGTTCTGACTTCAGACAGACACATACCAAATCTCTATTAGTAATAGATAAATGTGAGCGTTCTTAAATATGATGTGCCAATTAAATGTGCGCGTATAACTATAACACTTTAAAATTGAACGGTGACCGACAAATCAATCAACCTAGCGACTGAGTGATCCACCGACCGAGCCTCTCATACAGATGCATGAACGCCTCTTGAGACCACTGAGAAATGGTTGACTTTTTAGTTGAACTATTCTGCCTGTTGTCATATTTGTCTGATCAAGTGTAATCGGCTTAGCATAAGCACGAATTCAGATCCAAAGAAATAATGAACAGAATAACGTCTGCAATAATAATAATAATAATAATAATAATAATAATAATAATAATGATAATAAAATAATAATAATAATGGTATTATAACAATACTAATAATATTAAAGATAACAATAATAATAACAATAAGAACAAATATGATATTTATGTAATACGTTTACTACTAATACTACTACTACTACTACTAATACTACTACTACTACTAATAATAATAATAATGACAATAATGCAAAAAAATAAGCTGCCTTTTAGAAAGTATTCTCTCATTTAATTTTTATATTACGAGATAAGATTACGTGCATGTGAGCATTTTTCTCAAACTAAATGTGATTATTACACAATGAATTCTTACTACAAAATAACTATATGATCATACCGGTCACATTTTTGCTAACTTTGGAAGATAGTATCATGACAAATAAACATGTATTACACTGACCCTTATAAATGTAGAGGTCATTCCGGGGAGGATGGGCTCGTGACAAACAAACAAACCCTACACTACACCCCCATAGCAAACGAGAAATTAATGCTTGAACCGAGGTATCGTAACTGAGCAGATATTATCTCTCCAGAATTGAGCATGGAAATAGAGTGCATTAGTCTGAAATAGTATAATAAACTGAACTGAGCATTAATAATAGTACAATTAAAAGAAGTGGTAGTATAGTTACGGCTTCATACAGACATATACAAAATCTCCATTACTAAAATGTATTAAAAAGGATGTATTGAAATAACAAAAACACCATCGTGTAAATTATATGACATTTTCAAAAATACTATTTAAAAAGTAGTTTTCATACGAAATTAAGTTCAGAAGAATGCATTTCAGTTTCTTCGTACACAAGTCATCCATTTTTATCTTTATTCTAAAACAGACCCTTCAAAATTTGAAAAAAAATTGGAATTTTTTAAACTGTCGAATAGAATATCATGTATTTCTTTAAAAATGTTTACCAATCCGTATTCATACAAAGATTGAAAGTTTTGGTAGTTATTTAAATCCGATAATTTTTGGAAGCTCAAGCAGCATTTCATTATAACAACCATTTTTAGTTTTATAAACAATTTTGTTATATTAATAATTTAATGACCAAATGATTCCGGTTAATAATTAAACACAGAAAACCTATATTAGCATATATTTGAAAAAAGGTGAAACATAAATTAAAGTAAAATTACCCCCTGTAACGCCAAGTACATACTATTCATTGTTTGAATTGTAAATTAAAAAATATATACCACACAAGCAGTATAATTACAACATATATACCATACGAAATATTTTAACTTGGTGCTTCTCGTACATCAAAGAGTACTCATGACTGAGAGAGTGTTACTTTTCTCTGTTTCCGTAATATGATACAATAATAACCAACACAGAAACTGGTGAGCGGACTGAATTCATAATTGTAGTTTCTTGGACTTTTGAATTTAAATTGTATTTTTGTAGTTTTCAAATAAATAATAATATATATGTGTTGATATTACATAATAATAATAATAATAATAATAATAATGTATATGTGTTGATATTATATTAAATCTTTGATAACTCGTAACCCATTAGTAAAATTATTAATAACATCTCATAGTACCTTTTTTCCATTCATTCTATTTTTTAATTAATATTGAACAAAGTAAAATTTTAGTATGAACTAGGGCATGTTTTTTCTCTTTTTAAATGAAATTTTAAAAGTTTTCTGGTACTTTAAAGAAAAGCTATCATCAATTATTGAAAGCCTGATTTGTTGAAAATCCTTGTTGGCACTAAAGTGTATGATGTCACATTCGATCGGGCAAGCCTATAACTTAACGAAGGTCAGGGCCAACTTCATTCAAAACTGGTCGCCTGATAAATTGTTTGAGCTTTTGGAAAAGAAAAACGTCACTTAAAAAAGATTAGTACGGAAGTTGGATGGTATTCTTTGCATTCATCGCTCGGTGTTCACCGTCCCTTTAGAGTTGTTTATAGCTCAACTACCTCACCAAGAGTAAGTGTTGACTAAAACATCGGTAAAATGCAATGGTTGCAAAAAGCATAGGTTACAGTTGTATAATCCAAAAATATATTGTTCGATGACAGCACACTCCACCCATCTCTCTCACCTATAGTTTTTTTTACAGCGAACAGACTATTCAGAACCATTACATTTCAAACACACCTCGTATGATATTTGTCTGAGACTTAACTAGTTACTTTTATCTAAAAAGTTTGCTTTCTAACAATTCATGAAGAAATTAGCACCTGGGGCCAAAATAAAATGTCAAGCCTTAAATATGTTTGGTTTTAACTATTTATTGTAAACTTACTTTGGGCGAAACAATCTTCTCAAAGATTCTATACTTAGTTTGTAAATCGTTTGTAACTAAACTAAAATTAAACCAGTTTCCAAATAACCGTCTTTTATCTCTAAGGATTATTATACATTGTTATATTCTTTATATTCAAGGGAACAAATGGTATTTGCAGAATATGTAAGGCTTCATATTTATATTGATGCAATTGTTTGATGAGTGTAGATCAATCTGTGAGTGTTTCTCGCTTCTACGTAACTATTAATCGATTATTATACTATACAGACATGAACTTACCATTTAGTGGGGGCTATGCACACAACTACGGTTTTTTTTAACGGGGGCAACATCACGTATTTGTGTACCTACAGAGGAGCTGCAGAAATATTAGGACACACCAACTATAGCTATGGGCTATTTTATGATAAATAATTATTATTTAAAATCAAAAGTGTTTACTTTAGTAATCACTTAAATATGAAATAAATGTAATAACGAATTTTGTTATGGAAATGTTTTCGTCTAATTTATGAAAATGTGCTATGGGAATAGCCAAAAATGCTAAAAAAATGTACTTACTAAAAGTCTCATTTACAAAAATAATTTAATCAAAACTAGGCTTGACTGGCCGGTCAGTAAATATAGCCATCAAACAGATTTTGACACGTTTAGTCAACAAGCATGAAGCTGGACGTTGTCAAAAAAGATTGATTGTGAATATGAAATACAAATAATTAAATGTCGTGAACGCTCTCGAATTAGATGACGGCATTCTAACGAGGTGATTGTAATCGAATATCATTGCCAACAAAACAAAAGCTTTAACAAAGAAAAAAGCCAATTAAGAAGAACACAAATATAAATAACATCTTGTCCGGTAGCCAAAGAAGCAGGTGACGCAGTTCACGTTCAGTCACCGAACCTTGGCACCATCCTTAGTTGGCGGCTGGTTAGGATAGGATATAACACGTGAAATCGCTCGTTGTATACACAAAAGTAGTGAAATGAGGCGATCTAAACATGTGCATCACAAAGAGACAAAAGACTAAGTAGTATTAGTAGTTCTACTCTACTTCTTGCACATGAGGACAATAAGTACGCATAATTACTATATATATATTTATATTATATATATATATATTTATATGTATATATATATGTATATGTGTGTGTGTATGTCTGTGTGTGTGGGGGTAAGCTAGCAGAAATACCCGGCGCCGCTCCTAATTAAACGTTTCTTGGTACCCAAAACATAGTACAATATTATATGTTTAATCTTTTTTTTTTATATAATATTGACTTTTGTAGTATTCGCAGATGTACTCATCATTTATTGGTTAAGAGGGAATGTAAGTTAAGTTACAATAATTGAATTAATTGTTGGTAACTTATAGTCATTTTATCATCGAGTATTACCCTGCGTGTCGCTTACAACACTCCTGCGACAAGCTCCGAAACTTTTAATTACAGTTTCCATGTTTGGTTTTGCATTTCTATACTTTACTTAAAGAAAACGACGTATTGTTCTTGTTATGAATCTAAGCGGATATTCAACTCATGTTTACATCAGATTTTTCTTTTTTGAACCATCTACGTTATACTCTGTAAATGAATGCACTATTTTATTAAAAAAGTAATCACCACACAAGCATGAGTCGCTACCAAATGAATACGTTAACATAGTATATTTCGAGATATATATGCTGTTGATTACCATATATATGTATGTGTATATGTATATGTTGATTACCATATATATGTATGTGTATATAAAAACAACGAATTCGATCTCTTTAAAACATGTTATTTTTCCTCCAAAAAATCCTTCGTCCGTATTAAATCACTTTGTTATTCTTGTTAATAAGAAAAAGAAACAGTAAAACTGGCATTTTTAGGTCGCAACAAACATAAAGCTTAAAGAGTACTCCAAAAATTATCACGAAATAAACTCAAGGAAAACACGTTGTTTTAGGTGTTACGAACAAAATAAGCATAATCTCTTGATTGTATAAATGTCTAATTAATACTAATTTCAAATTCATCTTAAGATAGCTTTGTAATTCTTATAGACAGTATCACACCGGAAAACAAAAAGTGTTTGCTTTCTATCTACGGTATTATTTTTGTTATCTCCCTTTAATTCAATAAACTCTGAAATTCACAATTTGAAGGTTGACTTACTCTTCAGTTTTACACACATTGAGTATCTCTTTTTGTATGTTTCTCTTAATTGCAATCATTAAAATGTAAACAAATTAGTACCGGAGTTTTATTGATTTCTTTTACATAATTATTTATTTATAATTGTGATTGTTGAATACACTACTGCCACGTTATAAATGTAAAATCATAATTTTATATAATTTAATTGTCATTTTGCGTTGTTTTTTCCTAAGGCAATCAATGATCTATATAGTTAGAAAATACTTCCATGGTTTCTATATATCTCTAAAGCGTTTGTCTTGTTCATGGGAAGGGGGTGACACTAACTTTCTATTATTGCACGAAATCTTTTTCGGAAAAACAGAAGAATCATTTTTATATTAATCAGTTGCAGATGTGATAGGGACGAAATAACTGTATTATCTAGTTGTGTTGTGTTTGTTATTCTCTATAAGAAATTATCTATTCTGTATACACTGTAAGCTTACTCGTCGAAGTAATCATTATATATAGACCCACCCCCACACATATATATATATATATATATATATATATATATATATATATATATATATATATATATATATATATATAACGTTTTTTTCATTTAGCGTACGATATGCCGATTTGTCTATCTTTCTGTTGGCCATTCTGGCTTACATAGTTGATATTCTATCGATTGTTTTTGATGCAAATCGTGTATTTACTCCCTGTAGACATGAATGCAAGTATCTGCTGTTCTGATGGATTTCCCAAGTGGCATTTCTATTTCACTGCAATTATTCAATCAGAACGCAACCACGTGAACATGATCGGTAAGATAAACAGATTCATTGTTGCTTTGTTTCTGATTATACATCTTAATAATTCCATACACAATGTGTTTTTCCTGTCATTTACAAGTCCTGAAACAATAATCAGATGCATGCCTCCCGATCACATTTCATTCCTTGATTGTATTTGTGCTTCAATTATTTTTACACGAATTAAGATAAGAAATAGAAATTCATTGGCGAGCCAATACAATCATGACATTTACTAAGTTCATGTTTTTCTTCTTCGATTCTATAATTATATATTAAACATTAATTCAACGATTTATTGAACTTTCTAAATACAAAGGGTTCAGACTTACTGAAGAATAATAAACGTCTTCATTCTATTTAATATATCTGCAAACATATTTGTGTTCAGATATGGCTTGCCATCCTGTTAATACTGTTACCATCACCATTGATTGATTGTTCGGTTAACATTCGTGTGTCTCAACCGCTACCCTCTCATTGCGAAAACCATTTCCAGCATATGATCTAGTAACTCTGCATCCTACTAATCATCAATGCTCATCTAAAATAGAGTAACAACGAGTGTGTTACTAGAACTAGACCCAAACAATTTACAAGAGTATTATTTTCAAGCAGGATCATCACAACATCATTGTGTCCTATAAATCGGTTACAGCATATCACGGTTGAACCGCAAGTGTCAACCCATTATCTTTAGATTAAAAGAGCTAACATAATAAATAGTAAGCTTACTGAAATAAAGCAAAATAAAATGAATTGGGACTTATGTTATATAGTCAGGTCGTTCTTTAGAAAATAACTATTTGACACAATTTGATGAAAGACTACATGAATACCCGTCCCAGGACTGTTAAAATGAATTCCCAAAGCAGAACAGTTGTTTATCACATTTGTGTTCCTTTACGAATATAAAAATAAAGATATTATGCTACTAAATATATGTTTAGAATACGTATTCCAATTTGTAAACAAAATATAAAGCTAAATATTCAAACTTTCAAAAAGGTATATTAACAATTGCAAGATATCTATAAGTAAATAAAATCACAGATTAAACAAATTATGTCCTTTGAGTAATTTCTGAATTATGTTCACTAATTTTTCCTTAATTTCTGAAAGGCTTTTACAAAAAGTCATCCGATTTGCATATGAGTTTTTTTTAGATTCAGGTGTTTGTTTGTACTACCTTTATATCGCCATTGACCATTCTGATACTAACATGAAATGTGTTTTTTTTCGTTACTTTTTTTCCAGGGGTTAGGAAGTGTTCACTTGGCAATTATCTCCGAATATAATAACTTGGATGTTGTTCAACTGTGCTAAAAATATTCGAGAGATATGGGTAAATTTATTTTTTCTCTAGAATTAATATTAAATCTCAGTATAATATTACTCTTATCTGTCATATATATATATATATATATATATATATATATATATATATATATATATATATATATATATATATAGAGATAGATATATATATATATAGTAATTAAGTGATGAAGTTGATAAGATTTATATAGTTTTTAGATTTATTTATTAATCAAGTGTGCAAACAAAGTATACACATACAAAAAACATTTACACGATGCCTTTTCAAATATAGAGCTCTTATTGTCAGAAGATCTGATCAATACTAATTGAGTATTAATTAATTATTAGAGGTGAATATCTTCAAAATGCAAACATGACGAATTAAAAAATTATAGCAAAGGAATAATGCATAGATTCAAATGCGGAGAAAGATCAAACAATTATGGTCAAACTGTTGAATCTAATTCGAAGGATTCAAAATGTTACGCAAACTTTGCGTGCTCCAAGACATTGTATTCTGCCTATAATTCGAGGCATGTTTCATCTTTCTCAAGAAAGTGGTTTGAACACTTGATGAATAAATAAATCCTTTATCTATACAAATGTTATCCATGTCATCACTTCATTTTCAATATATATATATATATATATATATATATATATATATATATATATATATAAGTTATATCCAATATATTGAGCTTCACTCTATCTCGATAGGATATTATATAATTCTTAATTAATGTATTATCAATGTATACTGTATATATATATATATATATATATATATATATATATATATATATATATAAATTTTCATATCTGATGAAAGCGAACCCACCGCTTGAAACACGTTATATAAAATTATAAAATGGTAAAACAACAAAATAATAAATAAATGTTGAAAAAAACATTCTACAAATGTTGGTAGCCTTACTCCTTTACATATATATATATATATATATATATATATATATATATATATATATATATATATATATATATATATATATATGTATGTATATATGTATATATATATATATGTATATATATATATATATATATATATATATATATATATATGATGGCCGATGCCTACGAGTCAGTTGCTACTTTGAAACCGGGTTCGTGCCCTTCGATCGGCCAGAATTACCATTCCCTACACTGAATATTGCATAACCTTTGTGTACCCTTTCTACTATTCCATGTCGACATATTAGACCGGCAATATGCCGGCTTATGTGTTTGCATATGTTTTTCGGTTTATTAGTGATCTGAGATGAGAAGTCCGGTCACTTAGGTGCGTTCTGAAAGTTAATTGTTTGCTGCATCTAAGTTAGATCATACTTTGCAAGGAATTTTGAAGACCATCCGATGGACCAATTTATCTAATTAAAATGCATCAGTTCAATCTACAAGTAGGCGAACACCATTCGATAGTAAGGAACGGATCATAAGTTCGTGACGGCTACAGTAGTCAATAACTGACAAGTCAGATTAATACTAAAGATGTTACGGTTATTATAAACAAGTATATCAACAGATATGGAAATAATAATTCGTGCGACATTTACATGTAACTAATTACCTTCGATAAATAATCATTTTGGAGCAAACCTATCTTTGTAGTCTGTCTATTCTCTAAACTTCACAAATCAACTGTGAAGTGAAACTGCAAAAAGTCGGTTCTGTATATAAAACGATCGCTCGACACGTGAAACAACTAATTCGCCATCAAGCCGGTAAGTTTTAATTTTTCTTCTGTATTCTTATAAATTTAGCCTCCTGATCGGATAAGTGATTTCAGGATAGAGAGGGGCAGCTAAATGCGGTTATGGTTCTTTGTGAGAAAAAACTATAATTATATTTTTAGTTTCTATGATCACTTCGATAATGTATCGATATTTTTGGAGGGGGTTGTTTGCATGACGTTGCCTATTTATATTGTAGAAGCATGGTCTATATGTTTTTTTAAACTCGGGACTGAAGGGTGAGAAACAGATATAAAGCGTTCGATAGTAACGATGTATTTGTGTTGGTCTGATTTCCAGTGGTTAATTTTAGAGTGATTTACTTTAACAGATTAGACAAAATATACTGAACTCTTGTGTTTACTTTCCGTTATGAACATTTCCCGGAAATAAAAAATTATTTTTATCTTGACAAAAGCACGTTTTCCTAGGATTCGTTGATTTAATCTAGCATGTACATTAAAATGCCGTTTCAAACCTAAACGTAACAGAATAACCGATCGACAGACGCTTTTATAGGTATTTTCTATTATTTGAAGTATCCCGACTACTGATCTAATATTGGATGGTATTCTCAGAACATTTACGCCGGTATAATCTCCGACCATCTTCAGGTGCGTATTGTGGAAACTCGGTAATATGTATGTAATTTCGAGCTTAAACCTTTACTTAATCCACGAAGGTAGATTGTTTTCGTTCCGTCAGTACTGGTCGGTAGAAATCTTAGATTAAATGTTATCTGTGAGTATTAAACCGTAAAACTTCAGAAGACTGTCACTTAAAACGCATTATAACTTAGCACTTTAACCGTTGCGCCAGGTTTCTATATAGTTCAGAGGTTACATCGGCAGAAACGTTGTGAGAAATACATCCAATATGAGGACAGTAGTCCGAATAATCCAAATAATACAAATTATCAATCCTCATAAAAAAAATTCGGAACTCTTAAAGAGATGTTTGGATTCATCTGTATTATTAAGGAGAGTAGTGAGCGGGCTTAAGGTTTACTTACTGCAGAGAGTAAAATTGATGTTTTCTTGGCAGGAATCTATCCATGTAACACTTATCGTTGTTTTTTTCCTGTAGTATTTTTTGTAACTCCTTACAAGTTGATTCATGCCTTGTCTAAAGCGATTTCCACGAAAAAAATGCCCATTTAATCTGCGCGTTTAGCGATAAAAATAATGAGTAAAAAACTAACTGCATATCCCGGAGAGAGCTTGACCACATGATTAAAACCAGGAAGAGGGGCGGATTATTCCTTTTAGATCATTGCACGTATGCTTTCAGCAAACTATACGCTAGTACTTGAGGTATGCATCTACTGGGCTTGATTTTTATGCAGTAAGGTGTCACTGTAATCCAACATATAGCGCCTGGTATTACCAAATTGTCACCAATCTCGTACACGCCAGGTTCAATGTCGCTTAACTTCGGTGATAATAACGAATACGACTGTTTTAACGTGATTATTACTTATATCATTATAAATGTAGCATTTCAAATGCAGACGGGTAAAGACACACATAGAGATGCATCGACACATAGAAGAAAGATACTTAACACTTCTAGGAGAAGCGTATGTAAACATTTCTAAAAGTTAAACGATGTCTCGTGAATTTTTAGTTTTGTTCAGAAATCACTTTAAAAGATTTCGAATAAGGAGAATTTCATAATCATTATCTGTTTTAAAATAGTCCTAGAATCTTAATATGCTTCGTCCGTCAGTATCGGGGGAGCTTCCGATTAAAATAGCATTTTTATTGTGAAAAGAATCGGTGCTTTTGTCTGATTTATTTGCATTTGCACGAAGAAAACTATTGACACAAGTGGGTTGTGTTTTTTTTTCAATGTGATTACATTCCAGCTTCCCAAAAAAAGCCTTGTGAATTTGGAGAAACATTAAAATTGCATATGTTTAGAATGATTTCTACCGTATTGACTTAGAACAGAACAGATACATCGACTTTCTGGCACGCTGGCTAAAAAGATACTTTTTGTCATTCTGGACGATTGGGTTTTAACTAACACTGGGAAACTTGTGACTTGTAAGGTAAACGTTGATGTATTGCACACTAGAGTAGTAGATGTATAGATAAAACAACACACAGAGGATTGTTTCTCAGGTTAAGCAGTGTCACACTTTCTAAAAACCGTGACAGAGTCAATACAATAAAAGACAATTTTCGACACGAACAATTTCCGAAAAGTCAAAGGATTTCAAAATATATTGTAATATCATAAGATACCATCCCTTTCTATTTTTCTCTTTTTTTTTTTAGTTTTCTTTCTTTCCATTTGTTATCTTTTTCATTCCTCCTTCTCTCTCTCTCTCTTTTTCCTAATTGTGTCTGTCTCTTTTACTTATTTAATTTCTAGTAAGAAGAAAACATAATATTTACAGAATTGGAGTTGGAATGCATATATATATATATATATATATATATATATATAACTGAGTTAGTCAACGTCCAATTGCAACAGTCAAATGATTTCAAAATACAGTGGAATGTCATAAAACACCACCTCCTCTTCTTTCCCACACTATATCTCCCTTACTCTCTCTTCTTTTATCTAATCCGACACTTGCTTTTGGCATTACTCTCTTATTTATCTCTCCTTTTTTCTCTCTTTTTCTTTATTGTCGAAACTCTCCGTCATAAATCATTTAATTTCTCTTAACTAAATAAAAACACAAACTGCTTCCAATTTTAGATGTGTACATTTATATATTCTCGCTTATCGGCATTGCATAAATTTGAAATACTATTCTTATCGGTTTTACACACCTAAGATTGTCAAAAGTAATTGTCATCATAAACCGCACTAATTGAATGGACGCAACCTAATCATCTCGGTTGTTTTTAGTTCTTTTCTTCACCGTCTGTAGGTAAAAGATGAAAGGCCTGCTCAGGTCAGACAAAAAGGCTGGCCGTTCGATTTTCTTGAGGCTTAAATCGATCTATCGATCTCTTTGATCAGATTTATAAATGACTGCCTGATAGGTTTAGGCCGCATCAAATATTACCTACCTTCAGGAAAAAAAGAAAGCGGTTACAGGGTGAACTGTATTTTAGAAGTGATTAGCTCCTAATTCAATCGCTCGTTAGTATTGATTACTCTAACAATTCCCGAGGAACCGATCAATAAAGGCGTCCAGACTACAACTAACTGGGGCGCTTGTATTTCGCAGTCGAATTAATCCCGAAATGGGAATTATTCTGATAATTAGACAAATGATTTATTTGATAATCAATATTGTTTTTCATACAAACCTCAGCTATTTCATTATTTCTTATGTTAACACGTCTTGTACAGTATTGATGTAGTCGATACTACTCAAATCACATGGACAAGTTCCCCTCATATCAGTGTAGTTACCCGACGCTGAGTCTGTTCAGCAATGACATCGGTGCTCATTTGGGGGTGGCAGAAGGTGTAAGCGAACACTCGATCCTGGTGTATAAAAAGGTGGCAAGCTTGGTGGGAAGCTTAACTGACGAAAAACTAGCGTCTTGTAACGAAAACTTTTTCCACTTAATGCTATACGATTGGGGATAAGCAGCACACCTACATTACTCTAAGCCTAAAAGAAGTGAGAACTTATGGTTTACTAAACTGCTACTCCTATGCATGATAAATTAAATACTCTAACGGAATGGCAGGCAATGATTCTTACACAAATGATGTATAAAAAATAGATTTATTTCCGCTATATAACGAAGGTGGCCGACAGAAAATTGTAATCCTATACGAAAACGTTACATTTGAAAGATAAGTACGCATAACTGAATGTTTTATTGCTAATGAGATACCACTTACCAAAGCGAAAATTCGCTCGAGAATAAGAGTGAATGAGATTGTCAGTTGAATGATGAAGAATACTATGAGATGATTGAGAACTAGGAATAGAATATTCCAACTCTGATTACCTTAGAAAACGATTCAACACGTTGGAGCAAACCATGTGGTAGTCTGTAGGGAGGCAGTGTCATGACAATGTATTCCATAAATTGGAAGTTTTTGAAAAGAATCTCTATTAACAGAGATTCCGTTTTGTTTTGTGCACACATAGGAAAATCAGGTATTCTTTTCAGTAGTGTAAACTAAACAAGTGATTGATTTTAATTTCTTAACAGGAGTGAAAACATAAAGTTAGGCCCAGTCGTGCATCTATCGTGCGAATATTGATGGAGAAGAGACAGACTAGCAACACCGCGTGTGAGAGACGGGTTATGGGGAAGAGAAACTATACTCTTCTACTATATTGCGAAGTCGATTTTCAGTGTTCTAACCATACGCTAAACATAATAATCGAGTAGAAGTTGACCATCTTTTGAATCCAACATTCGATATGGAGAATAAAAAGTGTTACGTTCACACACGCACGATGGCACGCGTTGCTTTCATATCTCTATCGCCTCTTCGGGGTGTGCGTCATATCTAGCTAGATCCACACTGGCACGTGAAACGATAACCCAATCAACTTTTTTTATTATTTTAAAACACGCAGAACGTTATCGCTATGGAAAGATAGTAGAGATGTTTATTGTTAAACATATATCCACAGCAAAAAAATATCATGTTCCTACCTTGTTAATTTAATTAGGAAACCGGAGATTAACGCAGTAATTAACGCCAAATGGCACGATTAGCGTTTCAAACACATTTATCACAAATTATTAGTCATGTTTAAAATACATTCTACAGATATCTATGATAGTATGACTAACATTATTAAGGGTTTAAGGTTAAAACCAATTAACAGAGGCGATCCCATCTATTATTGTTCAAATACTAGCTTGCGGATCAGTTGCAAGCTATACCATTTTCAGGCAATTGTATATAGTAAAATCGAATATTAACATTGCAAAGTAAGGTATTTTGAAACATATAAACTTGTTTGTTTTTTTAAAACTCATATATATATATATATATATATATATATATATATATATATATATATATATATGTTTTTACACGTTTTAACAAACATAATTCAGGGCGCCATGATAATATGTGTTTAAGTTCCTCGATAGTTTTGTCATTCGCATACACACCCTTTAATCCAGTTTACCCATCTATTTTAGATAAAATACTAACGCGCGGTCACGCCGTAATATCATGCGATAAAGTAATGCGATATCGTAAGTTCTGATTAGATATCTCATCGCAGAAAGCGCTTCATATAATAAGAGGCAGGCTAAATATGACCCTTTCATGAAAACAGCATTCATTGTTCAACCTGCTCCTACCATTGATTGATCCATTTACAGTTTAGTTTTAGTAGTATATAGCTATGGCTTTTAAAATCGACGTATGAATTATGATTTGTAAACTACCCTTAATGAATTCCATTTCAAGCTAATGTCACCGCTTTTCTCTGTAAGAACAGCTCGCTCCCTTACCCATACATTGATAATAATAGTTGACACAGCGTATATGTGTATGCTAAGAGTGACTTCGAATATCACCTGGATAGATAGCCTGACCAATGAGCGGATGCATAATAGTATGTGTCCAAGACACACTTTAAAGAGCGTAATGCTATATAAGCAGGTTATTGCTGGATGGATCCAAACAAAAATGTTTGCGAAGTTCTATTTGTTGGAGCCTAGACAATGGAGAGCCGATAGAGAACAATATCAAGCAAACACTTTACAACAGAAACTACGAGCCCTTTTACATGACGAATATAATTAACTGGTAATACGTTAATTGTTTTACTCAGAAAATGTGAGTTTGCACAACCAATTCAATTTAAATTTAAAAAAACAAGTGCAAAAATAAGTATTTATTTTCGCTATATCTCCCTCTCTTTCTATTATCTTCTTCTCTATCTATGAGGTGAATAGTATTACAACTGTTACTATCTTTAATTTTTTATAAACAGAGAGAGAGAGAGAAAGAGAGAAAGAGAGAGAGAAAGAGAGAAAGAGAGAGAGAGAGAGAGAGGGAACGTGTGTGTGTGTGAGAGGGAAACAGCGACATAAGTGAGATTGATCGAAACTGTGTAAACTAATAATGATGGTCAAACAACATAGAATGAGAGAGGGTGAGAGTAATATGCAGAAGTTAAGTAAGATGTAAAAGAGTTTGTGAGTAAATGTCCAATTATGAAAAATAATAACAATTAAAATAGTCTATTTTTCGAACAACTCAATCCTAAAACCACCGAATTATTTTGGAAATATATAAGAAAAATGTCTCAGTGAAGTAAACGTTTATAAAGTCAACTTCATTAGAATCATGTGTATATGATGTAAAAGATCATAAATAATGTATATCAGATTTACACCCTGTATTCCTGTTTGGATAGCGCTCCATCCCAATTGTGGTATTAATCAATTTTGAAACAAAACACTGAACTCTGGTTTAAACACAACAAAAATGCATTATTTAGAAGATGTGCGACTTCAATACTTCTGACCTGCTGAATATGATGAACGATAGATGCAGATAACGGTAGTCACGGGGAAACACGCGGGCACTGGCATCTGATGAAGATAACAAGCGGAGAGGTAATATGAAGACGGAGGTGGAGGAAGAGTGAGTACAGTTCCATGCTCCTTACAAGAAACGATAGAGGAGGAGGAGGAGGGAGAGGAAGAGGGTTAGGTGGAGAAGGCTTGATTACGGGCTTATGCCCCTTAAAAGAAAGGCAGATGAATAAATATGTGACATCGATGATATAGTGATTATGACCATAATGAGGAGAAGTTAGAGGGGAAATTAAGTGGGTGACGGAAGAATAGGGAAGAGTCACTACGGTCTCATACACCTTGTGTAAGGTGCTGATAAATCTATATATATATAACAGAAAACCATTATCAAAAGCTGAATTATATGCTTCGGAAATTGTTATTGCAGATAATATCGTTGTGTTTTTCTTTATTCAGAACACTGAACATCTCTTGATTAGCTACCTGAAATCCACCCAAGTGAAAAAAATAAATTAAAAATAAAAGCATAGTTACAGATTTCGAAAGTGTCTTGCAATAACTCAGTTTTTTACCCTCCATTTCCAATTACCGTGTTGTCAGCTTCCATAAATCAACCGACACTAATCATTTTCAAGTTAGATCAGCACGTCTCTTTGAGAAAGTTCATCTGAACATCAGTCTGTCACGCTGTGAACGTGTGTTTTAGTTAAATCCAAGCACCTCTATGAGAGATTTTTTTATACTAAAACGAATCACCATTTACCAAGACAAAAAGCCATTAGAGTATAAAATAAGATCTAATTATTATCATGAGAGATGAATGCCTTTATGAGAAGATTTGAACAAGTTATGCGATAGGGCAAGCTAAAATTACGAGTGAGGAAGGTAAATAAAGGGTATTTTTTCACATTTGATTTGTAAACGCACATGATATAATCTATAGGTAAGTAGTTCCGTGGCAACGTGCTCCACATTTGCAAATACGTTAATTTTGTGAAATGCCGCCATTTTATTCATTAGAGGTTCTGCCACGTTTACGTTTTAAATTGCATTTTCGCTGTTCGGTCACACTTAAAAAGTTTCAAATCGGATTCCCTCTGTCACCACGATGAAGTTACAAAATGTTTACCGCCGAGTGAAAATATGCAATGGACACTTTTTATTTCAGAAACGTCTAAGTATCACTATACAAGCCCACGTCTTTTGAATGTCACGCTTGATTTTTCATTGCTAAACGCGCAAATTAGGTAAACATATTTTCATAATATATGTTCGTGTGTCGTCGTCTTCTTGTTTATATGACAGTTTTATTTTTTTAAAAAGTTCTACGTTGTGTTTAATGCGTAAAAGTGTAGTCAGCATGTAAATTGAATTATCACCCCCTCATTTTAATGAGGCTGTCTCAGTGATTGTCACATCGAATCATGATTTAAACGGCGCCTTTTACCGAATCTTTCAAGCGATAAAAATATTCAATTATTTTAGTTGATCACTAATCTATTGAGATGTTTAGTATGTCGTGGCTATGTTTTTTTATCGCGCTCTAAGAATGGCGATAGATACCGAAGCCCATCAAAAAGATGTATCGATTTTTTTTTTTAAGGCAGATTAAATAAAATGTTGCATGAAATATATACGTGAGTCCAGAAGTAAAAGTCGTAATAAATTAGCAATTTTATTTTTTGGGATTATATATATATATATATATATATATATATATATATATATATATATATATATATATATATATATATATATAATAGTTGTTTTGTTTATTATCTATGTACGTGTACGTTTCGTCCTTTAGAATTGGGAATCATCCGCATAAACATCTGACTATTAACTACTGGTCATGCGATTCGAAACTCCGGATTCCGAGTATTGTGCAACTCTAATCCCAAAGTCTAAAACCACTCGGTCAACGCTTAACAGCGAATAAACAGTGATAATGTCAACACTTTATCCGGCGGCTTGACGTCATAAGAGCGTTCTACTTAATGAAAGAAACAATGCACATATAGCTAGCGACGTCATGCTGTGTAAATACTACACTTCAAAATGTTCATCTAGAGGGGTTTTCAAGGAGCTACAAATAATGAATGTTTTGGTTGTTTATTATCTATGTACGTATACGTTTCGTCCTTTATAATCAGAACCCACCAACATAGAGATATGACTATTCACTACTGGTCATGCGATTCGAAATCCCGGATTCCGAGTATTTTTCAACTTAAATCCCTACGTCTAAAACCATCGAATAAACAGTGATAATTTAACACTGTATCTAGCGGCTTGACGGCATACGCGCGTTCTACTAAATGAAAGAAATGGTGCACATATAGCTAGCGACGTCATGCTGTGTAAATACTACACTTCAAAGAGCCCATCTAGACGGGTTTTCAAGTAGCTACAAATAATAAATATTTGCTTTGTTTATCATCTATGCACGTATAAGTGTCTTCCTTTATAATCGGGACTCATCAGCATAGTAGTTTTGTTAATGTTCTTTTTAGTATTTTCCACTTCCTAAGCGGTTCAGAATATGCAGAAAATTGCATTCATCACCCATTAATTGTACGCGTCATTATTATTTTAATTTTATTTATATATATATATATATATATATATATATATATATATATATATATATATATATTTATATGTTTATATGTATATATATATATATATATATATATATATTGTATATATTTACGTACATACGTACATAAAATAAATCTATTGACACGTGTGTATGACTCTCAGGCGTCATTAACATATCTACACTGGAAAATATCGTTATATATATATATACATATTTACATATGCCTATATATATATATATATATATATATATATATATATATATATATATATATAATATGTAATTGATATGATTTCGTTGAGAGGGGCATCTGCAAAGTAGCCCGTCCCAATAAAATCCTATCCACATTGCAGATTGAAAGTCTTCTCGAAAGTTTCAGTTGAGTTTTTTCTGTTTTTACCGTTTTAAATGTATTTGGAATTTTTACTAATCCCAATCAAGGCTACCAAACGTGCAAGTATTAACCCTGTTAAACTTTCGTTTTTTTTGTCCTATTGTCTGCCTATTTGTTCCCACTAAATAATTTTTTGAAATCCTATGCTGGCCTGAAGGTTTGCCTTGCTTATTGTTGTAGACCCATGCTAGGGGTCACAAAGATATAAACCACAAATAGTGACAGGGTTAAAATATAACAATGTATCTATCATAAAGCAATACAGAACGCCACTAATGTGGTAGGATTCATAACATGCGGTAAAACATGGTATGAAAGTCTCTCCTTAGTCTCTGCAACCAGTGGTATTTATTATACCTGGTTGATACCATCAGTTCTCCAATAGGGGTGATTTGTACCCCACAACACTTATTTATATTACTTATGCTTACTTGCGAGAGGGAAACCTATCTTTAACTTTCTGTTCCCTTTTTAGTATTCAATAGAACTTATTCTATCTACATATGTACATATATATATATATATATATATATATATACATATATGATGGACTTTGTAATTGCAAGGGTTGCGCAATCCACAGCAACCGCTCTCCTGAGTCGGTATTGCTTGATTCCAATGGCAAGTAGTAGTACAAGACGACTGGAAACAATGCCGAGATAAGCAGAGAGCACATACAGCACCTGGTATTCCTAAATGGTCACCCAGGCTCGACGCTGCTTAACTTCGGTGATCTAACGGGAACCGGTGTGCAAACGTGATTGTGCCGTATATATATATATATATATATATATATATATATATATATATATATATATATATATATATATATATATATATATATATATTGGATTAAAAAAAACTGCGGGGGATAGGAAATACCAGACTAGTACACGGACGCAGGCTATTTGTACCCCTCTCGGAGTGCTGAACCAGTAAGACCTTGTCAGACTATCGATCTAAGAGAAGGAAATATCTGACAAATCAACCTTGCTACCAGCTATTCACGCCGTGGCAACAAACCGTTGGGGAGGGAGGCCTCCTTAGTCCTGATCGACAACCTTCCTAGAGTTGGAATGTCGAACAAAATATCCGGTTTGCAAACCTACATTTGCTTAAGGAGTAAATAGGTTCTGCCTATCGCAGGCCCTTGCACTCCTTCTTTGTTTATTAGTCAGGCGCAGAGGTAAAAGCGCTGGGACGCCTCTAAACACTCAGTGCCTAGCCTTGTTTCCTTACTAGGACAATGAACGCCGTTCTCTTTCTCTCTGTTTGGGCAACTTGGGGAAAGTGTTTTTGTCACCAAGTCTTACATGACCAGTCTGGGTATTTCTTGTTCCAACAGGTTGAGGGTACAGGTTAGACAGCTTGTCTGGCTGCTGTTTCCGACTCATAGGAAGGAGCTCAAACTCTTGGGTAGCGCCAAGAACGGCTGCTCCATTATCAGTTGCATAATACCGTGGGTAGTTTTATGTGCCATGTCGCGCATGGAAATGGACCTTGCAATTATCTCCGGTGGGCTTTTCCGAGGCCACAACCCCCATGAACCAGGTCGTGACTAAAGGACTGGTTGTGTGAGCTTATTGGCACCAAATAAGTACTAACCTTGCCCAACCCACACTATAATAAAAACAAACATGTCATTACAAAAAAATAAAAGCAAACCTAAACCAGACACTCAACAAAAACACTTTCGCCTCCGCCCTTGAGGCTCGCATTCACAAATATCCGGGGACCTAGAACCAACATAAACGACGTAGACACCTTTCTCCTGCCAAACTCTCCTAGCTCTAAGTGAAACTAACCTTCAATTCTCAATCTTCTCTCACCACTTTGACATGACTGACTACCTCCCACTCTACCGTAAAGACTCTGACAAACATATGCACGGGATAAGAGTTTATGTTCGGAACACCCTCCCCCTGATTAGAGAACATATGTTAGAATCAGATGACAAGGATTACATGTGCTTTAGATAAACTTTACATCACAGCGTCAGTTAACTATATTTCTTATACCGCTCCCCGTCGACCCAGGACTGTACTATGCTAAACTCTGTCTCTGAAAGCATAGATAGAGACCTCTTAATTGACTCAAATGCAAAGACCCATGTATTTGGGGATTACAATGCCAACCACCGCAACTGGTTGGGATTCTCCAGCCTTACTGACGCAGCCGGCAACTCTACGTATAATTTCTCCTTAGCTCACTCCCTCTCTCAGACTGTCAATTTTCCGACCTGCATCCCCGATCGAGTAGACCTACGAACCTCACTTCTAGACCTTTTCTTGACCTCAATGCCCGAGGCTTGTGTGACGAAAGCTCATAGTCCACTCGGGAATGCTGATCACATTGTGCTAATAGTACATATCACCCTAAAAAGTCGTCCAAAAGCTGATGAACCGTTGCTCAAAACAACAAGATACTACAAGCAGGTTGATTTTGAGTCAATCAGAGATCACATCAGTGACGCCCCATGGAGGGAAACCTTCTCACTCCCTGCCGAATAGTGTGCAAACGAATTGACTGAATGAGTCAAAGCAGGCATTGAAGCCTATGTTCCCATGCGTAAATTCTTTAGCAAGCCCCACTCTCCTCAATGGTTCTCCTCGGAATGTGCAGCTGACATTTCTGAGAGGCAACAAGCATTCCGTAAATTCGGCCGCCATAAGTCAGCTACTAATAGACATAACTGTATAAAGTCAAGAAATAAATGCAAGGCCGTGATAGATGAAGCGAAGAGAAGGTATAATGAGTTAACAAAAAAAACGCATCCAGTCCCAGAAACTAGGTACTCGTGATTTCTGGAAAATCTACAATAGTGTAGTGAATAATGGTCAACGATTCCTCCACTGTCAAACCACAATGATGTCGTATGCACGGCCACGCTGTACTCTCACCATGTTGGCAAAACCGACGCGATCATATCTGAGGCAATGGCTTAATATTTAGAAAATGACATCCAGGCTTTAGTGGATTGGGGTCATAAAAGGTTGGTATCTTTTAATGCCGCTAAGACAAAGCTCCTTTCCTTCAATAACTACAAGAAACCCCTCCAATCAGCGATTGTCATGGCAAATAACACCCTACCTGAGAGTTCTTTATTCAAACTCCTCGGCCTAACTTTCACAGGTAACATGAATTGGAACAAATACATTGAAGACATTGCCAAGTCTGCCGCAAAGAAGGTTGTCCCCCTCTACCGGGCTAGTAAACTCCTCACACCTGACATCATCCTGTATCTCTACAAAGCCACCATCCGCCCATGCATGGAGCATTGTTGTCACATATGGGCTGGTGCATCCTCTACTAGTCTCTCCCTTCTTGACAAGGTCCAAAAAAGAATTGCCAACCTAATAGGTCCGTCACTGTCAGCTAAGCTCCCGTCTCTGTCCCATCGCCGCAATGTAGAATCCTTGTGCTTGTTTTACACATACTTTAGTGGATTTTGCTCTGATGAATCGGCTACTCTGGTGCCCCCTCGACGTAAATTCACTAGACTAACTCGACAATCAATTCAATCTCATCCATTCACTGTGGAGGTCCCCAGATGTCGGAGAGCCTTCTGTTAAAATTGCTTTTTTCCTCGTGCTGCTGGCCTCTGGAACTCCCTCCCTGCCCCTTGTTTCCCCGACAGTACAGATATGCAGAAATTTAAAACTAATGTAAAAGGACATCTCGCTGCGTAGATCCCAACTTAGGTTGACACCCCCTTCCTTCTCCCCTTTTCTTTCTTCTCAGTAGCCCCTTACGTCTACAGTGGCAGCCCGCCTTGTTTGGGGTGAACTATGTTAAAAAAATACATATATATATATATATATATATATATATATATATATATATATATATATATATACAGTTTCCATGATAAATGCCAGTATACTAAAATCATATGCCCTTAATAGGGTTGAGATGAAAATTCATATACACTAAATGTACAAAAGCAAGGAAATTCCCAAATGTTTACACTTTTATTGTCATTAAGGGTATGACTACATATCAACCAAACAATTTCATTATCACATCAATACAGTAACTCTCTTTGCATGAGTGGATGAAGTGTGTGAGGTGCGTAGAAGAAAAAATCCTACCAGTCAAATACATAGCCCTGCTGTGCTCGCATACCCTTAATGACAATAAAAGTATAAACAATTGGCAATTTCCTTGCTTTTGTACATTTAGTGTACACGAATTTTCATCTTAACCCTATTAAGGGCATATGATTTCTAGTATACTGGCATTTATCATTGAATGTCACAACATTTGTAAAGGCTATGCCTCAATACAATGGTCGTTGTTAAGGTTTTTTGAGAATTTTCTTAAAATCTAAGGTATATGGTAAACTGAAATTGAAATGCCATCTAAGGTATATGGTAAACTGAAATTGAAATGCCATCTAAGGTATATGGTAAACTGAAATTGAAATGCCATCAAATAGATCCTAGAACCTCCATCAAATAGTTGATGAGATACAGGGTGGCACATACGTACGTACGTACGTACGTACACACGGATAACACAAAATCATGACTGACCTTTTTGGATCTCTGGGTGTCCTTGACTAATGATGCTGAAATTCTACACACTTATAGAACCTATCAAATAAAAATTGTGTGCAAAGTTTTAACTAATTTGGTTCATGATTGATCAAAGAAATGAGATTTCCAGCATAGGCCATTCGTGTAGTCTATTAAGTGATAGAGCGCTCTCACGCATCCCTTGATTTATATATTTTTCTCGAAATTTAATTTCTTGAAATTTAATCGTAAGTTTTTAGGTACAATTGAAAATAAATAATAGATCTATGAAAGATATATGTATTAGAATGTTTTCTATTTGTCATTTTTTGTCTAAATACAAACTGAATCAAACATAACATTTAACTTGCCTCCCCCCAAATAAAAATGTTGGTTAGTGTCGAAAGAGGCGTTTCAGGTGTATAATACTGTATCAGTGGAATAGGAATACCTCTGTAGCCAAAGAGATTAGAAATATGCACTCTGTGTATAGAAAAAAATGGATAAAACACGCGCAGGAAGTTATTTACAAAATTAAGAAATTAATATGTCGCCTATCAAAATGAAGACAGATAAACGTATCTACTTAATTCTGAGGTAGAGCTGTAATGGCATCACTTAAAGGAAACCCTGCAGTATCAGTCGGCGAATTGACATTGAAGCTATCCTAAAATTATACTACGATTCATCTCGTCTTCAAGAACTTGGGTGTCGTCATTATTTTGGAGAATGGGTGCCTCTTGAATTGTTTGAAGGCAGCTCTAATCGCGAGTTGATACCCGTAGAAAATATAATACAACAATTTCTAAATAATCATGTAATATTATGCAGACAGTCTTGGCAATTTATTTGCATTTCATTGGCATTAATCGAATGAACCTATTTGGTTTTCGTTTTACACTGTCTCGTAGGAGCGTAACAATGCCTCTGCGATCGAATTTGTTTTCACTTTAAAGGCTATCTAAGTAATTGAGAAAATGTTTGATACTCGTTCTTGACAACGTTACGCAGTATTTTAAACACATAATCTCGAAATGTAAAGTCCATTTGCAACATACTAGTTCGGTGTAGATGATTGGTGCATATCAATTCTAGTTTCAGTTTTTTTGGTTTTGACATTATATCTATCAATATAGAAAGATTATTCTTAAAATATAATTTCTTAATAATTATTAGGCTATATGTAAGTAAAAAAAAACATCATCAAAGTGTATATGAATAAAAGATTTTAATGGATATCAACATTGTGTTTTCCAATTTATGCCCACTGTATGTATATATATATATATATATATATATATATATATATATGAATGAAATGCAAACAAATTGCCAAGACTGTCTGCATAATATTACATGATTATTTAGAAATTGTTGTATTATATTTTCTACGAGTATCAACTCGCGATTAGAGCTGCCTTCAAACAATTCAAGAGGCACCCATTCTCCAAAATAATGACGACACCCAAGTTCTTGAAGACGAGATGAATCGTAGTATAATTTTAGGATAGCTTCAATGTCAATTCGCCGACTGATACTGCAGGGTTTCCTTTAAGTGATGCCATTACAGCTCTACCTCAGAATTAAGTAGATACGTTTATCTGTCTTCATAAGGTAAAATTAATTCGAACTTCCGGCACTTGCAATGTTTACATTGAGATATTACTTTAATTCAGTCAGTGTCGTATGATAGCGCATCGCCGATTGTCAGGTCGACGGTTGAGTTTCGATCCAGGCTTGAGGCACTAACTGGTCTAGCCGCACAGTATATATATATATATATATATATATATATATATATATATATATATATATATATATATATATATATATATATATATATATATATATATATGAGAGAGAGATATTTATCTAGTAAACGGGCCGGGTGGAAAAGGAAAATAGCTATATTTTCTTTAAAGCCATATCGCCTGAGTCTTTAAGAGGAAACGTCAGAATGATACATTCAAAACAATGTAAACCCGATGATAAATGATAGTAATATTTTTTATATTAAATTAAGTTTAATACATTGGCGCGTCACGGTGTCCTATCCATTTGAACCTTCAATGGCTAGGCGTTCTTGGCATTATGAACATCATTTCCTATTCTACTCAACACTCTTCCTTAGCAACCATGTTTGCACAGTTCGAACATTTTATCTCTTCATTTTGTAAGGATGTTTTATCAGATATTCAAAAGAATTATGTTGTTTATAAAATTACTCTGCTAGTATGGAGCTGGCTACGTTGCAAGAAATCCTGAAGGTTAGAAATTAAAATAGCTTAACATATACCACGTGATATTCGTTTACAGAAGGTTTCAAGATATCCCGGGAACTTTCAAGCATATGAACTGGTAAATACAAATATTTATTCTGACCACTATTCCGATGGGGCATTTACTGTTTTACAAAGAGTTAAGTCGAACTATCATCTAAATATTATTGAGGCGTTAGTTATTCACAATTATCAACCTAGCCTATGTAGACAAACTATTTTGAAACATCAGTTAGATCTTCCACTATTCCAATCTCCCATAACGTTGAGAGATTTACTTCTTCTTTTCTCCATGAATTGATTTCTCCAAATTTAACTTGATTTCAATCCGATTCTCTTAATTTTGAATTGATCATTCTGACGTTTCATTTTACAGGCTCAGACGATAAGGTCTTAAGGAAAATTTTATGAATTTCTTTTTTTCTCTACCCACCTTCTTCTATTGATCCACAAATGATGTTTTCTCACCATTTTATTGTAAATGTAAATGTGAAAATGTAAATATGTATATATATAAATATATATATGCATATATTATTTGTTTAAATATATATATATATATATATATATATATATATATATATATATATATATATATATTATAAAATAAGTGAATATGTAAGTCTCGAGCTCTAATATAACGTGTAATTTTATGAACACTTCAATACATTAAGGGAACGGTTTTCATTAATTTATACAAATACAGTTTTTATGTGCATACAATTGTTTCGGCTTACCTCAATAAAATACATATTTATTATATACATAATATCAAAATGTATAAACTATCATCATTTTTTCTTGAGGAGGGGATCATCAGTGCTCATCAAAAGTTTAGCCCCCATGCTGAAAAACATAAGTGCATCCAGCATTATTTTTTCTTATATATTATTTCGATATCATATTTTATGTTTATATTCTTTCGATCATATTATTCAATAGACAAAACGTCTGTGTACGTCTTGTTTACATCTGAATGTACGACGTACTATATTCATACCATTTGCGTTAACCCACCTGGTGTAATTATATTTATTTGTTTACAATGGATGAAAATATCAGCTGGAAATTGACTCTAATAAATAATGAATATTTTCACTTACCGTAAGTTTATAGGTTCTGGAAAAACGTAAAAAAGCTCAACAAAAAAATAATGAACACTAAAGGTTTTTAGCCCTAAGGGTAAACGTTTTATGGGCACTTATGATAGTCCCCTCCAGAAAAATTATATATATATATATATATATATATATACGCTCTAAGAATACCCGTTCTAGACTAGAAGTAGTGTGAGAGCGTGAGAAGTATGTCATACATGTGATATTGCGATGAATGCGATGTTTTAATATATATGTTAGCTGAAGGGAGGACATATTTTTAATTTCGTTTTTAGTATTTAAAACCCTTTTCAGTAATTATTTTTAAAATTATATTGTTAATAAACAATGTCTTAATTCTGCGTGCTCACGTGCGTTTGCGTTCTTCCCATGCGTTAAGTTATAATATAGTATTTGGGGTGTGGGAATGTGTATATTTATGTTACTCTGAGGTGGGTTATACATTCAATATAAACTATTATATATCTGCTAAAAGTTTAAATTCGTAAGTATAAGTTTTAAAGGGGGGATGTTTCGATATGTACACATGTGCGGTTGGAATTGCATTTTTCACAATGTCTCCTCAAAAGATCAGGTCATATGCTATGATTTTCATATACGTAGTGCATGTGCTATACCTCTTTTCGAAAATTGATGTTTCGGAAACTCAAAACCAAAAAAAATATCGGCGTATTAATTTTACGGGTAAAGAAGAAAATGACGAAACTTTATTCGTATTAAGATATAAACGTATTAGTATGAACATATTTATATACCGAGTAAGTTACACAGAAACATTTGTGTTTATTTCCACGAAGAATTTTATCAGATGTTTTTTTTGCATGTCGCCGAACTACTTCCTTCGGAAACAAAAACTCTTTTTGTAGTTTACTTGCTACTACGTACCTCTACTAATGTATGAACAGTGTTGAAGTAAACACTGAACAAATGTATAATATGTCATAGATCACACATGCACATAAGTTTCAATAAGGGTTCAATTTTTCAATTGACATTTTCCTTAGATTCCATCTGGGGGTCACTAGAGCTATAATCGATTAGATGCATAAAATAACTCAAATATATAAGAACCTTAAGAAAAAAAATTAATTCCTCAAAGAATAGATGTTCTTCGTTTCACCAAACACATTAAAATTATAAATGAATGATGTATTTAAAAAGGTGCAAACAATTAAGTTGTTATTTTTATTGGTATTTTTAAGATTATTTGTTAAATAATTTACTTTCTCATAGTTGTCTGTAAGAACCGTAGTTTTTAGGAACAACCCACTGCTAACAAGTTGTATTTCTTGACTTCATATTACGAATGTTATCATTTTGATAAGTACTGTTTTAAGAACACAACTGCGCTAACAGTGTTTGTATTACTTTATTTCCTATTGCAGATATTATCAGAAAGTTTCTTTCAGGGCAAGAATTGTAAACATGACTACGTTTGAATTTACTTCATCGTAAACACAATAACCAGACCAGCAATATATTTTCGTACGGACAACATTGGGTGAATACCGCTAGTAATATACTTGATCATATAAGAAGGCATACGAGACATAATATATATATAGAGAGAGAGAGAGAGGGAGAGAGAGAGAGAGAGATCGATATATATATACATATATATATATATACATATATATATATATATATATATATTTACATATATATATATATATATATATATACATTTACATATATATATATTTATTTATATATATATATATATATATATATATACATATTTACATATATTTATATATATATATATATATATATATATATACACACACATACATTGCTGTATATTGATTGTTTTAAAGTGAGTGTACTTTATTGGCATTTCCTATTGAAAGCCACTCACAGAATAAAGCCATCTTTCCACAAGACTGCTTGACTTTTCTATGTAAATGCCGCTTCCATTGGGAAGACATTGTCGCATAGTCTGTTCGTTGCCAACGCTCGAATTTCCGTGCTGTTGCAGATTTGCCTGCATTTGTGAATCATGTCAGACTAAATGGAGGAAGAGTTCGATTGACTAAGTCAAACGGCGATTGATTTTCTGGTTAAATCGCCTGGCATAATTGGATAATTGTTTACTGACTTCGGACTACAATCTGGGAGTCGACCGATTGGTCAATGCTTTTTTGATTACATTCTCCAAGCGAAATCTCTACTATACCTCTTGCTCCTGGGAGATAGATGGGTATTTAGAATGAGAGAAAGAAGCGGTTGCTCGATTTTCAATGGCTGCAAATAGTGAGAAAACACTTCTTTGTTAAAAAAGTAATTTTACATTGATATGTAGGAACGCGATAATGAATAAAAAACATGTGGTATTTTGGTATGGTGCTGATTTTGTGACAATTCTGAATTAATAAAACTGCCCTTCTAAGAAATAATTGTACGCCACAACAATTGTTGATGTTTAATTCTTGTAACAAATATAAATAAATAGATTGTAATAGTATGTATGTCTAAATTTAATTATTTATTTGCACGGCGCACTTTATTTTACGAGCTTTGGATTGTAAATAGTGCCTAGAGCACGACAACAGAAACAATCGATTACTTACTGATAATTTAGTATTACTGTAACAAAAATGTCGATATTGTACTGTCATAATCGCAGATTATTTTGAAAAAATAACACCACACATAAACGTATGACACACATGAAAACAGTTTTAAGTTGTTTCAATTTTGTTCTAACCGTAACAGTTCATTTTTATTGTAATCACACGAGTTCAGCATGGCATATATCTATTAAAGCATCAAATTAATGTGTTCGAAGTCTCATTTAAAGTTTGATATTTCTTAAAGATAAGTTAAAATGAAAATTCTCGAAATTTTTATCCCCCAAAAATGATTCTGCAAATGCATTACACAAATACCGAATAATTTCGTTTTTATTTAAATATTTTAAATGTTTAAAGTACAAATTAAACTAATTATTTAAATAATAAGGAGAATATTTTGAAAAATATTTTGAAAAACCTAGAAAACGCATTTCTTTATGTTTTTTACAATAAATTATTCATTTATTTTAAAATCTTGAGCACTTTCGGTGATATACATCCTTGTCAAAAGTATAGGCATATTTTTTCTCTTCTTTTTTCGTGTAATCCTTCTTGAGTGAGACATATTTACTGCAGTCAAGTTGGAAATCGTTATGATGTTATCGACAATTAATGTTGATATGCCAGTGTGTGTAGCACGCGGTTACGTGAATAGGGTAGAATGAAAAGTCCACACTTGGAGCGTTGATGAAATGGCAATAATAATAAGAATATTTTGAAAAAAATATTTTGAAAAGCCTAGACAAAGCATTTCTTTACGTGCGAATTTTGTGATATACGTTTAAAAACGTATATCACAAAATTCGCAAGTTTTCAAAATAAACAAATACTTTACTTTAAAAAACATAAAGCAATGCGGTGTCAAGGTTACCCAAAATATTTTTTTCAGAATATCCTCCTTATTATCGCCATTTTATCAACGCTTTAACTGTGGACTGCTGTATTTAAATATTTACACGTTATGTAAACACATCCTTCACTAAGATATTCTTTTTTTGATTTAGTGTTTGCTTTATGAAACGAAGGAACTCTATTTTTAAAATGAATTTCGTTTTACACGTTCTGATATATTTTAGTTATGTCATTGATCTAGCCGATAATTGCCTTTAGTGGTATAGTTATGTATTCGAATGAACATTGTAATTGCATATTTAGATTCTGTGAAAACTGTAATATTTATAGAAATCTTTTTTGAATTTTCTAAATATAAATGTATTTCTATAAAACACAAACACACACACTGAGTTTTACATATATACAATATATATGAGATAGATATTGACTGTCAGATCGACTCTATAGGTCACTAGTGGTGAGGAGAAAAATTGATCGATGAGCGCGGAGGTGAACCAGACTGATTTCTGTTTTCTACTCCCTTTGTATCATCCATAATCTGGGCAACAACTAAGTGCGTTGACCTATCTTTTCTCCCGCTTATCCATGGAAAGGTCAGTGGAGAGTGCCAGGTAAGTCCATTAGTCTTCCCAATGTCTGTCATTTTCTGTTGATGTTTTGCAAATGCACACACCGCTGTTTAAGCTCTCTTAAACCTGCAATTCGTCAGGCGACGTTTTGAACTACTCGGACTTCAAGTTTAAGACTGACATCACAGTTGTCACTGGACTAAGGACATAAATAAACGTCGACTAAGAACCTCGCGGAATAACGAACATGACTCAGACATACTTTCCTTCGGAAAACAATATGGCAGGATAATAATACGCTTGTAACTTAATGTGTACGCACGTTATCAGCTTTCACATACAGCAAAAGAGATTGTCCGATCGGCATTGATGAAATAGAAAACAGTAATTAAAAAATAGCTGATTCGGATCGTGAACAAAATAGTACACTGTACTTTTTTCAAAACTAATTTTTCTCAAATCGAATAAACTGTCATACATAGTATTCAGTTGTCCTGCTCATTGACTCAGTTTAAGTACATATGTTTTGCGTTATTTAAACTTAAATTAAAAGCATAGTAAAAAATATGAAACCTTTCATGAAAATAACAAAATTAAAAAAGATCAGAATATGGTCAAAATACAAAAATAAGATAAATTGAATGCAGTAAATAAATAAATGGTTATGGTTGATGAAATAAAACAAGATAAATATATAATCAAGAGAAGGGATTCGAGTAGAATTTAGCTTAATTACATGTATAAAAGCATGTTATATTTCTAAAACACTATACATTATACAGATACACACATAAACACACGTTGAACACGGAGTGAATGTGTCAATTTCATTAACATAGATATATTTCCCTTTTTCGCTGCATCGATGTCTCGATGACCGTAAGGACAAAGATGGCGGATAACACTTTAATGTTACTTCAGTTTGAGATAAGATCCTACAATCGTTGGTACAGTTATACGTAAGCACACTCACGAGTGTTAGTTAATTATTTTGTAGATATACAGATGAGTCAGCAACTATCTACATATTAGAATATACTGATTACAACAAATTGTTGATTGATCCTTCTATGTGTTATATAGTGAAAGGGTTGTTATTTGATACATAAATCATCCATTCTATGATAGTTGGTTGTTTTTATTTCAGTTTATTTGAAATACACATCTATATATACACATTAAATTACGGACCTGATTCTATTTTTTTAATTTAAATACTATGGTAATATATCGAGATAAACACCGAATTAAAAGACTGGCGGAACATACTCTTTCCAAGTCCTGTTGACGGAGGATGTACACTAATATATATATATATATATATATATATATATATATATATATATATATATATATATATATACGGTTGTGAGCGGGTGCTTTTATAATGTGTTTGACTTTTTAGCTATCATGCACTACTAGTCGCATGTTCTATACACGTTAGTAGCGTGATTTCGTGTAACCTACGTCTTATCTCACAGCTTGAGTTTGACAACATTAATTAGAACTAAGCGTGTCTTATTTTGAAATGCACACGGGTTCCATTAACACATTTTCAGACTTCATCGAGATTGAATATTTTCATGATGAATTATAAGAAAGTCGGCCATTTATGACGGAATACACGCTGACTCGAAAGTTTGAAATCATATTGAAAATTGAAGTTGTCTTCTTATAGATTATGTATTTACCTTTTTTTTCTATACACTACTTGGGGGGCATTCTATTGCATTATAATTGTATTAATTATAATTTAAGATTGTATTATGCAGTGACAGAAGTGTTGTGTTAATGTTTGTTTTTTGTGTTTAAAATAATTGACATCGAAATGTTTTCTTTCGGCTGATGCTTAGTTAATTAGTAATTAATGGATTCTTCGCGGATTTATTCACATTTAATTAAACATTGGCTTTCAAATTTCTTTTATAAAAAATAAGAGGTACAATGGAAATTAAAAATCGATTTTTAAGGATTCTTAAATCCGTTTATTCGGTGATGAAAAATTTTAAACGTGACCGACTATGGAACATCTTACAGCAATATTCTGAGATATCCAATATAAAGAAAATAACACAATGTAGAAGTTTTCCATTTTATGAATGCTTCATTTTAAAAATGTAAATTCATGAACAATATCGTTTTCTTTTCTGCAAGTGTTGGTTTCTCGCATATTAATCCTAAATGCCATTTAATGCTGAATCTATTAATGTAAATGCTTTCAAATAATGGTTTGTAAATTCTTTTGAAAGAGGTATATTTTGTAGGAGAATTGTCTGTAATTCATAAAAATGTATTTAACTCATAGAGGGGTGACAGACGTGCATTGGCACTCCGGGATCGAGCAATTCCTTGAGTAATGACAACTAATAGGGAAATGCCAAACTCTCCACAACTCGAGAATTAGGTATCACAACTAGATGCACTTTTGTGTCCAACCCGTAAATGGCTGGAGGACTGTAAGCAATTGAACCGATGATAGGGTTTGGAAATAGCGTTAGCAAACAAACACGAATAAATGGTTCGGAAAGACGGTGGTCCGGGTATGACGGTGGAATGCCCAGGGCAGCTTTGGATCATCCAAGATCTATTTTATTTAACCCATAGACGGAGCTTTTACATGCACATACACTGGGAGGCAGATAATGCGTTAAAATATTGCTACGTCAGGGGTAATTATACCTACTCCAACGTTCACAACTAAACGCAAGGTAATAATCAGCACCATCCAAAGAGGATAGCCGGAATAATATATATGAAACAGATATGAGAATAGATTGTTTTCTTTCAATCAATGTTTACATTTATAAGATAAACATCAAACAAAACTAAATTAGGTGAATCTTTACGATTTTTATAGTAAAAATAAGTTCGCTGCACGACAACATGCGATATTATAATAATACCTGTGCCCCTTCCTCTGTAGTTTCGTTATAACTTTTCACACAAATTTAAAAAATATTATCCGATCGCCAAATATGAAATGTAAAAATGTAATGGAAGTTTACCTGTAGCGCTGGTTTTAAAAATTAGACGTTACTCAATTTAAAATGAATTGATCCCAAATCGAATATAACATAACACATAACACCTTGTCGTGATCAGAAATTATCCGTGCTACCTAATTTTCGGGCGAGGATTAATGTGCTATTCATGTTCTGGTTTAATAATGCAACGGGAAATACATCTACCCCTTTCAGAAAAGAGGGATGCGGAAAATATTGTCCCTATTTATGTATCTCCTAAACATGTGGTGATGGATCTAAAAATCAAATTGCAAACTTAAGTCTGTCAGACCGAATCAAACGTATTTAACGAATAACAAGTCATTTTGAATTAAGAATGGCAGACCGAATAAAAATGCATTTCACAATGAGCAGGACAGACGAAATAAAAAGGCAATTGAACAATTTAGTCTGATAGACAGAATGAAAATGCATTTCATGCGTGATAGACGAAATGAATGAATCGCCATTTAAAACTTAAGCTTGGCGAACAGTATGAAATTGTATTTTGTAAATTAAGCGTAAAAGCTCCCCTAAAATACATTTGGAATTATTTTAAAATGCAATTTCATTAAACAGATCAAACAACCACATAAATCTGTATTTCCAAATGTAACCTTAGACACCAAAGAAAAATGCATTTTTAAATTCGACCTGAAAGACCAAATATTTGTTTAAAGTTTAGCCTTCCAGACCAAGTGAAAATGCATTTCAAAATTAAGCCTGACACACCGAATAAAACTATTTCAAAATTTAACCGGACAGACCAAATAATAATGCATTTCAAAATCTAACCGAACAGACCAAATAAAAATGCATTTCAAAATTTAACCGGACAGACCTAATACAAATGCATTTCAAAATGTAACCGGACAGACCAAATAAAAATGCATTTCAGAATAAAACCGGATAGACCAAATAAAAATGCATTTCAAAATTTAAGCGGAAAGACCAAATAAAAATGCATTTCAAAATTTAAGCGGACAGACCAAATAAAAATGCATTTCAAAATTTAACCGAACAGACCAAATAAAAATGCATTTCTAAATTTAACCGGACAGACCAAATAAAAATGCATCTCAAAATTTAACCGGACAGACCAAATAAAAATGCATTTCTAAATTTAACCGGACAGACCAAATAAAAATGCATTTTTAAATTTAACTGGACAGACCAAATAAAAATGAATTTTAAAATTTAACCGGACAGATTAAATAAAAATGCATTTCAAAATTTTACCGGACACACTAAATAAAAATGCATTTCAAAATTTAACCGGACAGACCAAATAAAAATGCATTTCAAAATTTAACCGGACAGACCAAATAAAAATGCATTTCAAAATTTTACCGGACAGACCAAATAAAAATCTATTTCAAAATTTAACCGAACAGACCAAATAAAAATGCATTTCTAAATTTAACCGGACAGACCAAATAAAAATGCATTTCAAAATTTAACCGAACAGACCAAATAAAAATGCATTTCAAAATTTAACCGGACAGAGCAAATAAAAATGCATTTCAAAATTTAGACTGACACCCGAATACAAATATATTTCAAAATCAAACTTGAAAGACTGACATACTGACTGACAGACGAACTCTAAAAGGACAGCCTGATAGGCCTATAAAACAATGCGTATCGATTAACCTTGCGGGATTAGACATACTCATACTATTTTACAACAAAGCGTTATAGCCTACTGACGGACAACGCGCTTGTAGCGATGGAGATGCATCTAAATATAATAAAGACTCCCCTAAAAAAATTCGAAAAAAAACATCGAGCATTTTTTCTGCTCAAGATTTTTTTTATGGAAGCTATAAGAGTTTGTTTTTTTATTGTTAAAGGTCGCTAAGTCGAGAGAGCAAACCCTTGATCGCCTCTGGCCAAAGAAGAATAGCTTTTTTATTTTCCTTGTTAAAGAGGTCATCAGAAACGTTTCATCTAGTTAAAGGAGGGGTGGCTGTTCACAGTAAAGAGAAAAAGAAGTGATAATTTTGCCGGAGTCCAAAAGATGTTGAAGAGAATAATTCGATAAACAATCTCGTAAAGATGTAAAAAGTATAAGGATAATAAAAATAATCTCAGACTGTGTATAAAATGAATAACAGATCTCAAAGGACAAGTTCATATTTTAGAGTTGGATGAAGGAAATATGAACGGATTGTTTATTGCGGGTCATACATAGATTTTACTAAAAAAAAGATCAACACTTGAAGAAGTTTCAAACAAAACGAAACATGCGAATTATGATTTAATTATTTTGTTTGCATACATTATTTATTTTGGTTTACCTTTTCTGTTTGCTAAAAATATAGTATCGTGTTTATGTGGCGTTTTGGGCTTTACTTGGTCGCTAGTAAATTGTTTTGATACAGAGTATATTGCCGACACTAAGGCAACATATGGCAGGGGTGTTTCAGGGTTGAAACTATTCTACTTATACTTGTTAATTCTAACAATATTCTGTAAGAAAATAAATTAGAATTTATCTGTCTCTCTCTTTCTCTTCATCTATTTCGCTCTCTCTCTTTCTCTTCATCTATTTCGCTCTACACACACACACATACACACACATACACACCCGCACACACACACACACACACACACACACATATATATATATATATATATATATATATATATATATATATATATATATACTATTACATTATTTTTAATATTTTATGTACGACGTCTTTAGGTAGACTTTATTTTTAATCTTACAGGGGTCAATTTTTAATTTTACAAAATAATTTAATATTATTATAAGCTCTTTTCTTATAATAATATTAAATTATTTTTTTATATTATATATATATATATATATATATATATATATATATATATATATATATATATATATATGAAAACGCCTTTTACCCACCCGTGACGTCACCAGTTGGCCGCTCCTGGGCTGGTTAGTCACGTGATCCTGTTGGTACAAAAGTTGCTGCTCCGAAGAAGACTGCGGTTGTCGAAGAGGCCTCTCATAAGGCCACCCCCACCCCCACGTTGTGTTTGTTTAGATAAGTGGGTGACCGTTGAGGGGGAATCAGTAACTCGGAATCCCTGTGGAATGAAAGGTCATTCATGCAGAACTGTTGAAGGAAAGAAGTCAAGTCCGCTGTGGTTTTCTCAGTAAATAATTATTCTTAATAATTAATAATGAAACAAAATATATACTTGTTGAGTCACTAGGCCAGTTGGCCAGATAATGTTCTTCACTCTGGTATGTAATTGGACCGATGGACAATTTATCCCTCTATCAGTAGCGTGCTGTTCTAAGCTCGGGCGAGGACACACGTATCCCGATAGGTATGATATCTTTCACGAATAGAGAAGGGTTCTTATGTCCGTTTCTCTCATTGCTTAATTCATGGTCTGCTTGGTGTAACTCTGGCTAGTCCCCGCCCAATGCTTATCACTGACTCTCTATCACCGACTGGCCATCGTCGATTGGCCAATCCTCACCGACTGCTTATCGCCGACTCTCTATCACCGACTGACTATCACTGACTGACTGTCACCGACTGACTAACTCTCTCAACTTCAACTCCTTTATATGGAAATCGCTTGTGAATCTAACAACACAGTTCAACTTCGATAATGTTATTGAGAGATAAAATGTTTATAGATCACTCTGACAATATAAACCAAACTTGAAAATGGTTTATCCTTATCCAAATTATAAGTATATTACATTTCCACTGTTTTCTCATTCGAAACAACAAGGTTCATTTCTGATAATGCCTTCTGAGATTGAATATGTTTTGAGGTCACTGATCATATACATTGATATATGAACTTGTTTATCTTCAGTGGAGAAATGTTACTTATAAAGCTAATTTTGTTTATTTGAGGTCCAATGTTGGTTAATATTTATGGATACATAAGAAGTCTATAGGTCACTCTGACAATATAAATATATACTCTTATTTCAAACCAGAATTTATATTATATTCATCTGGGCCAATTTATACTAGCCGTGTATGCTGGGCACCGACCTTCGTAGGGCCAGTTAATATTGTCATATATATATATATATATATGTATATATATATATAGAGAGAGAGATAGATAGATAGATAGATAGATAGATAACAAACAATACATGCCATATACCGGTTAACAGTGGTGTAAGCGTTTTCATCGTGTTATGAAGATTAACATCATGATATAATTTTATTTAAACTTATTCGTAGAATTTTACTCTAGTTTTGTGAAAATCCATTTAATCAATTTTGCTTCTAAAAAGTGTCTAAAATTAAAGGCTTAACTTTAAGGGTCTTGAGAAGAGATTACAATCCGGAATATCTTGCTTAATTTATACTGTATTAAGATGGATCAAATACAATGCAAATCTGAAATATGTGACATTTTTATATGACAGTAGCTTCCCATATTTGTCTGCATGAAGCATGTGTTAAAACATCCAAAAGAACTGAAATTTGTTTTTTTTTTATTAATTAAGGTCTAATAGCTATACTTAAGATTGAACAAAAATAATAAAATCTATGGTAGTTGTTCATCTTGTTTTTACCGCGTTTCATGAAATGAAAACATAAAATTAATCTGCACTTTATATTACGATCATAGTTTCCTTGTTTTGCTGCAATCTGCAGGGAAATTTCACTTATTTTCGTATCGGTTTGCGTATTTTTATTTCTACATTTGAACGCTTTTATGTCTGATTTCTATTTATTCATCTATTTTTTCGGTAGTTTAAAAAAAATGTCAACATAGTTTACCCAAAACAAGGCAAGTGGCTACTGTAGAGGTAAGATGCTACTGAAAAAAAGGGTGAAAGTTTTATGGGGTCATGCTATATTAGGAGCTGCGCATTGAGATGCTCGTTTACATTAGTGGGGAATGTCTGCATGTCGGTACAGTCGATGAAACAAAGAGTAGGGAGGGAGTTCATAATGCCGACAGATCGATGAAAATAAGCGTTTGATGTAAAGGGCTCTCCAGCGTCTGGGGTTCTCCATAGTGAATAGATATTATTTAGCTGATTGTCGGGTTGGTCGAGTTTATTTACGTCGAGAGGAAACTAGGGCAGCAATTTCTTCGGAGCATATTCCATTGAAGTACTTGTAAAACAAGCAGAAGGATACAACACTGAAGCGATAGGACAGGGCTCGATCTAGATTGATCGTGAGGGACCTATTAGATTAGCGATTCTTTTTTGGGAACGTGTCTAAGTGGGAGAGACTAATGGATGGTGTACCAGCCCAGCTATTGCAACAATACTCCATATATAGGCGGATCCTGGTAGTGTATATATATATATATATATATATATATATATATATATATATATATATATATATATATATATTACTGTTAGGTGTGAGAGGTTTTCTAGCACGGTAGAGGGAGCCTACTTTCTTAGCATCAGCTTTGGAAAGTGGTATAGCAATAAATAAATAAATAAATAAATATATATATATATATATATATATATATATATATATATATATATATATATATATATATACTATTCACATACATACTGTTTCGCTGCTTCACTGGTCTTTAGTGTGGGTAGATTAGTTAGTGTACATGATAATTATACTACTAAACCTGAGTTGATAAACGTTTCTTTCCATAATACGTGTTCCGTATATAGTTTGAACCACACATACTTCATGCTAAAATATTCCGTGAAGTTTGATATTGTTTCTATTTTTTATATTGAATGGCAAACTGCAATACTAGAATGTGCATAGTATTAGTACTTCCTTCCATTTGCAAATGTAAGATTTTCATTAAATTTTATCGAATGCCATAAAACATCAATCTAGAAAGATTCACTGAATGTCAATTTCTTTTTAAGACTCCTTAAACTTTAAATTTTAAACATTGTCCAGCATTACATCTTTTAAGGGATTTTGACGAAAATTAGAATAATGATTCTATTCATAATTTTAGTATAATTATACGTCAATTGTATTCTTCGTAAGGGTATATATATATATATATATATATATATATATATATATATATATATATATATATATATATATATATATATATATATATATATATATAAAGGGACATTGAAACAATGCAAAGTTGTTCTGTTGTTTAATGGTACCAGTCTTCTGACGGGTATGGATCTTGCATATATATATATATATATATATATATATATATATATATATATATATATGTATATATATATATATATATATATATATATATATATATATATATATATATATATATATATACATACACTGTGTGTACGTGTTGTTTTATCAAGATAAAGGGAAAGAAAAATGATATTTTCTTCTGTCTGCAGATATTCGCAATCTCTTGAATAAAAGGATTATCTTCTGTCGTTTGAATAACATCCCGGTGTTCCGACCTTATCTCTGCATCGCAACAACGTACGAAGCGGCCAGCGCCCATTTCGACAATTTTGCAACCGGCTCAGACATGATGATTTCTAAAAAGCGTCTAATGGTTTTCGTTTTGACTTTTCAAAAGAAGAAACCAAACTTTTAATTACAATGTCAAAATGTAAGAATAATCGAAAAGAAGGGAATGTATATAATACAGAGTTTTGGCAGATACATATATATCTACAAAGCTATGTATATAAATATACTCAAAGAAAACATCTGCAGCCCGGGGTTATATATTGAGCTTCGGTTAAATTGTTTTAATCAGGAAAAAGTTAGTTTACAAAGTCAATTTAATATACACAATCTAAAATTAGACTTTATATCTCTGACTTTGTCTAACCTCATTTCTCTTTCTCTTTTCGTCTCCAACTATAAATTAACATAATACTGACTGTATATTCTCGTTTATACGAGACTATTTCAAACTTTATATGTTTACCTTTCTTCATTCAATCGGACTGTCAGTAAACAGATAGAGAGTGGGAAGCGACAGTGATATGAGTAGACTACCTACAGAAGCTCAGATGGGATGGGGGTTAACACGATATACATTGCGAGAGAGAGAGAGAGAGAGAGAGTAAAAGCGATGGAAAGATGTTAATAAGTGATGGTTCACTTAATGGGTTATATTCAAATAACGGCTAATTATAACAAGTAAAATGGAAGTTTTAAAAAAAATATAATTCAATTCCAATACATTAGAATATATTTTTGATGACATAGAAATAAGTCTTAGTATGCTTGGATCGATAGCCTACGTAAGATAACAGATATTCGATCGAAGGAGAAAACATATTTTCTGGTCGCAACTCTTCTAATATTGTCCGGGTTTTTTCCGAAGATTTAATGATATTTTTATTTGGGACTTGAATGCCTATTTCCTATTTTGACAATATGACCAACAAATGAACCAGGTGGTCAAGCCTTATCGCTCTCTTTTTTTGATTGATAGTACTTGTCAATATTTCATTGATATGTCAAATAGAATCTACCCTGAAAAACACGAAGCTGCTTTGAACACTCTCACACACAGTTATTGTCTAAACCCACATACAAAAATATATATTTCCCAACCTTTAATTATTTTTTCTTTCTGCCTACCTCATTTTCAAAACCTTTAACCTATTCAAGTTATCGCTCTACTCAAGCCGTCTTCGTTATGACACACACACACTGCATTTAAATGTGAGATCTCAATTAGGATGTTTTGTAAAGTTTGAAAGCACCCTTTCGGTTCTAATAATCGAATGTCTCCTCTTATTCGGAATGGTAATCCTTTGTAGTGTCCCATGTAAGGGTTGAATATAACCGATATAGCACACACAATATACAAATACAAACGAAATTAATGCACACATCATTGGTATACATGAATTTACAACGAAGCATACAATGATTTGACAACATGACAGAATGTGATTTCATGGCAGTCGGGCTAACTATAGTTAACTTGTTGAGCTTTCTCCTGCAGCGAAACACACACGTTTCCGTGCAGCTTTCATGCATCGTTAATGGGTCTATCCTATTGCTAAGCTCTGCTTATATACATAGCACTATGTAAGTAAATATTCAACATCATATATATATATATATATATATATGGGGGTGTGGGGGTGTATATATGGAATATTCCAATCTTACCTATTATAGTTGCTTTGTTTTACTTTGACTAGAAATAAACACAGGGAGATAGATAGCTAGATAGATAGATAGATAGATAGATAGATATATAGATAGATAGATAGATAGATAGATAGATAGAGAGAGAGAGAGAGAGAGAGAGATACGGGGCGAGACAGAGAGAGAGAGAGCCGGGGACGAAAATGATAGACACAGTATAAAATAGTATAAATAAAAATCGGTAGTTCAAAAACCAGAGAGGACGAGAGTTAGCGTGATAGACAAAAGGTAAGTAAGAGATGATAATATAATGTACTTATCTTAACAAGTTACTGCAGTTTTACATTATCACCAATAATAAGAAGTGTGTCCGCAAAATATAATACCAGCTATGATATCAATTGTGAAATAAAAAATTCGTTCTTTTTACCAATATAAATACTAACACCTGTAAATTATGTTTACAGGAAAAATATCAGATTACAAATCTCAAATACCAAATAAATTATTAACTAAAAAATAAGAAGCTATACCTACATTCAGACATAAAAATTAAATAGTTAGTTTGCTATTTACTCCCCGAAGTTCTCAATGTAAGTACTTAGATTGTGAAGAACCCAGCACATGCATTAGTACATAAGAATCTAAAATGTAAAGTGCCACGTCATCTGTATAACTACGGTCATGTCTGATGATCAGTGATGCACTGAAACGAGAGTTTTAAACTAAGTATATGTTATTACGATGTATATATATATATAATATACTAGATAGCGTTTCCTCCACGCCTAGCTTCATAAAGTTCACTACTTGAATTACCTGAAACCAGCATGTTAAATAAAAACAATTAATTTATAAGGTTGCTGTAAACACAAGAAAAGGCTTTAGCATGAATTCATATAAATGGATAAGAATAAACATTTCGTTAATTGTGATACTAATTTATTCATCCTTAATAAGACACCGTCAATAAATGAAAAAAATAGGAAATATATTCGCCTGAGCAATTGTGTGTGCGTGTGTCTGTTTTCTTTTAACTTACAATTTTTCATTAAAAGTTCACACAGGTAAAACAAATATGTGGTTGGTCGCTTACAGGTAGAAGAAGTTTGCCACCATCTTCCCGTTTTTCTGGCGTTTCTAACGGGAGGAAGAAGGAGAGAAATCAGTTACTTCTCCTGTATCTGAACTCGTGCTCGTATATTTTTGACATCGTAGTTGGTTATATTTAAATTTCTATGCTCTGAAAATAAATCAGATATATATTTTAAGCTAGGTTCAATGAATTATCTTTTTTGATTAAATCACTTTACGTAATATGTGTAGATATTGGAAACATATTGTATATACGTGGAAAATAGTACGATAAAACTACGAATGAATAACACATAACATTAATTTATTGTATAATGTTTGAAAAATAGTTATGCAAATGATAGATTAAAAAATCTGTTTTGGGCCGTTTGCCATGCGATATATACAGTATTTCAACATACAATATTGTATTCTTGATTTAAATAACAGTAAACCGTTTTTAAGGT
>OY744536.1:64033217-64095717 GCA_963556195.1 Sepiola atlantica
TCAGAGGACCATTACTGCAGTGACGTTACTGCAGATGATAAAATTACAATTTGAAAATATATAAAAATATCTACAAAAATACATAAAAGTACATAACACATCAAATATATCAAGCCAAATACATACTTATTGTGAAAGTTATTAAATCCATCCAAGTCATACAAATTAAAACATATTCTGGAAAGATATCGAAGACGTTGATTGAAGATTGATCCAGGTATTGAATAACAGTCCAAAGGCGAAAAAATGAAAGAACTGAAAAATTCAAAGGTTATCCAGTCGGGAAAAGCGTCCGCAATCGATACCGTAAATTACAGTGCAAAGGTAACCAATGGTTAATTAATACAATGATAAATGAACCAAACTAAATAAAAGTTCAATAAACTCACCTTGTGTTGAAATCATGAAGTTCAAAATTCAGGATTACAATGATTTGATCGGAGTAGCACAAACCAACATACGCTGGTTAAATGGAAAATCCGCTAAATCCGATTTGAACAGAACTAAATCAAAGCGAGTCAATACATTCGGCCATCTCTTCTTTCGGGCCCGATGAAGATCATTTAAATGCATCACGTTAAATTTGAAAGTAATCACTTTCCCGCAAGCCAAGTAAACAGACCCTTCCTCGCCGATCAGAAACGGAATACTCAAGTCGCAAACCGTCTTCTTTTTAAAACAACGTTACCCGAACGGAAGTTACATTTCGAATTTAACAAAGAAGAAAATGTCACCCGACACCGACCTAAATACTAAATGAATTCAACTCATACCGGGTGTTACTTGTCTGGGTCAAATCAGGTCAAACAGGAAAGGGTGTGTAAATTTAAGTCAACGCCTCTAATTGCAATCCCATTCCACGAATATACCCAAACTGTATAGCCCAACCATAAAACAACAAACTTCACAGATCTTGCCTCATCAAATAATTGAGAAGAATTATGAAATTAATAATTACGAAGTTATTAAAGTAATTAGAATTTAATAATTTAATAGTTTAATTTAAGAGTTAATTTTATAAAATTTAGTAGTATAATTTCATTTAATTTAAGATTTAATTTTATTAAATTAAAAAGTTTAATAAATTTAATTTAATTTGAGATTTAATTTTTCCTAATTAAGAAATTATAAAAATATTTAAAGTATTAAATTTAAATATTTAGACTTTTACAACTTAAAAAAATTAAAGGGCTATATAGGCATTTTCAGAGTCTAACCTTTTAGGCAGGGAGGATTTAACGAACACATCTCCAAAACCGGACACCCCCGGTCCCGACACTCACTTAATCAGTAACGGTTAATTTGGTGGTGGTTTCCACTGTGCATACTTGAATTTCCTCCTATGTCGACATTTGGAGACTAATTCAATTCTAGAATTGATCAGATGTAAACGTTTAAGTGCAGTGGCTATCATTACAGCTTCTGAATTGCATAAACTGCAAGATCTAAATCCCGGGCTATAGGAGTGTGTTTTTTTTAAGATTAACCATTTTATATTCTGTTGAATTTTATTGGATCTTACGTTTTTAACTAAAGTGGTCAGTGATGTTTTGTTGTTGCCGACATCGTTATTAAAGTAGTAATTATGCATAGATATGCGGGTTTTGATTACATTTGCTGTCGCTCCAATATAAGTGTGTACTTGTTCTGAGCCATTTATATTCCTATTCACTGGTCTACTTCTATTTAGTGAATGTTGATGGTATGGATTAGGTTGGTTAATTAATTGTATATTGTTAGCGTTGTTGTTAACTACCATTGGAAGCTCATTATCGGCTTGCAGATGTGGACTATGGATAGTAGGATTATTAGGTATAGAATTATGGTGCAAATTAGTCGTAATGTTCAGTGGTGGAGTATGATTAGGGGCTGCATTTATGTGATCTCTAGGGTCCATTGTAGAATTATTCAGTTCAGTTACGGTACAAGCATACATAATGTCAGAATATGTGCATCTGTTATACAATGGGCAAACATTGGTACGCCTGCACTTGCATGTATTTATGGGATTGGAACAATTAATATTAGATTGGATAGATTTTATTTTTTTTCTATTTGCTGAGATTATTGTTTGGGCTATGTAAGGCATAGTAGAATAGAACATTTTGATCGAGTTTTTATTAAGTATGGAGCTGTATTTATGTGGGTATTTAAAGGAGTTTTCTAATATTTTAAAGAATTCCTTAGCGATATTGGCTTTAACGTTTTTATTAAAAGGTGGGTTAAACCAAATGTTATTTTCCCTCTAAGGCGTTAACGTGAAGTCGGTGTGGGGCTATCTATATATTGTTCATTCTCATTAGGTATGAAAGAATGCCTCTGAGGTCTATGGTTATTTACATTTCTTTTGGTCCGGCTCCTATGACTAGTGGTCATATTGTGTGTAATCATATTTACAGTTGTATAATCCTGTTTGTTTTGGTTATAAGTTATTTTTTTAGAATATCCTGAGTTAAGCAAAACATTGTTATAAAATTGTGCGTTTTGGTTAAACATGTTTTTATTAGCGGAAAGCCTAGATATTCTATTGGAAATCGACGGGACTATTGAATTGATTATATTCTTCGGGTGGTTTGACAGTTTGTGTACATAAAAAAGAGTTAGATTAGGTTTATGGAAGGGGCTATATAATCCGGCATTGAGGTTAAGGTTGATATCAAGGAAGTTATATGTTTTTCTCTCAGGATCAACAGTTATGGATAGGCCGACATTTCTGAAAGAATCATGCAAGGCTTCAGTAGTTTTGCTATATCTTCAAGGCCTCTCACCAGAGACAAATAGGGCATCGTCTCTGTACAGGCCACCTTTTATATTTTTAAACTTAAGTTTGTTTCATTTAAGAGGAATAAACCCACTAGGTTAGTTACTTGAGCAGAACCGAAGCTCCCATAGTAATATCGAAGTCGTTGGGAGTGTCCTTTTCTAGTCCATGCTATATATATATATATATATATATATATATATATATATATATATATATATATATATATATATATATATATATATATATATTGATAGTGAAAGAGAGAACAACAATCAATAAGTGAGTTTGCTCGTTATTGACTTTTCAGTTTTCATCTGATTTCTTTCCCTTTGGACAAACCTTTCGATTTGCAGTCTTACATTTTCATGTACTGAAACTACATTGAATTTCATAAGTTTACGATGACAGACCAAGAGATATGAATTCCAATGTTCATTTGTGCAGACGAATGAAAATTGTATGTCACACTTGAACTTCATAACGATTTCCCGCACAAACAAAAACATCGATTGAAACATAAGCATAATTTATGGTGAATACACCCCAGACCAATTAAAATATAATCTATAACTAAGGTGTGACGGACCGATAAAAATGTTTTATTCTAAACTTAATCTTGACAGATCAAGGCGTGACATAATTAAGTAAGCTATATTTTGAAACAAAATATGACAACCTTTCATACTTAAGCGTCTCTAAAATATTAGCATTTCTTTTATACGTGCGTTTAATAAACATAAGCGCGAGACTCACACAGTTTCAAAATACTATGACTATAATCATAGTTATTTTGATTTCAAATTGAAGCGTGCCAGTCAATACACCGATATACTTACCAGACCTAAGAAAGTATATCCTAAAGATTAAAACGTGGAATCAAATTTCCGGTTCCTGTTTTTGCTTGGATTAAACACGAGTTAGCTCGAATGGAAAAAAGTCATGAAGTAAGTTTTAAATTTCAAATTTTTAATTTTAAATATTTAAAGATTAATGTATTAGATACTATTTTTGCTTTTGTGTCGGAATCGGTGTGTCTGCGAGCGGAATGGATATTCCATCATTTAGACATCCGGAGCTTTTTCTAAGTATATTTTTCTAAGTGTATTTTTGTTCTTTTTTCATATTCAGAATATATAGATGGTTCTGATTTCAAGAAAATATAGCTACATTTTAAAACATTTTATTTACAGCTTATTGATTTATTTTCAAGTGAATTGTCAGTGGACTCAACTGGCATTAATACAGATATGCTGTCTAGTTTGTGGAGATTATTCAAACAAGCAAATACATTCTCCTACCGGTAGCATATTTATGCTCGCCCGTGACGATGGTATAATTACGAACATTAACTACACTGCTTGTTAATAGAGGAGTTAATGCTTAGGAATATGGTATCATGAGGAATTAACATATACTACAGTACCCTTCAAAGTAGGAGGTAATGTCTAGGACGATAATCTCATCACATTAGAACAGATACTTCACTACCCTTACCCCTAAAAAGCATGATGTTATAATTACCAAAGCAAAGCTATAAGACTATCTACTACCCTTACGAAAGGAAATAATATCATGACGAAGCACACATAATGAATTAACCTTCAAGGAAGATGTAATGCTTGAGAGGATGATCACGTGACAAACAAACATATACTACATTAGCGCCTTAAAAATAGTAGGCAGTGCCTAGGGGGTCATATGAAAACAGGACAGATACTACACTACTGATAATTGAAAGAGTGTACATTTGTTGGAAATATATGATAAAATGAATTACATTATAGTAAAATAATACATTAGTAATAGAAGTAATTGTTTTAACTTCAGACGAATACGAAATCTTTTAGTAATGGATGTGAGTGGTAGTTGCTTCTTGATAGGGCCGGACAGTATACTTAAACTACAATTCTCGAAGAATAGTATTGCTTGCATATTAGTAGAAGAGGCAGTATGAACCGTTCGTTAGAGATGTGATATCATTGTATGTCATCACAATATATCGGAGAAGATGAATCGAGTCTAAATCGAATGTTGCAGTGATTGTTTCCTGAAAGTAACTGGTTAAAATGTAAAACGAATGTATTCTAGAACGGTAGGTATTGAAGATAAACAATATCCAGGCGTAACGTCGGCGTTTGTAGGAGTACACCTTAATTAAAACAATAAAATATAACTTAGTTAAATAACAAAAAGAACAATCGTATAATCTAATTCTCTATTTAATTTTGAGGAGTCGGATTTAAAAATAATGTGTCAAAGTGTGTGTGACATTTTGGGTTCATGTTCTGGTGTGTAGTTGAACTTTGTGTTTCATTTTGGCACCCAGTTTGTGATGGAAATAGAAAAAAGGCAATGTTTCTTCAGATAAATATTAAATAGCTTCAATTGAAGCATTTTGAAATTATTGACATGTTTGCAAATGTGGTAAATATTTTTAACGTTTTGTAAGGTAACGTATCTTATTAAAACCAAAGTTAAAACATTACATGGAAACTTTCATGTTCATTCGATTAGTTCGTTCTAGCAATCTACGCAACTATGATATAATTCTCATGAAAGTTGAAGTTCGTAGTTTTAAAATGTATTTCGTCAGACAATATACGCGTGTTCTATCGAGAGAAATAGAAGAATACATGTCTAATTGTTTTTCTAAAGTTAAAGTGTCAATCCCATTCACTACAACCTATACGAACCTAGATTCACCATTTCAAAAACTTATGACTTCAATTCGGTTAAGAGAACAAGTAAAAATCAACTTCCAACTTCCGTATAGATTTTCGAGTTCGACATAAATATTCCAGCATTCGATAAGATGCACCTCAAGAAGACGATAAGTTTCATCGGCTGAAACATGATGAGAATATCGTCTAATAATTCAAAGTATTTCCAGTTACACTGTCGAATATTATAACAATATCTTCCAAAGTAAAAGCGTTATAAATGTTTAAATGAACATTAAAACACAGTGTAATAATTTTTTACAAATTTCTTACATGATTGAAGTGGTGACAAATTTTCATGACGATTTAAATATTTTGATTTGTAATTCTATCACTTGTAGAAATATGTCTGTAGGACCCTTCCCGAAGTCCACCGTTCAATCTCTTCGACCTAAAATTCACAGGGGCCATGCATCGCAATAAATACATAGAATATACTGCCAAGTCTGCGGCAAAGAATACGGGCTTTCCCTACTGGATTAAAAAATAATTCTTACATTTCCCAGTATCCTATATACTTATAAAGTCATCATTCACACATGCGTTGAGTATTGTTTTTACATCTAGACTGGTGCACTAACCACTACCCCCTCCCCTCTTGGACAAGCTGAAAAAATGAGTCTCTAACCTAAATGATCCTGAACTGTCTACCAAGATAAAGCCATGTCCTATCGCAGCAATTTGACATCCCTGTGTATGTTTTACAAGTACGTCCAGACGATGTAATCCGATGTACTTACCGTACTTGTATCCAATCAACGTAAATACCCATGACTAACACGACTATGAGAACACTCCCACCCTTTAAAATGTGGAGTTTTCCAGATGCCGAAAAACTTTCTAGTCTTATAGCTTATTCGCTCGGACCGTTTCCCTTTGGACCCCCCTCCCCGGTCACTGTTTCTCTGACTGTACCAACATGCATAAATGCAAATGTGATGTAAAAAAATATCTTCTTGAATCATTTCTCACTTGGGATGGCCCTATAAAGCTGACTCCTAATCACAGTATTACATCTCAGGTGCAATATGCCTTGATGGGGTGAATAAAATCACAGAACATTACTTTTTATATACGTGCCAAAAATATGTGATATAAAGTGTGCCCTTCTTCGCAATGGTTGATATATTTCATCTCATTTACACGTTATTTTAATATATCTCTTTTACCATTTTTAATGAAATCTTTTTTCGCACATTCTCGCATATTTATTTCTCTCTAATTACAAGTATTTTCCATATTTTAGTAAATATCTGTCATTCTCTATTTGCGACAAAATCCATCTTTGAGTAAAGATCTGTCATCCCCTATTTTCGACAAAATCCATCTTATCTGTAGATACATATTCCTGACAAAAGCAACTTTTGAGTAAAGTGCTGTCCTCCCCTATTCGCGACTAAATCAATATTTGAGTGAAAATATTAGCAACAAAATACATATTCGCGACAATACTTATCTTTGAGTAAAGATATGTCATTCTCTATGCGCAACTAACATCTATCTTTGAGTAAAGATCTGCCATTTCCTTATCGCGACAAAACCCATATCTTAGTAAAGATAGCAAACACACATATATATATATATATATATATATATATATATATATATATATATATATATATATATATATATATATATACACGAGTCCTATTCAAGAAGTATTCGACCGTTATCTTTTCCGTGAAAAATTACGACGATATGGTGGCGCCAATTTACAACGTGAAAAAAGAAAATTTCGTGTGCATGTGTGAATTTTATCACCGCCTTCCTGTGCGTTAGTCGTGGACTGTCGGTCGCTCAGTGAGGTGCTACAAAATCTGTTCGTCGGATTAACGATTCTCTCTAGATGACTGAACGTGTTGAGTGAATGTACTGCATCAAAGTGTGTCAAATGTTTCGTGCTTCGTAAGATTCAACAGATGTTTGGGGAAGATTTGATGGGTGTAACACAAATTAAGGAGTGGGTCAACCGATTCAACAATGACCGCACATCAGCGGAGAGTGGCCAGCGTTCTGGAAGCCCCACACTACTCAGAGTGCAGTTGTTGTTGAGAGGGTGAGAACTTTGTCGATGGAAGATCGTCGTTCAACCATGCGGAGATTGCCCTAAAGATCGGAGTGAGTAAAGAGTCCGCACATGCAATTTTGCGTGATGAGTTACACATAGTGACTGGGAGATGTTCGCCAACGTTGTTGTCGCAGCAACAAAAGGACATCAGTTTTCAAGTTGCACATGACCTTCTGAAACACCCAAAATGGACCTGGTTTTCTGAACACCGTGATAACTGGAGATGAGTCATTGCAATGGAACCATACCGAGTTTCCAAGGCCAAAAATGTGCGACAGGTGCGAAGCAAAATTAAGGTGATGCTGACTGTCTGTATTGATATATGTGGAATTGTGCATCACAAATACACACGGGAAGGAAAACCACTGACAGACGAGTAATCTGAAGATGTTCTCCGGCGTCTCCGTAATGCAGTTCGGCGCAAAAGAACAGACATCTAGACTGCGAAAAACTGGCAACTACATCACGACAACGACAACGCACATTCATCCTAATTGATGTAACATTTTTGGATAAACATGGAATTCTAGTCGTTCGCCAACCTCCTTACTCTCTAGACATAGTTCCTTGCGTCTTCTAGTTGTTACAAAAATTTAAGACGCTACTAAAACGTTCACGTTTTGAGACTAGAGAAGAGATTATGCAGAACGCGACAGCGGGGATGAATACAATTTCAAAAAAAGACAGTGAGCAAAGACGGTGAGCAAAGTGTGGACCTACTTTAAAGGTGGTTTGCTTTCAACCACGTCATGTATTTGAAATATTTTTCTGGCCTAAGGTCGGATACTTTTTAGATATGGGTCGTATATATATATATATATATATATATATATATATATATATATATATATATATATATATATATATATATATATTAGAATATTATAAATTTATATAAATACAGATATATAATGGTTCGCTACAAAACAGCTGTTAGCATGATTTAGCAATTGAGCGCTTCAAGTCTTGATCGGTATTTCGTTTAACCGTACGGCTATTGACAATAGGCCACAAGTAAGTGAAATCTAATATTTGTATAAGCATTATTAATATCGAAGAGTGTTCAATTCGTTTTTTTTTAGTAGAGCTTTGCATTACCACTACTGGTAAAAAGCGAGTTCACTTACTACATTGCTCAAATTACGAATGTGGGACTGCACATATAGTCATCCACATGCAGACCCTTTCGCTGTATCACAGCTCGTCAATGCGTCTAGACAGGAAAATTCTTCTACGACGATATCCATTAAAGCAACAACACAATCTTCATAAATAAAAAGAAAACAGAAATAAATGATGATGAAAAAGAAAGAACTAAATGAAGAGAGACCGAAGTAAACAACATTGAAACTCGTATTGAATAAAGTATTTAGACATAGAGAAAACGAAATCTAGAAAGCAAATAAGGCCGGTGTCGGGTGTGGTCGGTTTGATAATCATTCTTAGTGGTGGCATATCACGCTAAGCACCTCGTCACGTGATGCTCTGCAGTCGGAGCTTCAGGTCCATTTCTACACATTTGAAAAGAATGTTCGAAGAAAAATGAGTTTCTTTGGATGGAAAGATTTGTTTTGGCATTTGAAGAAGAAAAGGTAGAGCCCATGAAAAGGTCATAATGTGGTGCGTGTGGTCGTACGAGGGTGGGTGATCACTGGTTTACGAGACAAATATTTCTAGGCTCGTTAACCATGACGGTTTGTTTAATCCAGCGAGAGCGGTAGCCATTCGGGCTTGTGACAAGACGTACGGTAGCAAATATTAGGTGACAAGTATTGTTAGCATTTTGCTATTGTTGAGCGGGTGTAGTGCCACCAGCTCTTCATCGTAGTCGTTTCTTTGTTAGTGGCGTCCTATGAGGTTGCTAGGAACCGACACACTTCAAATTACCATAACTATTTCCATCGTCAAACAGATTAAATTGGCATCTTATTTAGACTGTCCCTAAGCATCTCTAAAAGACGTCGCAATGTTGAAATACAAAAATACGTGCCTTTCATTGTTACGGTGAAATAGTATGTCCGTCGCTTGAGGGAAAAAATATTATTTTCGTTGGTATTTTATTCGTAAGTTTTTCACTAGCCTTTTGGTAGTTATTGAATGTAATAGCCAGTGCTGAACTCTCTAACCAGTTTAGTAAGTATCGAATAGATAAACATCAGACGCTTGAAAATGTGTGCATATGCAGGTTTTATTAGGGTTATATTGTACTTAGATCGGGATATCCTTAAACCAAACATACTTCAATTAAACAAGTGGCTTTATCTGTGGGCTATGTTACCGCAGTACTGCTTCGCAACGTGGTCATTTAAAAATGCATTGTAATCAAATACTTGTCGAGTTGTTCTGTTAAGTAATGAAATTCACAAGAACTCGTCTTCTATGACAATGGAATACACTTTGTTTTCACTCTCTATGTGCCTGGTGTCAAGTCAAATTTACATCGTTCCGGACACATTACCGCTAGGCTGATTAGTTACTCATTGCACCTTGTCATCTTCAAATCCGATGTCAACAAATATTTGTCATAAATCATCCTATTCTTAATAGCTGTTCATAGCATTAATGAATGTTAGTACTTCAAAAGTGACCCGATCTTTCGGCTGTCAATTATTTGCGTCTCTTAAACGCTAATTCTGGTGTCCGACACGTTCATCGTGTCTAATCTTTTAATAATATCGTTACATCCAACTTACCCTTACCCTCTCGTGATGTTGACTTTAATAAGTGCTGACTTATTCGTATACCTGGCACAGCCTTTTAGTATTGTTCATACCAGTCGAGGATCCATCCTTGATACTCGATCTCAGAGTAGTCTTGTTCTGCTAGGCTTAGATGTGGCTCTCTTCATTCCTATAAAGTCAACACACCCAGCCTTTACGTTCTCTTTTTCAGATAATGTTCGTTTATTGCTAGTCGCTTGAGACTACCGGATGATGCTGACCGGAATGAGCAGGCATTTTTTGTGCTGATACGGAATTTTTTCTAGGCCAGAGTGCAATCCTAGTGTGCGTTTTTTAACCTCACGTGATCTTGTATCTAACCTACTATAGAAGATATAATTATAAAAAAAAAACAAGTATAGTATGTGGCTTCTCATTTTTAACGCGCCCTTGAGTGGGTTTTTAAGTATATAAATATTGCTTCATTCGAGCAAGAATTTGTGAGAGCCTTTACAACGGTATATGTCAGGTTTCTGCTACAATCCCTTATGTTGAAAACCATTTTATGTGTTCCCAATATCACTATGCGTGTCTCTGTTCGTTTAGTTGCATGTCCCTCGGTCTGTTACGCAAACCATTCGAAACTGTATTTACATCGTAAATTCGATAGACGCAACTTAAGAATATCCTTGCCTATTTTTGATACATCTACAGCATGACCTGTTGATATATCTAAAGCATGACTTTTTGATATATCTAGAGTATGCCTTTTTTATATATCTAGAGCATGAATTTTTGATATATCTAGGGCATGAATTTTGTATATATCTACAGCATGACATTTTGATATATCTAAAGAATGAATTTTTGATATATCTAAATCATGATTTTTTGATATATCTATGGCATGAATTTTTGATATATCTAGAGCATGAATTTTTGATATATCTAGAGCATGAATTCTTGATATATCTAAAGCATGAATTTTTTATATATTTAGAGGATGAATTTTTGATATATCTAGAGCATGAATTTTTGATATATCTAGAGCATGAATTTTTGATATATCTAGGGCATATTTTTTTATATATCTAGTGCATGAATTTTTTATATATCTAGAGTATGGATTTTTGATATATCTAGAGTATGAATTTTTGATATATCTAGAGCATGAATTTTTGACATATCTAGAGCATGAATTTCTGATATATCTAGAGCATGAATTTCTGATATATCTAGAGCATGAATATTTGATATATCTAGAGCATGAATTTCTGATATATCTAGAGCATGAATTTTTAATATATCTAGAGCATGAATATTTGATATATCTAGAGCATGAATTTCTGATATATCTAGAGCATGAATTTTTAATATATCTAGAGCATGAATTTCTGATATATCTAAGACATGAATTTCTGATATAGCTAGAGCATGAATTTTTATATATCTAGAGCATGAATATTTGATATATCTAGAGCATGAATGTTTGATATATCTAGATCATGAATTTTTGATATATCTAGAGCATGAATGTTTGATATATCTAGAGCATGAATTTTTAATATATCTAGAGCATGAATATTTGATATATCTAGAGCATGAATTTCTGATATATCTAGAGCATGAATATTTGATATATCTAGAGCATGAATTTCTGATATATCTAGAGCATGCATTTTTAATATATCTAGAGCATGAATATTTGATATATCTAGAGCATGAATTTCTGATATATCTAGAGCATGAATTGTTAATATATCTAGAGCATGTATATTTGATATATCTATAGCATTAATGTTTGATATATCTAGATCATGAAATTTTGATATATCTAGAGCATGAATGTTTGATATATCTAGAGCATGAATTTTTAATATATCTAGAGCATGAATTTTTGATATATCTAGAGCATGAATTTCTGATATATCTAGAGCATGAATGTTTGATATATCTAGAGCATGAATATTTGATATATCTAGAGCATGAATTTGTTTATATATTTAGATCATTAATTTTTTATATATCTACGGCATAATTTCTTTATATATCTAGAGCATGAATTTTTGATATATCTAGAGCATGGATTTTTGATATATCTTCAAAATATCCAGACATACTGTTTAGGAATTAGCCATAAGGATTCTCTTGTTAATCACTGAAAAAACTTAAATTAGAGGATAAAAGTTATAGTCAGAAACTGTGTGAGAGATGCGTCACTTAATGAGTACATTTCAAATTACAGTTGATCAAGATGGATTTCGTTTTTTAAAACTAATTCAATCTTCAAACCAAAAATTATAAGACATGCACTTCATTTAAACATGAAAAAGATCTTAGGGAAATAAACGGTGACAATTATTACATGGAACAGTGTATATACCATCATTATAGGTGTTTTTTTTAAAAATAACTCGATACCTTTTTAAGACACGCTTATCACAAAATCAAACAGCAAATTATCATTCACAGTGTATCGAGAAAATCACTCACCAAACACGACTATATATTTTTTTATTCATACCATAACAATAAAATAAAACGGTTACCTTCTTCCTACGTGTTTTTAGAATCTGTAGTCAAATATATACACGAATAAATCAAATACACCACATATTCTTTGAAATCATTGAGATACCCACACATTTCATATTAAATGCACAATAAACAACAATCTCAGACACCGAACATTTCTCTCATAAATAGACATCTTCTTTTATCCACCTATTTCAATAATACAATCATTTGCAACACGCTAAATAAACTAGAAATTCCGACAATACAAACCACATAACCAACTATAAAAACAATTTCGAAATAAACCACATCTAACGCTGATATATACACTGCCCCATGCAATAATTACCATCAAATATACATCAGGAGACTCAAAGAGAACTGAAAAAGAGACTTAGTGAACACTACAAAAGAGATATAAAAAACAACTATCTGAACGCACGTTTTACCCACGCTAGCGTTTCGAGCTTTCGCTCTCATCAGTGCAGGGATGATAACTTCAGACGGCAGTACAGTTCGAGCCTCTGTCACAGAGTCAACCTAGACTCATTAAGCGGGAAAAAATAAACTAACTTTTGATTTTGCCTTTTTTTTTCATATATAACTTGCTTTGCACACCAAATGTTTCCTGATTCAAACAATTTGACAGTAGCTTACTTGATGACCCAACGTGTCACAATGTGTCTATAATATATATATATATATATATATATATATATATATATATATATATATATAAGTATACATTTTTATTTATACAAACATTATTGGTTACATATGTGCATACATGTTTCGGTTGCACTTTTCCAAGAAAGTCAACCTCATCAGACCAAGAATCTTTCAGGAATAGATGGATTTAAAGAATTTTCTATCCTCAATAACTCTTTTTGGGGATCTAGCATCTTCTATTTCTTATGAATTAGTATCGGATTACCTATTTCACTAGTTGACCTTTTTTGCCAGTGGTTGTCCCCTCCCTTTTTTATTACTCTTTATGGCGTCTCCATTGCCTTTTCTTGTCCTCATTTTATTGCTCTCGCTTGCCAGCTTAACAAACTCACTCAAATATAAATATCTTATCTATATATCAAGAATCACACATATATAAACAAACCCAAACACATCTAGATAAACAAACAGATAAATAAACGGACATTGATATACATACATATCTAAACATGGACACCTACACAGATCCACTATCAATCAAGCATATATTCAGAATACATACGTGCTTATAAATATATTCTAGATGTATATTCAATAAAAAATAAAGAAATAAGAATATTCTAGATATATATTCAATACATACATCCATACGTCTATACAGACCCAACATATACATGTGCATGTGTGAGTGTGTCTTAGTGTGTGTGCATGGAGTTAAGGAAGGGGAGAGTCTAGCCAGTCCTGCATATAGTTTGAGCTGGCCAACTTTCGTACGCGTCGATTGGTAGGTGTCAAAGTGTAATCTTAAGCTTTCTCGTCTGAAAATGTTGAAATGTAATAGTTGTGTTTGTTTTTTGTTTTTGTTTTTGTTTTTTTTGTGATTGTGTATTGGCGGATCTAATCTTTGCTCATCAGTATATCCCTGAAGAGGAACCGATGAGGTTCTGAAACAATTGTCGGATACGCAAACTATGTTCATTTTAATATAAAAGCTCTTACATATATTGAGCACTTTTGAAAAGTATTGGTTTTGTTCATTTTGTTAATATTTGAACTTAATTAATTTTTATATATATATATATATATACATAAATATATATAACTATATATACGTATATATACATATATATATATATATATATGTATATACATATATATATATGTATATACATATATATATATGTATATACATATATATATATATATATATATATATATATATATATATATATGTATATACATATATATATATATATATATATATATGTATATATATATATTATTATGTGTAAGTGAGATGAGTGTCTGCACAATAGGAGTTTCGCATTCCGCGCTAATATTTTATATATGTCTCTTAAAATATACATTAGATTTATATGTACCTGATCCACATATGAAAGCCTTCAAAAATATATCGTTGCAGATTTGTATTTATATTTATTATTTTTCTCATATTTTCTGTATTTCAGGTAAGAAATTTTACATCGGTATCTTCTAAGCCAATCCATCAACGTGACGCACAACTGACGGTAATGTACTTTTTTACATCACTTGTCAACTTTTTAAATTCAGATATTTGAAAAATACAAACAAAAACAGTTTATGACACTGTAGATTTAAAAACAGCACTTAGCCGAGAAAAAATGGACGAACTGACTGCTTGCCGGCATTGGGCGTTTAAGAATTCATTTTCAATTGTGAACAATCACGAAATGTGTCCATATTTATTTTATTTGCTACAGATTTCTGATTCTGGTTGAATTTTGCATACCATGTATGTTCTAATTACGTACTTACAAAATAAGTAAGTTAATATATATTATATCATTATCGTAAATATGATAAACTGTATAGAACTATGTTTGTTAAATAATTACTTACTTCAATTATTGCATAATATATGTTATTATTAAACGCTCCATTAATTAAACATTCATAAGAAATGCCTCATATACTAGCATTGACCATCATAATTAAGGAATTCACCCAAAATGAATACATGTTTTACATATATGTAACGAGATTATTTTGTATAAGTAAACATCTTTTGAGCCAGTAAATAGGTATATTTATTTGTAAGCACTAATATAGAAATACAATTAATATACTCTTGATTGTTTTACCCTGTCGATAGAAAGCTTACCTGGATTACTATCCATATTCACACACACACATATATATATATATATATATATATATATATATATATATATATATATATACATATATATATATAATGTGGGTGGGTGTGAAAAAAGATGAATGGCAAAACAAATTTTAAATACAGGAAAAATGATCACAGAAAACGAGAGATTCAGAAAATGTGAAGATTTGAAATTTATTCGATAACAGTAAAAAGGAAGCAAAAAGAAGAACGCATAGATAGACGTTATTTGCGCTCGTTTAACTATTTGAAAAAAGGAAATAATAATAAAACGCGCGTGCAGAGAGATTTAAAAAAATAAATAGATAAATAAATAAATGGGGGATGTGTTGTAAGAAAAAAGTTCCATTAACTAGGATCGCAATGGCGCTATATATTGCAGTGTTTCAATGCGGTTTAACCCAGAGGTATGCATAATGAATTGAATCCGAGTCTGAGGTGTATCTTAGATCGTGATGAAAGAAGTATTATAGCGATGTCAATGCATTTGCATGTGGGAGAGTGTATTTGATATTTAGGAAGGTGCAATTTTTTAAATCACAATTGGGTGTAAAAGTATTTCTGTGTATGACTAGTACGTTACTCATATGTTCTAATTGTTGCTCACATTGTGTAACTTTGCATAAACGAACATCTATTTGCCGTTCAAACTACAATTTCACGCGGAATAGAAATACGCGTCTAAACTAAGTACAATTTATTATGTCTCGCCCAACCTATCTAAAACTTTTAATAAAAATAACATATATTAATCACCGGTGATGACCTGCTTTTTAATTAGTTTTCCTTTGGATTTCTTTTTTGCTCTTTAATTTCTCTTTTTTTGTTCAATACCACTTCTATACACATTGTCTATACATATGTTGTGCACATATATATGCATATGTTTTTGTGCGTTGTTTTCTATATGTGTGTATGTGTGTGTATGTACATATTTGCATGTCTTCCTTCTCTTAATAGGTGTACATTTTATCAACACTATCACTATATATATAAAACCAGTATTATAGACATTCCCAAAATTACAGATATTCTCGTTATATGCCGCTTTTAGCATTTTTGTCGTCTTTGAAAAAGCCCACGCAACAATTGGGTGAAACGTTGAGTTCGTAGGTCGTACGGTGTTTCCTTTTTAATTCATAACGTCAGATAATGTTATTCTTTCATATATATATATATATATATATATATATATATATATATATATGTACTAATATTTACATTAGTTTTATCTTAAGTCGATACATTCGGTTTCAACGAAACCCTAGACACTCATGAATAACAATACAAAATGTTACCGATTCAACAGTCGATGTGATAGTGTAACACACTATGGTATTCTGATAGTGCGTTACGATAGTGTTACACTATGCAATACTGTGAAACAAAAAGTATACGGGCTCCTATAACATAATTGGCACTCTATTTCTAACATAACATTAAATTACACTATCTTGTAATCTATCTACTTTACAATGAGAGAGACATTGGTAGAATTTCTAGATTCCAGTTGAATGTATGGGAATTGACAGACTACTTACTGTTAAAGTGTTCAATCTGGCTACAGAAATATATTATTAAAGTTGAATGAAAAACTCAAATATCTATATCTGTTAATTGTACTAATATATAACCGCTGAATCCCTGGACTTACCTGAGAAAATTGACAACCTAAAAAAAATCCGAATATGAGGTGTTCTACATTACTGCTAAGTAATGTGTAACTATCTTTCCGTTATTGATGTCAGTCACGTCTTTCTGAAGGGTTGTCTATTCTCGTTTAAATCCCCTCTAACTTAATCCCGTTCGTCTTTCTCCTTAATTAGAAAAAACATTTAATAAACAAATCATTTCGTCGGATAATGGCTGGGGAAAAGAAATCCGTTAAAAAAATTACGATGCACTGCGTTTGACGATTAAAAGGTTATTTCAAACTCAAGCATTACAGTACGACGAAAATATTATCTAAAACTTAAGTGTGACAGTCCGAAGAAAATGATTTATAAACTTAAGCGTGGCAGACGGACATGTAATTTCGAATTTAAACGTGACCGTTTTAGCAAACATGCAATTTAAAACTTGAGCGTGACTGACTGACATGTTTTTATATTTCAAACGTAAGCATACCATATCGACGAAAATGCTATTTGAAATGTGAGAGTAGCACCCAACGAAAATGGTATTTCAAACTTGAGGGTGAAAGGCCGAAGAAAATGCTATTTTAAACTTAGGTGTGACACACACAAAAGTGTTACTTCAAAATAAAGAGTGAGACATTAATAAAAATGTCATTGTAGATTTAATCACGACAGACCGACAAAAATATTATTCACACTAAAACGTGATTAAAAGACGAAACCATATTTAAAACTTATGCGTGACATACATACGAACATTCTATTTAAAACTTTAGTGTAACAGATCTACTAAAATGCTTTAATAAAAAATATATTATATGTTTAATCGTGAAATAATATTTTATTTTTCGCGTGTCTGAATAAAAAAAAATGATATTTAAAAATTTCACGTGGCAGATTAATAAAAATGCTATTTTTATCTTAAGCATGAATGAAAAAAGAATTCCATTTCCACATTTCTCGTGACTTATCGACAACAATACTAAGTCAAACTTTCGCGTGACAGAATAACACAACTTTTATTTAAACCATTAGCAGTAGAGTAAACAACAATACTATTTCAAAGTTTAACGTGAAACACTAACGTCACTATTATTTTTAATCTAAAGCAAAATGTTATCTCAAACGTGACTGACTCATCCTCAGACAGAGCAGTTTCAAATGATTAGACGCATCTTATTATAGATACGTCCATTCAGTACACACTTTTTGGAAATTAGAAAGCTATATAAAACTGAAGCGTTACATACTGAGTGACAGAAGCGAAATATCCCCAAATTGATTATTGTTGCTATGAACAACGTGTAGTATCTGTGCTGGTGCTTCACTTCTGCTTTTTTGCTCTCGGTCGGTGAACGAGCCGTCCTTCTAGACTAAGGCCATTTCAATGTCGTCCCAATCAAGAGTGCTCATTTTGGGAAGATGGATTCTCCCCACATTTAAAGCCAACCTTGTGTCTTACTATGCCCTCGTGGGAAGGCACACAAATTGGGACTTTCACAGTAATTCGCGTACGTATCTAGAAAGAAACAAAGAAAGAAATCACTTCAATTGGAGAGCTTAGGGAATTGTGAAAGAATAATAGAAGAGTGATTTCCTCTGTGTCTGTGTTTTGCTTTTGTTTGTTGTTTGTTTGTCTTTTTTTTTCAGTCTCGAGTGGCGTCATTAAATGGAACGATCACCTGCCGCATCATTTCGATCTGACGAATAGATTTTATTGCACCCCCCTCCGTATCCCACATTTGACTTCTTAATTCTCTTCTCTCATCCTCCACCTTCACCGAACACTGCTGTAAGTTAGAAACCTCTTTTGAATTTGTTTTTCTCCGAGATTTCGTTTGAAACGATTTAATCTAATTCTTAACCGCTAATTCTTCTTATATTTAGACATGCGTCGGTATATCTCTATGAAGTGTTGTGTCTGTCGGTCGATCGACTGGTAACTCCGTGACGTTTCCGTTTGAAATAGCATTTTCTTTTCCAAAGTTGCCAATTTGATGGACGAACTAAAATACGTTGCAATCATCTCGAAGAGGTTTTGTCTGCGGTTTAGTATTATTTACCTCCCTTTCAGGAGGTTAGGCACAAGGCCATTTTTATCTTACTCCCACAAGGGAAGATGTGACCCACGGTCGGGTAGGAAAGTGGGGCTTGAAAAGCCAGCGCCTGAGAAGGTGAGCACTCTGGCCATTAAAACTTGCCTGGCCAGCCGCGTCGGCATTCCCCGGTATGGGCGCGTCAGGCAGTAAGCAATAATCTTACTCCTCCCCAAAGAGGGGAGACAAAGCCTGGGAGGGTGGACCTCCTAGAACTGCACAGGACATACCAATAGACCGGCGTAAATCAAACCCAGAAGGCCAAAACAATACCAGTAGCGGTTTAGTTTCACGCTTAAGATAGAGATAACATTTTCCTCAGTCTATCAAGCTTACGTTAAAATAAGCGTTTTCGTCGGTCGGTCACGATTAAGTTTGAAATAACATTTTCGTATATTTGTCAAGCCTATATTTAAAATAACATTGTCGTTGGTTTGTGAAACCCATGTTTGAAATGACATTTTCGTTGGTTTGTGAAACCCATGTTTGAAATAATATTTTCGTTTGTTTCTGAACCCCATGTTTGAAATAACATTGTCATTGGGTAGTCAAGCTTAAGTAATAAATAGCATTTGCATCGGTTTCTAAAGCTTAGATTTGAAATATAATAAAATGTTGGATGCGTTCACGCATTTCAATAAGGGCATCGCTTAAGCTTGAAATGTATTTTCAGCAATCTGTCAAGTTTTAGTTAGACATATCATTTTGCCGGTCTGTCACGCTTACGTTACAACTAGCTTATTTGTCAGTATGAATGACTTAAGTTTAGAGTAGCATTTTCGTCTGTCATGTATCAGTTTGAAATGCAATTTTCGCTTTGTAATGATTAATTTTTGTCTGTTCAAATTAGTTTTGTCGTTATTTTGTAAGATTAAAGTTCGCAATAGAATGTTCGTTTGTCTGCGAGGCTAACGTCTGGAATAACGTTGTCAGTTACACACACGGTCGGTTTTAATGTTAGAAAACTCCAGCTCACCAAGAAAAGAGCACACTTTATTGAGACAAAACAATCCGCAGTCTAGAACAATTTTTCTATAGATGACAGAGGACAGAAGTATAGTATCAGAATGTATACTAGACTTTGCTCCTAATGAAGATGCCAAGAACTGTCTGTCAAATGTTCGTCCGTCTGTCAGGTTAATGTTTTAAATAGAATTTTCATTTGCATTCCAAGTAAAAGTTGTATTTTCTTTTGTTCTGTCAGTCTTAAGTCTGAAACAACAATTTAATCGCTTCACCTTCAAATTGAATGGACGCATCTTAAATTATCCGGCTTTGTTATTATCTCAAGATCATCGAACATTTTCTTTCTTTCTTAACAACCTACGATATTGTTATTTTAGACAAAGATTCTGGCTCTTTGATGAAGGAAGCCAACATAAGCAACACTGAATTGAAACAATTTCGGTTTCTAATCTCTTCGAATATGTTGTTGAAGTAAACTGTGCAATTTATCAAGCGATTATCTAGATGATAGAGCCGACCACCATCTATTTATAAAAGTGAGACTTTTATAGGTATGCTAGAATACATTTTCCATGACGATCAAATTAATTCATCTAACTAAACGGTGTTGAACTACTTTAATGTTTACGACGAATATAAATATCACCATATAACGTTTCTCAACCTTATGCTTAGAATCCTCATTCAAATGTTGATGAACATCCTTTACATGCTTTTTATAGTGAAAAAGGTTCTGATTTTACGGTTTAAGCTGAAGGCGGCTTGAGAAGAAGAATTAGAAAATTATGGAATGCAATTCTGAAATATTGGAATTTTCAAATGGGGGGAGTACTAATATCATGCATCGTAAACACCCCTTAAAATACACACGAAAGACGGCGTAAGATTGGCTACGAAAAAAGTAACCAAAAAGAATCCAGCGATAGAATAATGGAAGAAAAAGGCAGGGTGAAAACGAAAATACAGTGTTATAAATTCACGAGCGTTTAACATTTCCGTAAAATAACCTATGATCTAGAGATTTTGGCAATAATTTTGACAAAAAGTAAAATTGACATTCGTTTTTCTAATACATGATGTTAAAATTAGTGCCGAACTTAACTTCTCATATACACATCCTCTTTCACTTAATACATCTCGAACAATTAGTAATATCAATTTCTTCATTTGGGTCAGTAAAACATACAATTGGTGCGAAATGTGTTTTTTCTCAACTTAATCATTTACTATTTATATATATATATATATATATATATATATATATATATATATATATATATATATATATATATATATGAGTAAGGTTCATATTATATTCTAATAACCATGCTTTTATTTCATTAGTTTTTTTATTATTTCACATTTGCCAAAAACATAAAATTTATGTCAGATTCATTTTTACGGTCTGTTTCATTTGTCTTGTGCCAAACAACATTTGTATGTCAATATCGTCTCTACAATATTACAAAATCATCAGAAAAATTCACAAAGCGAACAGCGTATGAGATCTTGCAATAAATAGCTAACTTAAATGCTGTTTGAATATGGGTGCGTTTTGCCCGCACGCATGCGCAAACCGTACGGGTTACCAAAAAACGAGCATATTCAAGCAGCTTTCATCACACGTTTACTGTCCGTTTCCCACGAAGGAATTTTTTTTTTTTCAATTTTTCGAAATTATGTCACCAGGGAAACATTGTTTAAGAAAAACTTAACTTCATGGAATTTGTCAAGTACATCGGGAACCTTTTACCGATATACACACATACACACACATACACACAGACAGCCAATTCTCCTTTATATAATAATAATAATAATAATAATAATAATAATAATAATAATAATAATAATAATAATAATAATACTAATAATAATAGGTGGAGAATACTGGAGATCTGGGGAGACTTGATGTCACTCAGACTCTAGGGAATACCACCGGTTGTCAGTGAGCAATCACTGATGACTTGTGTGAGAATTCCTAGTGAGTAAATGATGATGATGATGATGATGATGATTATGATGATGATGATGATGGTAATAATAATAATAATAATAATAATAATAATAATAATAATAATAATAATAATAATAATAATAATAATAATAATAATAATACATAAATGAGTGGGGAAAGCAGTAAACTAGGAACGGTGCAAACAATTGCTGAAAATAATATGAAACATGAAAAAAGTAAAAACAATACCAATAATCGTAGGAGCACTAGGAACAGTCCCCAAAAATCTAGAAATAGGAATGGAAAAAATTGGAATCAATTGAGTGAGTTTTCTGAACTTTTCATATGATTTGTTTTATCTATCGTTTTTTCTATCGTGTTATTAATTTGCATACACCTTGAATATACTTTTCACTGTTATCTAATGTATCAATAGCAAAAACAATTTCCCGCCTGGATAACTTGTTTCGTAGGTGGACCACCATTCACCACTTGGAGTATTCTTTAATCAACCTCTTTGATATCTTTCCTGGAGCTATTTTAAACTTATTGACTTGATGAACTGTATAGGTTTACAAAAATTATGTTTTGGGCCGATATATTTGATGTTTCATATACCTTTATGTATTTTTATATATGTATTTTAATATATTATAAAAGTTTAATTGTTATTGCCTGCGGTAATGGTCCCCTGAGGAGAAGATTGTCTTTGAAACTCATGAGTTAAGGAATTTAAAGTCCTTTGTCTGAAAATTGAAGTGAAATGAAATTTGATTCGCACCTTATTTTATTCGTTCACTTCATCTATTGATATAAATATATATATATATATATATATATATATATATATATATATATATATATATATATATATATGTATATATATATATATATATATATATATAGAAGGAGAGAGAAAGAGAGAGAGAGAGAGAGAGAGAGAGAGAGAGAGAGAGGCATGTTAAACATATTATACACGTCTATTACAACAGATCGAACATAGAATTACAGGTAGGAACGCAATCAAATATGGCAGAATTGTATAATCATCCAGAAAACTTTGTTTTTTGACACGAGAAAATATGGGATTACGTTAAAGTTAATATATATATATATATATATATATATATATATATATATATATATATATATAAACATAAGATCTCTTACAAAATATTAAACTAATTTTAATCGTGTTTATTTACTTTAATGAATACTTGACTCTATCAATGTCATTTTTTAGATCTTCGGTTGCATATGCTTTTTTCTCCATATTTTTATGTTTTTCATAGCTCTGATATAATTTTTCGGTTCTCCCTTTGTACATATAAACCCGTCGGCTAGTAGTATGAAACGCATACTCTAGTAAATACTTGTTCATGTCAGCTTGACTATATGTATATATATATATATATATATATATATATATATATATATATATATATATATATATACATATATATATATACACATATATATATATACATATATATATATATACATATATACATATATATATATATATATACATATATATATATATATATATATATATATATATATATATATATATATATATATATATATATATATATATATATACGGTTGCTAAACTTCGACGTCGCCGAAAAGCCCATGGAGATTTTCGAAACGAGCTAACTTACACTCGAATAATCCGGTCACAGATTAACCTATGAAATATGAGGTTCAATTGTTATCGATTGTCTAATCTGAGAATAAGCTAGGATCGTTAAAGTCATGTTAGATCTGTTCATGTCAATGTTTAAATATAGAACGAGTGTTATAGTCTAATGAATCTACAATTTCTTGGGGGTATTACACCAAATACGGAGAATATATCTATCTATATACTGCCAACATAACCCGTAAGTGAATCTTGTTAGTCAGCCCTTGTTAAGAAATTGCTAACCGTTGATAATTGATATGGATAAATTGCTGGCCGAAAACGAGAGCCGAGAAAAAACATCGGTCAATTCTTACTTGACATTTATTAGTTGTTTTGCTAATACATAAAGTGCAGTATCTGTTCTGATAATATACTTGATCTTCTATCTCTGAATCATCCTGCCCCATTTTGAAGAGATTGATTTCCCCAACATTAAACCTTACTTCATGTCACGTAGGGAGATAAATAAACAGGGAAACAAGAAACGGGTTATCTGCCTTAGAACTGTGTGTTGGTAATTAATGACTTTAATATGCTGTAGAATTGTGTTTGATATTAAATGAGTTATCAAACTGTTGAAATGCCCTGCACTTGTTATGTTTTACTTCGAGAGATTCTTAGTATTTGTTCTAATACTGCACTTCATCTTTTCTGTCGTCGGTCACTTAAATTAAATATATTTCTCGACTGACACACTTTTTATTTTTGTACTAATCTATGGTGCCCCTTTTTTGAGGAGCTTTTTTCTTATATAAAACACAAACAGTGTATTTAATAAAAGACCGAGAGAGTCGAAAAACCGAAGAAAAAAAACGGAATCAAACCATTGAAACATCGCAGTAGACTATTGGGAGTAGGAACGCAGAAAATGTCAAAATTTAATTAAATAATTATTCAGCTAAAGGTAACATCTTATTAACATTTGTTTATTTATATACTAATTATTTTAATTTTATTATATTTTACTTTATATGATTTATTATTTTTTTATTATTTATTCAATTCTAACTAACCTGCACATGTATATATATATATATATATATATATATATATATATATATATATATATATATATATATATATATATATATATATATATATACTATTAATATTTATTTCATATTTAAGTGTTTTTCACCTAAACACGACGTCGTTTCGGGAGATCTTACCCTCATCATTGTAAGAATGGCGGTTGTAAGCTGTCGCATGGGCTCGAACACTGTTCATAGATACAGGCTAGAATCACGAGACACGCACTCAGGGCCACACGGCCGGTAGAAATCGACACAGACAGTAATTGAAAGTAAGGTACATATACCCGGGAAGGGGGGGGTTTCATTGCTGTCTAAACTGTTCAAGGATCGAGCAGAATTAGGTTATCGCAGATGACGACCTTTTCAATTTCAAACAGTGATCTACTTTTAAGACTCTAACATCTTTAAAGGGAGGTTTAACTATAAATATTTATTTAATATAAAATAGTTATTTAATATAATGTTTTTTTTTCCTATTTTTTGTGTTAACATAAAAAAAATCTATTTTCCATGTGTATCACATTTTGAATCCTTCGTCGAATTATTATTAAGTGACAAAAATAAATTAACACAAATGCTGGAGAAACTATATTTTACAACTTGCAGAGAGAGAAAGGCGAGAAACACAGACACAGGCGTAAGTGTTTACACAATTTCATTAAAATATTTTTTACTTTCGAGAATGTCTGTAAATATAATTAGTAAGTAAATTCTGATTTGAAATAAAGTTTGAAATATAATGACGATGCCAATCGGAATTGTGGCGAGAGCTATCGGATTTGCAATAGACATTTTGAATGAATAGGGTGAAACGATATTTGTGAACGCCAGGAAAGTGCCAGTCGATCTCATTATAATTATCGATTGATGGCGCTGAATGGCTTTAATGATTTCCTGCTGGTTCGAGTCGTCTTTAATGTTTGCACATCCAACAATGTACCTTTCATCAATTTGAATGAATTATCGATGAAAAAAAAGACATTATCGATATTTCAATTCCCTCCGTGTGTGTCGCCGTTTGGCAACGACTGGGTCATCGTGGGTGATCGTTTTTAAAATTGAATTCGTTATCCAGAAGGCGGGTTCTCCGTTTCCGTCTACTTATATTGTATTTAATGGTATTTTCGCTTTACGAATATTTATCTCTCTCCTGCCAATCCACACAATGTATCTCTCTCTTTCTCTCTCTCTCTACATATATATATATATATATGATTATATATACATATATATAGATATATGTATATATATGTATATATTTATATCTCTATATATAAATTTATATATATATATATATACATATGTGTATATAAATATATACATATATATATATGTATACACATATTTATACATATATAATATTATGTATTTATATATATATATTTATATGTGTAAATATATTTGCATATGTGTATATATTTATATCTATATGTCTATCTATCTATCTATCTATCTATATATATGTATATATATATGTATATTAATATATATAATTATATATATTTATATTGATATATGTATATATATATATTGATTGATATATATATATATATATACATATTGATATATATGCATATTGATATACATATATGCATATTGATATATGTATATATGCATATATATTGATATCTATATCTCTATATATATTTCTGTCTATATATATATACATTTATATATATATATAAGTATATATATATATTTATATGTATATATATATATGAGTATATATATGTATCGATATATATACATTTATATATATATGTATATATATTGATATATATATATATACATTGATATATATATACATATAATAACATATATATATATATGTATATATATATACATTTATATATATATATATTGATGAATACTTTCATATATATGAATATATATATGTATCTCTTTATATTGATATATATGTATATATTGATATATATATATATATATATTGATATATATATATATATTTATATACTATATGTATATTGATACACGTCTTCATATATATATATATATATATATATATATATATATATATATTGATATATATATATTGACAAACATATATATATATATATTGATATATATATTGATATGCACATTGGCGTGCATATTCATATATATATATATATATATATATATATAAATATATATATATATATATACTGCTGCTTATGTTATATATATAGTGAAAATATATATACTCATATATATAAATATATAAAAATATATATATATATATATATATATATATTGGTGCATATGTTATTATATATGTATATATGTATATATATATTTTTTATATTTATATACATACGTATATATATATCTTTATATATTAAATAGATATATATATATATTTATATATATATACATATATATATATATATATATATATATGTACACACATGTTTTTATTATATATATATATATATATATATATATATTTATATATATATATATATATTGATAAACGCATTCATATATATGAATATATATATATGTGTATATATTGATATATATGTATATATCGATATCTTTACATATATATATATATATGTTTATATATATATACATATATATATGCTATATGTATATGTATACACGTTTTCATATTGATATATATATATATATATATATATATATATATGTATATATAACTATATATATATTGATATATATATATATATACATTTGCGTACATATTCATATATATATATATGTAAAAATAAAAATGGAATAAAGAATAAGCAATTCAACAACTAACAAAAATATACTCAAAAACTCATCTTGTAAAGTTCCACCGAGATATTTCGGCCGTAGATACGACCATTTTCGATCAGTTAATAAACTTCATTTCAAAACGGAAATTTTTTAAAATTTATACAGAGAATGCGATTGGAAGAAAATGTCACGTGCAGAGAACAACAAAACGGGGAGAAAAAGGAATGCGAGGAATGTTATGAAAAGAGAAAGAAAAAGAAGATGAAGAAGAGGAAGAAGAAAGAGATACCAATCAACCAGTGTCTTTAGAACGTCAGTTGAAGAAGACGAAACGAAGAAGAGAAAGCGAGAGCAAACGTGAGAAAGGGTAACTTGACATGTTGTTGTCGAAAACTATTAAAGAAGAGAAAAAAAGAGAGAGAAAAAAAATCAATGCTTAGATATCGCCTGCTGATTGAATTCGGGCTGAGAGCGTCAAAGGTCTACAGGATTAGTAGTAATTGGGGCTGTTAACGTCGAGAGACGAAACAAGGGAAGAGGAGGAGGCAGGGGAGGAGGGGAAGGGTGAAGAAGAGAGACAAGGGTTAAAAGTTAGCCAGAGTCGTATTCATTTAGATTCATCTCGTATAAAATCGATCTAGCCGAAGCAAAAGCAATATTATAGAAACCTTGTCTTTAGGCAATGGTGTTCTTATGACATAGGATCAGACAGGATTCTGTGAGACGTCTAAGTTTGGTGTCATGAATATGTTTGATAATCATTGCCTTATGGGTATTGAAGTGGTGGCCGGAAGAGATCATATGAGTGCATAGTGCATTTGAGGTATCGCCGTTTTTTATGGCACGATTATGTTCATATATTCGTTTCTTTAACGGACGTTGTGTCTCGCCGAAATATATTTTTCCACAGCTGGAATTTATACTATTCCCTGCGCCGACTGTGGAAAAATATATTTCGGCGAGACACAACGTCCGTTAAAGAAACGAATATATGAACATAATCGTGCCATAAAAAACGGCGATACCTCAAATGCACTATGCACTCATATGATCTCTTCCGGCCACCACTTCAATACCCATAAGGCAATCATTATCAAACATATTCATGACACCAAACTTAGACGTCTCACAGAATCCAGTCTGATCCTATGTCATAAGAACACCATTGCCCAAAGACAAGGTTTCTATAATATTGATTTTGCTTCGGCTAGATCGATTTTATACGAGATGAATCTAAATGAATACGACTCTGGCTAACTTTTAACCCTTGTCTCTCTTCTTCACCCTTCCCCTCCTCCCCTGCCTCCTCCTCTTCCCTTGTTTCGTCTCTCGACGTTAACTGCCCCAATTACTACTAATCCTGTAGACCTTTGACGCTCTCAGCCCGAATTCAATCAGCAGGCGATATCTAAGCACTGATTTTTTTTTTCTCTCTCTTTTTTTTCTCTTCTTCAATAGTTTTCGACAACAACATGTCGAGTAACCCTTTCTCACGTTTGCTCTCGCTTTCTCTTCTTCGTTTCGTCTTCTTCAACTGACGTTCTAAAGACACTGGTTGATTGGTATCTCTTTCTTCTTCTTCCTCTTCTTCATCTTCTTTTTCTTTCTCTTTTCATAACATTCCTCGCATTCCTTTTTCTCCCCATTTTGTTGTTCTCTGCACGTTACATTTTCTTCCAATCGCATTCTCTGTATAAATTTGAAAACTTTTCCGTTTTGAAATAAAGTTTATTAACTGATCGAAAATAGTCGTATCTACGGCCGAAATATCTCGGTGGAACTTTACAAGATGAGTTTTTGAGTATATTTTTGTTAGTTGTTGAATTGCTTATTCTTTATTCCATTTTTATTTTTACATATTGTCTGAAACATTGTTTGTTTTTTCCCATATATATATATACATTGACGTACATATTCATATATATATATATATATATATATATATATATATATATATATATGCATATATATATATATACATATAATATATATATATATATATACATATATATACATATATATATATATATATACTGGTGCTTGTGTTGGTATATATATATATATATATATATATATATATATATTGAAAATATAAATACTCATATATATATATATATATATTTATATATTGGGCCATATGTTATTATATATATATATATATATATGTATTTATTTTGATATATATACGTATACATATATATTTATTTATATATATATATATTTATATATATGTACACATATGTTTTATTATATATATATATATATATATATATATATATTGATACATGTGTTTATATATATATATTCAATATATATATATATATATATATATATATATATGTATATATATATGTATATATATATGTATATATATATATATATATATATATACATATATATATATATATATATATATATATACATATATATATATATATATATATATATATATATATATATATATAATACTATAGGTAAAACATCCACAGGTTAGTAATCCAACGAATTTCAACCGATTTTATTAAAAAGTGCTCAATACCAAATAGAGCTTTTTTATATATAATTATCTATATTCACACGGACATGTACAAAATCTGCGACACTGGCATGTCGATGTTGGCTATCAACAGCTATCATGAACTGAGATCTCATTCGGTAGAGTAGAATCCGATCTTAACCTTAGATCGTATTAGGAAAGCTTTCCAAATATGATCTAAAGTTAATATCGGAGTCTAACTCTGCCGGATATATATATATATATATATATATATATATATATATATATATATATATATATATATATATATATATATATATATATATATACATTATATATATATATATATATATATATATATATATATATATATATATATTATATACACACATCAGTGGGTTAAAGATATTATTCAGGTCAACATTTTCCCTATTGTTATCGTTACTTTGGACTAGTCATTAATTTAGTTGTTATCCAAACTTCATGTGTTTTATCGCATTGAAATTGACTCAGTTCAAGTCTATTTTTACATAAAGAAATTAAATTTGGTCCAGTACGAAAAAATGTTTTTTTTAAATATGTGTGGTCCTCAATTTTTAGGATATTGCCCCTATAGTAACTTGGACTCACCGTAACTTTTTTTAAAGCAATTATTTATTTTCTTTATACTAAAAATGTAGCAAACATTACACAGAATTAAACAAAATAGCTACCTCGAAAAGAGTTTGAGAGGTGGAAGTGTTGAGCAGTTTTAATTGACAAACAATTCCAATTGAACTACGTTCTTCGTACCTTTTAACTCAACATTACCTTTTAAATCATAAATATAATGTAAGGCTGTTAAAGAAGAAATATATAACTCGATGAGTTGATTCGAAATATGTTAGTATTAAAAAGATTGAGGCCATAGAAACTGAGTTGTGTGAATTTTTGTAGAACAAAATTGGGTGGTAATTGACTTTTGAAGCTATTTTTTTATGGAAAAAAGGGCAAATAGTAAATTAAAGCCACACTTATAGAAGAAAGAAAAACAAAAAAAATGCAAAATGTAAAAGTCTATTTTTTAATGTCAAAAATTGGATATAGTAAAGTTATCAAATATTGGGTATGTTGAAAATATTAAGTTTCGATTTGGTAATACACCAGAGGCGCGTCCGTATATTTTCCAAAAATTGCCATTCTATTGGACACCAGAGGCGCGTCCCTACACTTCCGATTCTTTTTTACACCACGGGCACGTCCGAAAACTTTAGAGTAAACCTTTCGATTATATTGCACAATAGAGGCGCGTATGTGAACTTTCCATTCTCTTGTACACCAGAGGCGCACCCAGAAACTTTCGATCTTTTTTCTATAACAGACGCTCCTCTCTTAACTTTCGATTATTTTGTACACAATAGGTTGGCCCATAAACTTTCGATTATTTTGCTTAGCAAAGGCGTGTCCGTAAACTTTCGATTTTCTGTGCACCAGAGGCGCGTCCAGAAACTTTCGATTGTTTTATACACTAGAAGCACCCCCGTAAACTTTCGATTCTTTTGTACACTAGAGGCGCGTCCTTAACCTTTCGATTCTTTTGTACACCAGATGGATGTTTAAACTTTCGATTCTTTGTACACCAGATGCGCGCCCGGAAATTTTCGATTTAACTTTCGATTTCTTTTTACAACATAGGCGCGTCTCTAAACTGTCGATTATTTTGTACATCAGAGGCGCGTCCGTAAACATTCGATTATTTTGTACACTTTTGAAATAAAATAAGATTTAATGTTAAATCTTATTAGATGCACACAACAATTAAACTATTTGGTTTCTAACAACAACTACTTTTATTATATATTTTGATAGTTGTTCGGAAAATACTGAGCATCAAATAACTCCGTGAATTGAATTTACTAATGATTTCAAATATCTAGTCGTCTTAATTAATAGACTTTTAATTAATAATAGAGGAGAACAAATACTTAATTGTGATATTATGAACTTTTGTTCTAAAAAGCAGCAAATATATCGAACTGATTTTAAATGAAAAGCTGCCATTCGTTATGATTGAACATCATCTATGGCAGGTCATTATACTAGTCTAGTCAAAAATGGCACTGAAAATTGGAATGAAATCAGTGATAACATTATCAAGCAAACACACAGTTAATGTCCTGCTTAATTACCTAGTATGATTGTATTATTTATGTAAAAATATAAACTTGAAATTGAAAATATATTTTTAAATTAATTCTGAAAATAATATTCATACTGAAGTCAATCATAATATAATTTTACTGAAATAAAAATCTTAGAATTTATTCCGAAATTTTAAAAATAATTTATTCTTATTTTTTAATAGTTTGCTAAACTTAATAGAACCTCTGAAAATTTAAATTTATTTTTAAATTAATGATTGATTTTGAAATAATTAAGTTATCTTTTGGAAACTATTTTGATTTTTTTCTAAAATAATTTACAATTTTTGTAACTTACTTAAAAACCAGACATTAAAATGTATTCTTATTATTCGGAAACTCATACTGAAAATCAATTTTTTTCTAAATATATTGAATATTTAATATATTGAATATTTAAAATTCAAATAATTTACTTAATTCTGAAAATTACAATTCTAAATAAGAAATTATATTGAAGACAATATTAAATGACATGGAACTTATTTGAAACTCAGAAATTGAAATGTATCTTAATTATTCTGAAATCCATTTTGCTGTTATTCCGAAAATCATACATTTTCTTAATTTCTTAATTTGAATTAATTAATTTATTTGATTTTTTCGGCTGATAAAAAGTAACAAATTGAAGGCTAGTTTACTAGTGAATTAGATGCTTTTAATATTGTGATGTCATGATGATTATTAGTTCAAGTTAATTAGCAATTGGTATTAATATTTCCACCAACTCAAAGTCGGAATTGGAGTTATACACATTACGTGTTTCGAGTTGGCGAATCCTGAGATAATAATCTCTTCCCTGGCTATTCCGGAAAGATGAAACCTAAGTATATTTAGATAAACAAACAGTTTTAATTACTTGTCGCCCCCAATCTAGAATGAGCACTGTAGTGTGTAGTATTAACACATCCGTAAAATCATAGATTTACGGCATGCTCCTTCATAAGTTGAACCCTGTCGACGTCGACAACCTACAATAGGTTTTAAACTCTGCATGTTTATGTAGCTGTTCATTGTGGCCGTGACAGTGAAGACGTCGGAATTTGAGTTACAGACGTGACGTGTTCAGGGGGTTCGGTTGGAATAAGTATCTCTACACTGACTATTACGAAAGTAGTTAGCGTAGACGTATGTTGATAAACAAATATTTATAATTATATATATATATATATATATATATATATATATATATACTATTTTTTATCTACATAGGTATACGTTAAATCCTTACACACATATATAATTATTTATGAACAAACAGTTTTTTTCAAAATAAACATAAAAACTGAATCGCTAGTATAGGATGAGACAACCCGGACGTGCATACCGTTCGAACACTGATACGAATATCATGTTTGACTCAGTTGACAAAGCGCGTACCAACGCATTGTTTAAAATGGGAAGTAAATAAACATCTAAATAGCAAAAACGGCGGCTATCAAGTAAGCAGTCGAAATGACTCAAGAGGTATGTCTACAGTAATGCATGACGCACAATGACGGTTAGTTGTCAACTTAACTTAAAGTGATCTATCTTTCCAGATAATAAGATTATTAATTATGAAAAAATAATTATTTTAAAAATAAACCAAAATACACATGGGTTTACGCGGGCCACTCGGTTCGAAATATATCATTATACACACACAGACAGACACACACACACACACACACACACACACACACACATATATATATATATATATATATATATATGTATATATATAAATATATATATATATATATTTATATTTATATATAGAAATTGACATATATATATTTATATTTATATATAGATATTGATATATATATGTATGTATATATTGATATATATATACATATATTGATAAGTATATATTGATATATATATATTAATATGTATATATATATAAATATATATTGATAAATATATATATTGATATATATATATTGATTATATATACTTAATATATATATATACATTACACATATTGATATACATATTAATATATATATATATTTAATATATATATATACATTATACATATATATAAATATATATATATATATATATATATATAATAATGGTAATAATCCAGCTGAAAAATATCCACAGGGTGGTAATCGGATTCTAACTCTGCCTGATGAGATCTTAGTTTATAGTAACTGTTGATCGATAACATCGACATGCCAGTGTCGCAGATTTTGTACATGTCTGTGTAAATAAAATTATCATATATATATATATATATATATATATATATATATATATATATATATATATATATATATGTATATATATATATATATATATATATACATATATTTATATATATATATATAATACATATATATATACATACATATATATACATACATATACACACATACATATATATATATATATATATACATATATTTATATATATATATATAATACATATATATATACATACATATATATACATACATATACACACATACATATATATATATATATATATATACATATATATATATATATATATATATATATATATATATATATATATATATATATGTATACTAGTAAAAACTACCCGTCCTCCGGGGGCAATTACTGACGTTGTAGTCTTCTTTACAGAAAGCAAAGAAGAAATTTTCATTTGACATTTTGGTAATTCAGAGGAAATTTTAAAGAATGATGATTATCGTAGTTTTATTTGATATATTCCAATATGTTGGAAATAGACTGTGCATGAACATCGCTATTTTTTTTTGGAAAAAGCAACAAAAAGGTCAATTCATATGGTCTTTAAGATATTCAACGTCGATAAATTTTATTTAGTTTGAGCTTAAAAATTTAAATGAACGTTTTTATGAAAACTGGTTATAAATAAAATGAATACGCATAAGGGTAACACGTCAATTGGGCAATACTCTATTTTTTTGATTACTGAGTAATTCGAAATGGGTACTTTGTACTTTTCACTTTTTTATACAAGAAAGATAAATACGTGTGTTACTTAAATGTGTGTAATTATTGATATGTACTCTCGTATTGCCTGTCTATTGATTTCCTACTGAAATCATCAGAGATATTTTTTCTTTTTTTTATAAAATAAACAAACTTTACTTTTGTTCATAAGTAGAACGTCGTGTTGGTGTGACGCTCTCCGCCAAGATGGAATGGGCGGAAGTGAAAATAAGAACGAGGAAGCCAGGGGCACGCTGGGAGTTATAATTCTTTAGATATTGTTTGTTCTTTTTTTTTAAGCATTGAATGAAAATGTAATAAATGACGTAAGAGGCCCTTTTAACAATGCGTGAAAGATTTATTTCTTTTTTTCTTTTTTTCCAATTAATTTCGAAGGATACAACCTTCATCATCAGAGATATTTTTTTTTTTATAAAATAAACAAACTTTACTTTTGTTTATAAGTAGAACGTCGTGTAGGTGTGACGTTCTCCGCCAAGATGGAATGGACGGAAGTGAAAATAAGAACGAGGAAGCCAGGGTCACGCCGGGAGTTATAATTCAATATGTAAAGAATTATAACTCCCGGCGTGCCCCTGGCTTCCTCGTTCTTATTTTCACTTCCGCCCATTCCATCTTGGCGGAGAGCGTCACACCAACACGACGTTCTACTTATAAACAAAAGTAAAGTTTGTTTATTTTATGAAAAAAAAAATGAGTGTATCTTATAGAATATTTGTATACATGTCTTATTATATATTAGATATTTAATTTGTTAAAACGCTAATGAGTATTTAGAGCAAAATAAAGTATTTAAGAATATTAAAATAATATCAAACGTTAGTAACGATGTTTATTTTTTAGCCCTGTTAATAGAATGTCAGACTGTTGATCTCAAGGTTGTGTTTGCTATTATCCTTAACGATATTTGCTTTATTTGTTGGGAATTTATTATTTACTATTGATGCAATGTTGTTCATTTGTAAAAGTTGTAAAAATCTCTGATATTTCGAAATCAGACAAATTCCGATATGTATTTATAACGTTTAAAAACATTGTGACGGACGAATACATACACAGACCGATCTTCATGTATATCAGTTTTAAAACGTATATCTAAAACCTCAGTCACACAACGCGATTTCATTCGCCGCAACTTGTAGCATCGACTCGACTACTTGTCTAGCCGTTTTGTGCCTTTGTTTCAGGCACCAGATTTTCTTTTCCAAATAAACAATCTTTAGTTTATAAACATCCGCAGTTCATGCTCCACTTTATTAATGTTATTCCTATATGTATCCTTTAAATTCTTTATCTTCTTTTTAAAATTATCTTCGCAAAGAATCTCAAAACCAGTCTCAATTAGTTCATTCATAAATATTTAAAATTGTACTCTCTCGTCTTTTTCTTTATATAGTGTATATTGTCTGTGTCCCCAAAACTTTGTAGTTTCTGTTAATATCCAGAAAACTACTGATTTCATAAGCTGACCACTCGAACTTTTTTTCTGTCATGGCAACAAACTGTATGACTATGAGCTCATAGAAGCAAATATTGATTCGTAACAGCCGCTATTAGGTCTAAAAAAAATCATAAAATCTCGTGATACGAATATTCGAACTTTGGTATGGCATACAATTTCGGTAGCTTACTAGAGATGCTCAAACACTAACGCAATTTACTTCTGTTCTCTTTCACATAGCTATTACGAAAGGCTTGTTATAAAGGCGTTTGATTTAAATAAACGGATGCCTTATTCCAAAGTTCGAATTGTGCGAACACCGGAACAGTTTTATATAGCCATATTGGTGAGTCTTCGTTGATACAATACATATAATTATGTGGATAAATAAAACATGTATCATAAAAATCATCAAGTATAGATAGACAAGTGGCTTATATATATATATATATATATATATATATATATATATATATATATATATATATATATATATATATATATATATATATATATATATGAGGGTGTATGTGTCGTATCGTCTTCAGGTAGACTCATCAATATGGCTATATACAACGGTTTCCGCGGCTGCACGATTCGAACCCTATTGATTTCCATTAAACGCATGTGCCAAAAATACATAGGTATCTTTTTCGCATAGAATTTTTATTTACATTTGTATTATATACTGGCAAAAAGTACTCACCCTCCGGAGGGCAATTACTGACGCTTTAGTTTTCTTTACAGAAAACAAAGAAGTAATTTTCAGTTGCAATTTTTGTAATTTAGAGGAGTTTTATAAAAATGGTGATTGTCGTCGTGTTATTCTAATAATGGGGAAATATACTGTGAATGAACATCGTCAAATTGGATTTTTTTTTAAAAAAACAACAAAAAGGTCAATTGATATTGTCTTTAAGATATTAAAGGTCGATAAATTTTATTTTGTTTCAGCATGAAAATTAAAATTAATTCCCCATTAAAACTGGTTATATAATGAAATAAATGAATACAAGATTTGAACGTCGATTGATTAAATACTTCACTTTTATAGTACTGAGTAATTCGTAATAGGTACATTGTAATGTCCACCTTTAATATAAAAGAAAGAAACATACGTAAATAATATTAACACAATACTTTTTTTGTAATTTAGAATGATTAGATTAGGTTTATTTCTTTTCGATGGCAAATCATTATCATCTCTTCATCATCGTCGTAATCATAATCCTCATTATCATCATCATCATAATCATCATTATCATCACTACCAACTCCTTGGCCTTTTGGCAACAAGCAAAATGTAGTATCTGCACTGAATCTGCACTTAGTTTTTATGTTCTCTGTCAGAGAAGGAGAATCCTTCAAAAGCGAGCCAATTGACAAGTTTATTCCGATTCAACGTGCCTATTTTGGGGGGTTGTTCCCCCCATGTTTAATATTGACACCGTGTCTTACTCTGCCCTCGTAAGAGGAAGTAAATAAGAATAAAAACAGCAACAACAACAACAACCACAATCGCAACAACAACGGCAACATGTATTTAATTATCAACAGATTAGAAAATATTAATTCATTAGAAACTTCAAAATAAATACGCAGGTGAGAGGCTAAGAGGATGATAGCATGATGAACGAACTACATACACGTCCCCTCCCAAAGAGATGTTACTGCCTGTGAGGATGATATCATGACAACAACATAGATAGTATACTAACTCTTCGCACCCACAAAACCGGTATACTAGAAGAAATGGCATCGTGAGGAACGTATGTATATGTACGGCCTTGCCCCCGAAGAGGAGGTAATGCCCGGGAGGAATGTATCATGACGAATGAAAATATACTCCAGAGAATTAAATAGGCATAGACTTTTTTAATGTCAATATAGTCAAAATGGGTAGAAACATATTTTGCATTTATTTATTCAGATAACATTAAACACCATGACAAGTTTCATTGCCCACCTGAAACGCCTAAATGAAATTTGGCTGGAAAAATATAGTCGCCATGTTTATAAAAAAAAGATCAATATGCTAGCTAACGAAAACATGTTTATTATAAACTTGAGTTGTCGTACTTCCTTTGCTAGTATTATGGTTTACGAACATATACTACACTGACCCCCCTTCCCTGGCAGACGATACTATCATGATGAACGAACACGACTTACCTACACCGAAAAAGAAGGACGTAATTCTTGCATGGACGGTCTTATGAGAACTTAACCGATACTAGACAACCCCCTTAAAAGATATTCGTACTAAATCGAGTCTTGGAGATTTTTTATTCTGAGAGAATTCCCCCCTTCACACCCTTAAAAACGGAGGGGGTAATTCCTGGGAGGGCAGTCTTATTACAACGGAACCGATACTACACTACACCGCCCATTAAAACGTATTCGAATTTAATCATTTTTTTAAATTTAAAAATGCCTAGTCTCAAAAAAATGTTATGGTTCCGTGGCTTTTTGACTAATATCAAAGTGTAGTATTTGTTCGACATCTCAGCGATATTTGACACTTTACTAAAGCCGGAAGTAAATTATCTCCCTTAAAAATGAAATTGTCAATAGGTGTTTAAAAGCTATCCTTATTTTAATAAAATCTCTATATCTTATTTTATTTTCAATTATAATACTAGTCCTATCGGTAAAACGATTGCGTATGTAGAATAAAATTTGACAATACAAAGTAGAAAAGTATATTACAGAATATTAATTTATTTAAACTTAGAAATAAATAAATATGCTAATAAGAAAACTCGAGAGTTGTTTGAGTGAGTAGAAGATTCCTATATATAGGGTATTTCAATTTATTCGTATATCATTAGAATTAAATCATCCTAACGTGTGTTGATGTTAATATAGTTAGGATAGATAGGAAAAAAGTATCGCATTTATTTGTTTAGATTATCTTTTAATTATATAAAGATATATTTAAACAGGGTACCAATAGAGTATGTGTGCACTTTAAAAAGAATAACTTTTTTTATATTTGCGATCGAAATGACGTGTAGACTATTTAGAATATTGCAGGAAACTAGTTCAAAGTATAGTTATTAAATACTTCTTTACGATTAAATTTTCAACAATTATTAGATAAGAACATATTTGTAAATAAGGAATTTCATAACTGATCAATCGGAATGGGTGGACAATTTTATTGGTATTCACGTTGCCAGATTTGACCCCACCATAATTGTTATGAGGTCATGTGGAAACAATTGTGTACGCAACGAAACCTAGTTAATTAGAAGATCTTTAATCTAAAATAACACATTTGATTACAGTAAATCAATTGGCAAAGAGTTTTTGCATTTCTAATGATGAAATGATAAATTATACATTCACTTCTTTCCAATCTGTGTTAAAGATTATTTCTGACGCCCATACAGATACAGTAATACATCTTTTTTAAGTGAACACATACTTTATGGACACTCCGTAATACATACCTATATTCTTCTTTTTATCATTTTACTTCGATAGAAGTTCACAGAAATCAAGAGGCCTCTTCCTGGGGCTAACACTTGATGTCTATATGAGATACACATATATCCAAGTGTACAATCATAATTCTCCTTTATTTCTCAAAAGTGGAGTAAGAAAAAAATAAAGAACATTGATTCTCTTCTCCCCAATTGACCAGAGAACTATTTTATAGTATACATTTAATGTTGTCTATTGATCGTACTGGATTCTATGACAAGAATTAATCTTGTCTGGTTGATTACCAAGCCCAGCGTTGCGACTAGAAGCAACACCACATGGCCGAAGGGCACCATTCATCGTATGAGCCAGTGTAGCCATACCACAGGGGATCTTATTTGGGCTTCGAATACTATGTTATTTTTTAATCTTTGGTCAGAGTTTTCTTGTCATATATATATATATATATATATATATATATATATATATATAAGTGCAGATTAGTCGTCCGAGGCTGTAGCAATGCGATGTAGTTGTCGTAAGATGGAAAAAGTTAAAGATAATAAACGAAGAGAGAAAGTTCAACTCAAAACGATTTATTAACAGTTTCACGCAAAACTGATTAAATACCAAAATAGTAAATACTGTCTGGTAAGTAACAGTTCGGCAATGGGTAATCTTAAATTTTCGAAAGAAAAATTCTCATTTTCAGTAGACAACAATAAAAGACCGAGTGGGTCGAAACAACGGGAAAAAACCGGTGTTTTGACATATATATATATGTGTGTGTGTGTATGTGTGTGTATGTGGGTGTGGGTGTGGGTGTTTGTGAGCAGATTGAAATATATACAATTATCGCTATGAGTATGTAAGTATATCAGTGTTCACCGCATCATCTAGAATACGACCTATCATGTAATAAGTGTCCCCAAAAACTTATCACTATACTACATTATTTCGTTGACAAATCGATCTAAACATCTCTGAACAGGCGTACTCATGCCCTATTTTAAAATGTTTGCTACACTGTTCTAAACGATTCCATCATTTCTTTCTAGACATACTTGATCTATACTTGATTGGATTAAGCTTCTCTATATGTTTGTAGAATTATTTACAGATCTGAGATTAGAAATACATTGATGTAGACGTGTTCCACACTTTTTACATGTTTTCTTTGAATAATTTTAGATCAAAACTTGTCGTTAAACGTACCTATTTAGTCATGAAACAGTCTTAGTTGCATTCTCAGAATCTTGTGATCTGATATGTTAGGAGTTTTGAGTGTTGAGTGTAAATATAATATTGTCATCGACTGACTAATATGGATACATATGTAGACATATGGAAGTAATAGCATAATAGATATCTGAATAGAATGAAATGTATACGTAGATAAATAAATATTCAGAGATCGATAATAGAAGATGAATAGATGGTTTGATATATGGGCGACAATTACTACAATGATATTGATAAACAGACAAAAATGAATGTGCTTACATAGATAAAATATAAAATGACGCATTTGTAAAGATAGCTACATAGATATTGACAGACTCGTAGATGAATATGATATTTTAATAAGGCGCCTTGAAATGTTCGAATGTTTAACCTTTTAAAATTCTAACATATTAACTCTTGCGAGAAGCCATAAATCTTCGCTTGTCCAAAGTGTTCCGACGTTCGCGATTCATTTTGGTAATGTATATGAAGCCATTTAATTATTCATTTTTCGTTTATTTTTTCCCTTTTCGATATTGCCGCTTTGCGATTCTTCGTATCGATTTATGACCTGTAACTGTGAAACAAACAACGTCAGATAAAATTGCAAAGATGTATTAGATGTATACAACAAGTGTAGACAACGGATTTGATTTCTCTCAGTATCTCATTCCACGAATTCCTCTCCGAGATTAAGAAAATACTGTTTTATTTTTTTAGCTACGTCATGGCCTCTCTTTATGAGGTGTTGTCCGTCGGTCGATCAGTCTGTCTCGTTAAGGTTTTAAATAGCATTTTTGTCGGTCTCTCACATTTCAGTTTCAAATATCATTGTTTTTTTTTGTCTCGATCAAATTTTAATTAGCAGGTTTAGATGAGCCCCCGCATGCCAATCATATCGTCGGTCGGTGACACTAATGTTTTCAATAGCATATTAGTTTACCTGTCCTACTTCAGTTTTAAATAGCGTTTTCGTTGATATGTAACGTCAGTTCAAATAGCATTTTCGTAGATATGTAAAGCTTCAATTTCAAAGAGCAGTTCTGCGTTTCTCACGCTCAAAATTGAATTGCAATGTTTAGATTTGTCTACGTTTAGCCAAAACGTAGTCTGTCAGTCGATGACTATTCACTTTAAAATTGCATTTTTCTTCCTCTGGAACGTTTCAGTTTAAAATATATATTTGTTGGTCTGCCTCGCTTCAATGCATAACTTTGGGATTGAAAGAGAAGCACACTAGACGTGATGCACTCCGGTCCACAAACATTGCCTGCGCTGTCTCGTCTCAACTTACTCTTTCAAAGCAAGAATGTAAATCCTATGAGTGTGTACAACTTAGAACTGGAAAGAACAATGATGGGCCCAACAAAAGCAATGTCAGTTCACTCACAATGGCCCACATAAAGTTGTAATTATATGATAGACACCGCACTGAGTGCTTTCGGTCTCTTTCTTAAATGGTTTGTCAGGACAACCTGGCATGAAAATACTTCTCTCTACAAGTAAACCATGAAATATATTCAACATAACATAGTATTCGAAGCCCAAATAAGATACACTCGACACAGCTATACAGTGGTCTATACAAGGAATAGTGCACCTTCTCCTAATGATGTTCCTTCACGTAACACCACTTAACTTGATACTCTACCACACCAGATGGATTTTTGTCCTGGAATCCAGCAAATTTAGAAAAGTCGACACTGGAGATAAACTATACCATAATTAAGTGGCTAATTGGATAGAGGATAATTAGTTGTATTCACTGTTGTACTAAGCCAACGTTGGAGAGGAGAACCTTCATCAAACACTATGTATTATTTTAGATGCTTTGAAACGTTTGTTTATGTATGTCTGTCACGATAACGTCTTAGATAGAATATTTGTCAATTTGTTCGGCTTTACTTTAAAATACACATTTCTTTGGGCGATTGCGTTTTAAATATATATTTTGTCGATTTGTCATGCCTAATTTTAAAATACCATTTTCATTGAATAAGCACATTTCTTTTGATGCGGTGATCATTTATTTCTGAGCGCCTATATCCGTCTGTATGTCACGATTATGTTTAAAATAGCACTTCCATCATTTAACGCGTAGATCAAATGGACTCATCTTTAGAATGAATCGTTTCGTTTTTACATAGCAAAACATTTTTTTACCCATATCTGTCCCTCGTCGCAAGATTTCTGATCATCTACCAGGTTTGAGACAACAATTAACGTTACATATTGATTGGTAAACTCTTAACTCATTATTGATTGTGATAATGTTGAGAACTACTCAGCTTCGCTTCTCTCCTCGGCCGTTTCTTGGGTTCAGATTAGAACGAAACAATTTCGATTCAACGAACAGATCGGCAATCATCGGACTTGTTCGCTTCTTCTCCAGTTTTTTGCGTGTCTTGTGAAATGAAAAATGAGACAAAGTAAAATTGTGCACTGATAACAGACAGCGAAGAAACAAAGAACTATTTATGGCATCCGTACAAATGACAGCTGTTCAGACAGGAGACGCAGAAATCGACGGCAATCTATATACTCCACATACGGACATACTATTTATATTTAAGATACGTAATTATTTCTAGTTAAATTGATAGACTAGAAAAATATGGACTCGGAGATCACATATATTTGCTAGTATTCCATTATTCTCCATATTCAGTGAATAAAAATCTGGTAATTTTGTGATACCTTTCAGAACTGTTACGTACCTGGGAAATATACCATTACGATTAATTGACAAGGTGTTTTATATATCTTTTCAATTCCAGCTTCTGGTTTTTCTCTGTACCCACATTGAGTTTTCTAACAGGAAATAACAATGCTATGAAACTCAGATCTACTATACTATATATATATATAGTCTAAAGAAGCTTTGAGTCATTAAAAAAAAATGTAAAATGCAGTTTAAATTCCCAGAAAAACTAACTAAATCCAAGATATTGCAGACTTAACATTCGTTGGAAAATTATATAAGTAAAAAAAAGGGGGGGGTAATTATCTAAGAGTGAAACAAAAACAGGAAACCTTAAGCGTCTAATATTAACACGGAAATCATCAGCTGTTTACCATGTAACTGTTTCGGAGATTTAGAAACAGGACAGTTATAATATTCATGGCTCTCCATGGTACTGATTATACTACCATTTCCCCAATAATCAAGTGTCGAAATAATTCAGCTTAAAATATCACTAATTTATACATAAATAAATAATAATAATGACAAAATAATGATAATAATATATTACCCTTAAGACTACCGTATGATATAGTAATTTGCATATCAAATAACATTAATTATAACAATAATAAAAAAAATAACAATAATAATAATACTATCTAAACACTACATCCAAGAACCATTCTGCAATATGGTAGATTACAATAAAATTATATAGGAATTAAAGTTGCATTAAAAAATAAATAAAAAATAAAAAAAACAACTTAGGTACCTTAGGTACCAGAAAAGTAATCAGATAAGAGGAAGGAAACCTTGCCATACAGATCCAAATACCCAATATATAGTCTAAAGAAGCTATGAGTCATTAAAAAAAAAATGTAAAATGCAGTTTAAATTCCCAGACAAACTAACTAAATCCAAGATATTGCAGACTTAACATTCGTTGGTAAAATTAATAAATGAAAAAATATAAGTAAAAAAAAAAGGGGGGGTGGGGTTAATTATCTAAGAGTGAAACAAAAACAGGAGACCTTAAGCGTCTAATATTAACACGGGGATCATCATATATATATATATATATATATATATATATATATATATATATATATATATATATATATATATATATGATAACCCAGGCAAAGTAATATCCACAGGATAGGAATCCAAAGAATTACAACTGAGTTAATAAAAATCGCTCAATATCAAATATAGCTTTCACATATGTGACTAATTTTATGTATAAAGACATGCACAAAATCTGCGACAGTTACATGTCGACGTCATCGATCAACAGCTGTAATAAACTGCGATCCCATCAGCCAGAGTTTTAATCCGATCTTTATCTCAGGTCATATTTGGGAAGAATTGAATGGGAAAAAAGAAAAGAGAAAGAAAATTCAAAATTTCGAATATCCCGTGATTAGATTTGAGAAATAAAATAAAATGAAATGGAGTAAAATGAAATATAAGATAGACTATATAATATAAACTATTCATTCATAATTGAGAATTTATTTCTCTTTCTTTTCTTCCCCATTTCTCTCTTCCCAAATATGATCTGAATTAAAGATCGGAGTCTAACTCTGATGGGATCTCTGTTTATAACAGCTTATCGATGACGTGTATATGCCAGTATCGCAGATGTTGTACATATATGTACAAATAAAAACAAACATGTATAAATATATATACATATATATATATATATATATATATATATATATATATATATATATATATATATATATATTATATTATATTGTATAACTTTATCTAAATAAACACAAAGGTGTAAGTAGTAGCTCAATTCCGTACAAATAAAGCGATTTATTTAAAATCACGTACACATTAGTTATAAGGGAAAAAAATCCATATGTCCTTCAAAAACACAGACTTTTTACGGAGAATTGTTTCCTGCCTATTTCAAGAACATATATTTTTATAATATACAACATATATTCATGAAGAGGCCTCGTTAGTGTATCATATTCAACAGTCGGACTGAAAAATGCCAGTGCATGCAACATGTATTAATGTTATACATATTTCGTTTTCACTCAAAATTCAAAGGGAAAATGTTTTTTATATAAAGTTTCATTATGTATTGTGTGTATCATATCTGTTCTTTTATCTTGTTAAATGTGTTCATATTCGATCGATAAAAACCAATATCAGAAAAATATGTGTTCTTAAAATGAGCTGTAAACAAATGTCTTTCAATAAAGCGATGTTATATATATATATATATATATATATATATATATATATATATATATATGTATATATTACTATTTCATGTATCCACATACAATTTTATGAGGAGATATCATTTTCTATTTATCAATTTCCACTATTTACTTCAACAGTGCTCGATACGTAAGTAAAGCTATGAAAATACATTTATGGCAATTAAGCTACACAGAGGCTCCCGCGTTTCATCCTCGGGCGGAATCTTCAGGCAATATATATATATATATATATTATAATATAAAATGAAGTAATAAAATAAGGTGTCAATCAAATTTTATTAGAATTCAAAGTTCATGCAAAGCATCCTTAAGTCCTTAGCTCATGAGTTTTCAAAGATAATTCTTCTCTTCAGAGGACCATTACCGCAGTTATACTACTACAGGCAATAAAATTACGCTTTGAAAATATATAAAAATTATATACACAAATATATAAAAATACATAACATCAAACATATCAATCCAAAAACATACTTTTGTTGAATCCATACAGTCCATCCAGGTCATACAAGTTGAGGAGCATAATCAGGAAGGACATTACTCCAAGATACAAACAGCAGACATAATTTTGAACCCGTTGAAGTCATTCTGAGATGTAGACAATTTAATATCGCCTTCTGTTCGTTAGGGATTTGTCATGTCTGGAGAGAAGATCACTTATATATTTTTCGCTCTTCTGGCTAGATGTGATGGGAGTCCGTCTTATTTTGCTCAATTCGGATCTAGCGGGTTTTCTGATTAAACAACGAATTTGGATTTGATTAGAGTTGCACATGTTGGGATCTCGGAACTTTGATTGGACTTTTTGTATTATTTTGATTTATTTATTTATCATTAACATTGTAATATGGACACATTTCGCGACTGGATAACTTTGCCGGCTCCCTCAATTTCACATATTTGGACTGCTGTTTGTATCTTGGAGTAATGTCCTTCCTGATTATGCTCCTCAACTTGTATGACCTGGATGGATTGTATCTTGGAGTAATGTCCTTCCTGATTATGCTCCAGTATATTGAGCTTCAGTTTTTTTATCCGGATGTTTCACTAATTATAAGATATTAGTTGACGCTTGTATCTTTTGTTGGATTGCTTCATATATATATATATATATATATATATATATATATATATATATATATATATATATATACTAGATGCCCCGTTACGCACTCGGTCAATGTTGGTACGTAACCGAGTGTGAAGGTAAATAGACAGCTATTTTTGAAATACATATATGTTTGGTAGTTTATGAAACATGCACTTGTAAAAATGTACAGATATTACAAAGTATGCATTCTTATCTATAATATATGACAAGTTTCTGATTATTAAAGGAATCGTTAACATGTTAATGCTTTTGACGTCGACTCAATCTTTATGATATAGACAATTAGTTGTGGGTATGATCCTGAATACAATGTAAATATACTGTCTATACAGCGCTTGAACTCCCAGTTCTTAGATTATGATTAATGAACACCATTAGCACATCTAAAATAAACAACGTTATAAAAGATCCTTAATACAGGTGTAGGTTGACGTTAAAATAGACGAATATCAGAAAAAAGGGGGGACATTTTCTAATAATAACCACTTATAAAAGTATTAGATATGCCAGTATTTATTTTAAAATGTGTATTTATTGTTGTTAATTGAAGGGTAAAGGACTTTCAGAAATATTTGAATTATAGTCACGCTTATAATTTAGAAGCTTAGAATCTGTATATTCGGTTTTACTTCATGTTTTCCAATCAGCATATATTCATCATTTCTAACTGAGAAACAAACACAGACCCACCCACACACACACATATATATATATATATATATATATATATATATATATATATATATATATATATATATATATATTATTGATTTATTTATCTGTATACAAGCTTGTTGTTTCTTTAAAGACTCATATGTGTAAATTCAAACAACTATCCTACCTACCAACGGGGTGGAACTTTCAACCCTAAATCTTGTAATCCAACATCGTTTAATCTTTGCTAGCAGATTAGCTGTGTGATCGATACGTTTCAATATGGTGTTAATACAAACTCATATCGGTAATTACATCTAAAGTGTTCTACTAACTATAGCGTTACTCTTAGGTCGATATAAATATTGTGTCCCAATCAAAGTTCCTCCCTTTTTTTACCTGACTTATAATAATAATTTAAAAAAATCAATATTATTTGTTCATCTGAACGTCAATATACATTGTTAAGCCATATATGACATCAATATTGACGTTGCACTTCGGTTCTCGTGATATAAGCGAATGTAAGCAAAAGACAAGTCTGATCTGTACCATGTAGGTGACGATTTAAAAATACCAATGTTGGAGAATTGCGACACCCCTTTGCAAAAACTGCAAACATTAATCTTGTTTAATTCATATTCCTTAAATGAGAAACACATGCAACTTGTGAATTTAATATTCTCTAGAAACTTCATTATTCGGAAAAAGCGGCTTGAAACCACTCTATTACAGGACAGGATGGCTAGAGTGTTTTGCTTGTTTTCACGCTTGGATTCAAAACTCAACCGCTTGGACTACAACTGGGGTCATTTTACGGCCACTATAAGTCTACACTATTACGCTCGTACCGCAAGTAAAATAAATTGTAATATCTATATATTTTTACATTCGCATTACATATTAGCCACAGTTTTCTGTTCGTTTTGGAAGAACCATGCCTTTCTCTTAGTGGCAACTGTTTAATCCATGACTAGGTAGCTCAAACGAAATGATAATGTTGTCATTCATTGGCAGGTGTTTATTTCTTTATGTAAGAGTTGCACAAGGACTGTTTTTTCCCCATCTTTATTATTAGATAAACGTGCGATCGCGCAATATATTTTTTATCGAATGGAAACCGAAACAATAATGGGTACGGAGATGTTCGACATCTCAAGTTATTATCCAAAAACATGTTCTTAATTGAATATCTGGAAAGATAACCTTATTGTGTTTTAGATGTTAGCTAAACTAGATAACATCTGCTCTCCTCACTCTACCAATTATCCAAATGAATATCGAACACGCACACGCACACGCACACGCACACACAAACATATATATAGTATGAATATATACTTATGTGAAGCACGCTACAGAAGTAGCTGAACAGGCTTACTTCAGTGACGAACACCTTGGAGTAAAGGCAAATGTTTGAGTGTAGCTCGCTAGTCATATCTATATGTGAAATAGCTCATGTTTTATATATTTACTCTATTATTTACTTCGTACTAATATCTCTATCTTTCTCTCTCTCTCTCATTTTTATTCATACAATCGTTTCTGCCCATTTTACAAACATACGTCTAGAAAATAGGCAGACACGATTGTATGAATAATGGTCTTCTTTCAACAAATCCAGAACATTTATTGAATGAATTAATAAGTTGGTAGGTATCTATCTATCTATCTATCTATCTATCTATCTATCTATCTATCTATCTATCTATCTATCTGTGTACTTATATATAGTTGCTTTATTCATATATATATATATATATATATATATATATATATGTGTGTAATCACTTTTTATAATAAACTTTCCTTTTAAATAATAAATATATGTTAAGCTTAATAATATTTAGAAAACATTGTCCCATTCTTTGTAAAAATGTTTCTCATTGTAAGCTAAATATTGAAAAACGAATGTTTATCATACGTTTAACTCTGATGCAATGACACACATGCACACATACGAACAACTTTGATATATATATATATATATATATATATATATATATATGTGTGTGTGTGTGTGTGTGTGGGTGTGTGTGTGTGCGTGGGTGTGTGTGTGTGTGTGTGACATATTTTGTATTGAACATCGCCTTTTATATTAGCCGATTCTTTTACATTTTTGCGGGCTCAAAACAAACGGTAAATTATTATTATCTTTTAATTTAATGTGTGATTTGTTATGCTCAATACGGATATCTTTAAAAGAAAGTTACTTCTAAATAGTTCTATGTTTTGTTATCATAGGGATTATTCTCTGTGTATTCAATACTAGCAGACCGACCGGTGTTGTCAAATGCATGGACAGCAAAATAAAAGACTTGAAAAAATGTGGGTGTAACATCTTTCTTTTACAAGTTCTTTCTCGCGCTAAACACATGATCACTCCCGTTACTTTGACACAAAACTTTTCACCGATTGCCCCCTATCTCTCTTTTAATTTATTTTTCTCTCCCTTTTATATAATTACAATAAGCTAAAATAATACAGTCGACTTACTGTTTGACCTTGTTTTCTTTTTGGTTTTTTAAACAAATAGCTTTAAGCATGAAAAAAGTAAGTGTTATGTCATATGAACCTCATTCATATCGACACATCATATGATAGAAGATTTTTCTGCGCATCTTGTATATTATTAAAGTTTTAGTCGGATAGACACAGACAAAAGAAGATTTTCCGTAAATGCATGTATACTTTAAAATACATATTTTATTCTACGTATAATAAAACCAACCGATCTTATTTGTGTAGTTTGCAAGAGTTAACCCTACTTAGATATAACACGAATAACACACAATGCATACACGACCTTAGCCCAATAATTTCCTTCTGGTATCAAACAAAAAAGTCTATTAGTCGCTTAAATGCAATGAATATATTTTCATAGTATATACATATATATATATATATATATGCATATATATAAATAAATATATATATATATATATATATATTAATATATATATATATATGCATATATATATATATATTAATATATATATATGCATATATATATAAATAAATATATATATATTAATATATATATATACATATGCATATATATACAAATAAATATATATATATATTAATATATATATATATATATATATATATTTATATATGCATATATATATATAAATAAATAAATATATATATATATATATATATATATATATATATATTCTTTCAAAATATAATCTATGGTGATGATCGGATACTAACTCTCTCTGATGAGATCTCAGTTTATAATAGCTGTTGATCGATAATATTGACATGTCAGTGTCGCAAATTTTATACATGTCTGTGTAAATAAAAATAATCATATATATATATATATATATATATATAAATATATATATATATATATAAATATATATATACATATATATAAATATATATATATATATTTGAACAAATATATACATATATATATAAATATATATATACATATATATATATATATATAGATCTATAAATCTATAAAAATATATATAATCATATATATATATACATATATATCAATCTATAAATGTGTATATATATACATACATATACATATATATAAAGCTATATATATAAATATATATGTATATATATATGTATATATATATATATACATATATATATAATGAATTCGATGTGTGTTTAAAAGGAATCAATAAAGGTATCAATCAATAAAATATTAGAGCGACTATACAATACTTTATTTAAAAATTCTACATTACATATTTTAAAACTACGTTACATACTTCAGATACGTACCATGATTACATTGAAATAGACTAACCTTTAGTTGTTGTTTAAAAGGTCGTTAGAGACTAGTCAACACATAAGCAACTCACGAAGTTTAAACAAGTTGAAGAACGGAGTTCATTACGCCAGTTGTCGATGATTTTCATGTGATCTAACGATATTTTCCACAAAAATAAAAGATCAGTCTATTTCAATTAAACCAATGTACTTCTCTAAAGTATGTAACGTAGTTTTAAATACATTATATATATATATATTTTATTTGCCGAAATCTAGATATATTTGGACTTTTATTCTATTAAATATTTAAATATTCAGATGCTAAAATGTGCATGTTATTTTTTTATCTTAATAGTAATCTCATGTAGGATTTCCTATGTGATCTAAACTGATAGTGTATATGGTTACATTCATGTATATATATTTACATATTCATACTGAGTTTTGTGATATGGTTTGTGCCTCTGCTTTCGCCACTCTCTTATGTAGATGTTGGCAAGATCTCTGCAAAACGACTTTACCGCAAAGCCCCTGCAAATGGCTTCTACATTTGTTATTCAATTTATTGCGCCAACATTTTTCAAACTAGTTTGCAGTACTTTATCTACTTGCTTTCAAACTCACAGAATATATAATACGGATGTACATATAGACTCCTAGTAAATATATCATTAAACACCACCTCATGTCTGTAATCATGCAGTTCATTATTAACGTTGTATTACACTAGTTTTGTTTTCAACTTTATGGGAATGCATATATAATCATAATAGGTAAAACACAAACACGTTAATCATTAACACATTTCCTAAAACAAGAGGAAATATCACTGGACATTTTATTGAAACAGACAATCAGAAATTCTTCGAAATGACGAAGCGTGAAATGCTACATTATAATGATTATAATTATGGTTATGGTTATGGTTGTTGTTGTTGTTGTTGGTATCGTCATCGTCACCACCACCACCACCATCATCATCATCATCATCATCATCATCATCATCATCATCATCATCATCATTATAATTATTATTATTATTATTATTATTATTATTATTATTATTATTATTATTATTAATATTATTATCATTATTATTATTTGTACTAACTAGGAGTTATCACACTAGTTATCATCAGTGATTGCTCAAAGGCAACAACCGGTGGTGTACCCTGGATTTTCAGTGGCCACAAGTCTCCCCAAATATCCAGTACTCTCCACTTCTTTTCGATATCCACCTCAAATGATCTTGCGGTATCGCAACAGTCGCCTATCATTTATTTCTCGCTCGCAACATCCATTAGTCTCCTCTGAGATTTGGTTAGCAATAAGCTAACCGAAAGGCCCAGTACTTTTCGCACTCTGTCAGTAGGGGTTTGGTTAGTTGTCTTTCTCCTCGGTCCTTCCTCTCTCTTAAACTATTTACAGCTATTTTGTGTGGTATCAGCCGAGGCTTGTGCCATTAGCTTTTTTGGAGGAGAGGGGGCAATTTATGAGATGTATTGCAGTTTCTGTTCCTTTTTTCGTGCGGTGCTGTTCTTCCAGTGTGTTTTCTTTCTTCCTATTATAACTTATTCGGGTTGGTTTCGTATTCGAAGACTTTTTTCAAGATTGCAGCTGTTTTGATAATCGCCGTCCTTTGTATTGTCTCAGTGATCGCTTTGATTCCAATTTACCCTATTCTTTTTACCAGTTTTTTTACTGTTCCTAGTTATCCTACAAGTATCGGTATCATTTTGACTTTCTTCATGTTCAATATTTCTCTTTCAGTTATCTGGCAAGTTCCGTATATTGGCTTTGTTTTTCCGTCTCATTGATCTTAACTTTGTGGTCTGCTGGAAAGTCGAAGTCTATGATTTGGCAGGTATTTTCCTTCTTGTCTATTATTAGGGCATCCGGACTCCTTGCTTCTATGAATTTATCTGTTTGTAGATCCATGTTCCAGAGAATGTTGTGTTTTTCCTTTTCTAGTATTGTCTCTGCTTTTGGTTGTATCATTTGTCTGCGTTGTCTAATGCAATTGTTTGCACAGTTCTAAGTGTACTGCTTTTTTCTTACACAGACATTGCATTTTGTGTATTCGTTTGTGGCTAGTTTGCTGCATTCCCTTATTATATGATTTACTGTTTCGTATCTTTGCCCACACAGTCTGCATTTACTACTTACCTGGGGGTTATCTATTTTAGGTTTCATGTTATTTTCCCTGATCGCATTGTTCTGTGCGGCCATCAGTACAAATTCTGTTTTCCTGTTCCAGTGTCCTTTTCTCAGCCGTGCATATCTATTATCGTTGGATTCTTCTCGTGTTAGTCTCATGAATCGTCCATGTAGTGTTTTCTTCTAACTTCACTTTTCTTGTCTTCTTTTTTCTGGCTTCGGTGCTTCCCGAGTTTGTTAGAGCAGTGTTTCTTGAGCTGTGATGAGTGTTTTCGTTCTGAGTTATGTATTTCTTCAGCTCATATTTTGCATATTCTATACAATCTCATATACTTATCAGTCTTCTTCCCTCTTCGTTTCTTTTCAGTGTATAGTCTGTGTGCATCGTCATTTCAGTGTACTGTTTTGTGCATGGTCATTGATTTCCTGGTCCTCTGATCTTGCTGCCCTAGTTCTTCTATAGGCAAGCTTATGAATGGTTCAGAGTATCTTATGCCAAGCTTTTAATTCCTTCGACTAGATTTCTGCTATATACTTTCGTTCCTAAGAGTTTTACTTTTCTTTGTAAATATGTTTCCAATATGCTCTTTCATTTCTGTAGAGTGGATGGTGTCTGCTTCCAGAACTCCAAGATAGTTATAGCTCTCCTGTTTGCCTAGCACCCTCATCCACATCTTGGTTGGACAGTTCCATGCCCTCTGTCGTCTCCAGTTTTCCCATTTTCATCTCTAGCAGTGCACACTTTTCCATTCCTTATTCCATGTGAATGTTCAGGCTGAAGTTTCGGGTCGTATTTATCAGCTTTTCCATGATGTTTGCAAATAGTTTCAGGGCGTCCATGTACATGAGGTGGTTTATTTGTTCTGTGTCTGTAAACTTATATCCTGCATCACATATTCTAAGTATGTTGTAAGGTTGCATCATTGTATGATAAAAATAGTGGTGATAGGGAATCTACTATGAATATGCTTCTCTGCATATTTATCTCAGTCAGATATTGTCCTCAAGCTGTCAGTTCTAGTCTCCATGTTTCCATTGATTTCTTATTAATATTAAAAATCCTGCCGGATATCTTGAATCTTTTTAAGCATTAAATTATTCATTCTTGAGGGATCTGTCGTAGGCTTACTTGTAGTCAATCCCTATCATGGCTAGGTTCTTTGTTACGCTTTTTATTGCCTTCAGGATCTGTTGATCTATCTATAGCAGATCATGCGTTTCTCTTGTCTTTTTCCGGAATTGGTATGTTTTCTCAGTTGTGCCGTTAAGATTTTCTCACATTGTTGATAGACTGATTATCAGCCTGTAGTTGCTAGGGATCGTCCCTTTTTGGCATTGTTATCAGCGTTGTCTGTCCTGTGGTCATCTACTCTTGTACGTTTGTTTGTGGATAAATCCTCTCACTTACTGCGCGTGCCTTTCATGTAAGGTCGTCAATTTTTAAAACCAGTATGCATGTATTCTATCATGTCCACGTTCTTTCCAGTTTGCTATTTTCTCTAGTGTTGTCTTAATCGTTTTTGCATTAATGTATGTTCCTGTTCCCTCTTCGATTTCCTGTAGTTCATCTTTCATGTATTTTAGCCATTTGAAATTTTTGTTCTGATTTTTAGGCTTTTTTTATACTGTCCTTCAAAATGTTTTGTCTCCGTCGGGTCCGATTGTTCTCTGTTTGTTCTTTCTCCGTTTATGTTTTTGTAAAACTGGTTTTCGTTGTTTTTAAAGGTGTTGGTTTGTTTGTGCTGATCCAATTTGTACCGATATCGTATCAGTCTTCATGCTTTTTCTGGTATATTTTGCTTTAGTTCTTCATGTTTCTTATTTAGTATATTCTTATGATTCAGAGTTCCGCTCTTCTATCGTTCCCTGTTCTCTCCTATCATGTTTACGGTTTTTGCTACTTTTCTCAGTTTAGAGATCTGGATTTCCAGTTTAACTTCCTACCCATTCAGTTGGCCATCCTCTTTTTCTAATTTTATTTTCTTGCTTATTGATTTTGCCCCCGCATATTATTATTATTATTATCATTATTATTATTATTATTATTATTATTATTATTATTATTATTATTATTATTATTATTATTATTGTTATTATTATTATTATTATTATTATTATTTAAGTTATCTGAATTTAAAATATTTTTAGATGAAGAAAAAATATGTCCAGAAAATGTTCTTTTTAAGAGATTCCATCAAAAGAAACCGTATGAGAAATGGATGACTTAATTAGCCGCTTTATGAGTTAGATAATTACACGCACTTACAGTCACACATATACATGCACACGCCCCTCCACACGCACATACACCCACACCCACGAACACACACATTATAAATATATATATATGCATAAAAAAACGCCTACTTACACATCGGTCCATACACATATTTACACAGGAACACATATATACACAACCATATACACAGAGACCAAGACGCATCTATACATACTTATGAACATATACACATATAAACACATACACATACACATGTTTATGAGTATACTCTCATCTATAAAACACATACATACACGCTTACAATGAAACTAACGCATATCACACGTGAATATCTACACACACAGTATGCATATACACAAGCAAATACACATATACGTACATAACGTACACACAGCCATACGCAATGACTTCATAAACATATACACACATACGCATGCATACACAGATAGACATGTACACATATACACAGTCACACATACGCTTGTATGTATATACAAACAACAGAATCACACGAACACATACATTTCCAAAACATGTGTGTATGCATGTATTTTCGCGTATGTGTCTGTTTATGTGAAATTCTACATCTGTTTCATTTTCGTATATAATTCGAAACGAATACATTTTCATTGTCAAAAAGATGTGCTTATTACTGATAACAATACCTTCGTCGGTCAGTTGTGTTTTTTACGGCATATCAGCAGTTGCTGACTCGCTTTAAGCCAAAACCGTACACGTGCTTGGTATGCAATTGAATTGTAGGCTAATTTGTTTCATAGGTGTATATTTTCAGACAAATAGTATGCAAACAACAGTGAATAATAAATTCATAGCTGATACCCTCACAAGTAAAACCCCTACACACAAGAGCGTAATGGATACAAAGAGGTATATCTACACCCCAACAACTCCGAAATTGAGGTTTTACAACCAGATTCAATTTAAGCTCATAGCCAGGACAATGAAATTATGTAGAATTGCTTGTTCGCTATGAAAGAGATTTATGGATATTGCTCGAATCTTAAAAAAGATCAACTAATGTGTAGAATCCGATTAATACATAATCTAGTTTACGACCGTCTTTGTTGACAATAGAATTTTGAAGTAAGAAAAGTCACGGATGTACGTTTAACATTTTAGATGAGTCCATGCGTCTCCATAACAGGTTATGTCCGTGTATCATGATCGATCAGTCCATCACGCTTCATTTAAAAAATGGCTTTACGCCGTTTGTCACGCTCAAGTTTTAAGTAACATGTTCATTGGGATGTCAGGCTTATGGTTCTGATGGCCATTTGGTTGTTCTGTCACGTTTAATATTGAAGTAACATGTTCGATAGGCTGCCAGGCCTCCGGTTCAAGTAAAGTTTCTCTTATCTGTCTCGCTTATGTGTGAAGTAACGGGTTCGTTACTAACAAGTATGTGTAACAGAATAAGTTTGGTCTGACTTTGTTTCACAAAATATCAAACGTTTTCGAGTTATTAAATATGAAAATGCGATATATTTTTCAGACCTTTTATTAAACACAAATTACTATTTCCCGCTTACTGCTCCGGCGATTTACTAATGAATTAGGTACACGTTAATTTCGTTGACACGACTGGATCCGAACCCAGTTTAGTCAATTCTATCGTGCGCGTCGGCATACTTTTTACGGCGTCTTTCATTTTTTTGAATATAGATGGAAAATGGGATAGATATTAAGAGAAAAAATGATAACAAATATAGAAAAAGAGAGAGAAAGAAAAAAAACATACAGATACATTGATATATAGTTATAGAGAAAGACGGAGAGAATCAAATAACTATAGAGATGAATACATATATAGAGAAAGAGAGACTATGAGAAAGACAAGATGATAAGCAACATATTGTAAAACGGTTTAGTTTAATAGTTCTTGTCGGTATACATGCAACCACACATTCAGTTCCTATGAAAATAAAATAAACTAAACCTTGTTACCCAAAAATCAAAGAGAATAACATCTAAATACTTAATAAATTGACATATCCAAAACCTTTGACAAGGGCTTCTCCTAAGACTGATCTCATATGATATTACTGGACAAATATTTAATATAATTAAATCATTTCTAACCAAAGGAAAGATCCAGGTTGTCCTCTATGGCCGTTCATCTAAGCAACATAACACACATGCTGGTGTACCCCAGGATGTTATCCTTGGACCTTTACCGTTCCTGATTTTCATAAATCACTTACTTGATGTCATTGAGACTGAGATAAGAGTATTGCTGACGACATCACGCTCTACTCTCGTCATGTAGGAAACCCGACGCGTACATATCTGGTGCAATGGCGGAATCCTTAGACAATTGGCCCCAGTCTGTAGGTAATTGGGGTAAAACATGGATTGTAATATTTAATGCCGCTAAAAAAAGCTACTTTTCTTACAATAACTACAAGAAACCTCTTCAATCAGCGATTGTCATGGCAAATAACATCCTACATGAGAGTTAATCCTTCAAACTCTTCGGCTTTACTTTCACAGATAACATGATTTGGAATACACACATTGAAGACATTGCCAGCCCTGCTGCATGAAGGTGGGGTCCCTCTACCGTGCCCGTGAGCTTCTCACTCCTGACATTATCCTATATCTCTACAAAGCTACCATCCGCCTATGCATTGAGTATTGTTGCCACATCTGGACTATGGCATGATCTACTAATCTCTCCCTCTTAGATAAGGTCCAAAAAAGAGTCGCCAACTTAATTGGTCTCTCACTATCAACCAAGCTCTAGCCCCTGTCCCATCAACGCAATGTTGCTTCCTTGTGCCTGTTTTACAAGTACTTCAATAAATTATACTCTGATGAACTTACTTCTCTGGTGTCCCTACGACGTAAATTTACCAGACTAACTTTACAATTTGCCAAATCCCATCTATTTACTGTGGAGGTCCCCAGATGCAGAAGATAGTTCTACTACAAAAGCTTCTTTCCCTTGTGCCGCTGGCCTCTCAAATTCCCTCCCTGCTCCCTGTTTTTCTTGACGGTACTGACATGTAGAAATTTAAAACTAATGTAGACAGACATCTCGCTGCGTAGCTCTCAATTTAGGTAGCCCCACTCCCCAAAATAATTCACCTTTTTTCTCAGTAGCTACTTACGTCTACAGTTGCGACCTGATTTGTTTGGGGTGAACTATCTTTAAAAAAATCGCGTTAGAAAAGAACATATCGACTAAAGATTCATCTGAAAATGGTATGTTCGTCATCGTTTAGCGTCATCATGATCGCGTTTCGACGATTGTCGTGCACTACAATAGTTCTCCACTGTATTCCGGGTGTGCACCCTTTACAACAAAACTTGCGTTCTTTATGCACCTTTCCTGTAAATTCCAGTTCTCATATCGGAACTCATATCCTCAATATATTTTTTAAAAGTTGTTTGGATTGTACTATCGCGTGAAAACATTAACTTCATTTGTAAATCAAAGATTATGTTTTATTTAGATAAATATTTTATTTGAGTTCACCTATGGATTTACCTAATATCTGAAATGAAATATTTATTAACAAGTGAGTTCAAATTGAATGTAGCAATTACTGAAATAAACAATCACTAAAAAGAACATAGACAATAAACGGCTCATTATCTTTCCAAAAGTCGATGACTTTTCTAAACCTAACGACACACACTAACCATCCCATATACAGAACTCTAGTATGGCCCATTTTTGAGTATGCCATCAAAGCAACAAATCTTCATCCATAAAAATATGTCGTACACCTGAAATGTATTCAACTGTTGGCAACCAGGATTCTGATACAACTACCTACAAACAGTTGCTCTAACGCCTAAATTCGTGCTCACGTTTGCAGAGGGGCTGCGCAGAAACTGTATTATATCGTAGAACGTCATCAACGAAACTATAAATAATTATTTTGATGAGGTCCTTCACTCCAGCGCCTATTCGTAGTCTTCGTGAACAGCTGCAAGATATGTACTTTTGAATTAATAGAAGAAAGGCAACATTCTCTGTGTGTTTCTGCTCCGTGAAACAACCAGCCAACGGAGGTTGTGACGATGACTGCAATATCGAGGCTAGAAAACAACTAAGATGGTATGTGGATGTAAATATCTTCTGCATGTCTCTTTACATGGCTTGCTGAACTTTGTTACTGTTTTGCTAAATAAATTTAAAATTAATTGTGAATTTGGTGAGAAAATAGATTAATGTAATAAATTACGTTTAAAATTCTAAAAAGTTCAAAATAAAAACTGCCATGTATAAGAAATACGAAACACTTTCAAAATGAAAATTAGTAAGAATGTTTGTTGAAGACGAACAGAATTGCGTTGCCATTTTATGAGGAATTTAAAGAATCTTTAAGCGTTTAACATTTAAAGTAATTCAAAACCAAAACAGTCATTTTCATTCATCAGAAAAAAATAGATTTTAATTAAAAAATCGTTATTTTATTTATCTAATATTTAAGTCAAGATACAAGTAAACACTTTCAATTTTAGATAATATATATATATATATATATATATATATATTGTTTTCTTACTTTTCTGTAGCACCTCTGTAGGCGCACCAATTATCGATGTTACCCCGTTAAAATAACTTAATTACTGCATGTATTTCACTTATTTGTGTTTCCATGTCTATATAGCATAGACGTGGATGCTGCTATATACCTATACTCACAGAGGGTCGTTATTCTCACCTTTCACGGACAACAGCACGTGGAGATGCATTACTGAACAACTGGCACTAGCTGTCAATTTGCATGGTTACATTTCATATATGTTGAAAGAAACCAACAACGGATTAAAAGTAGTATTCCATTGATGTTATTTACACAATTCAGAAACACCAGGCGTAGATGAACATGCTCTATAAGCGGTTAATGTGGAACGAATGAGCTTCATTTTATCTTGTCTACACACGTCGGTGGCTACATTGCTGAGTAAAGAACGTGCATCCTCTTAATTGTTTTCCTTTAACACTTCACATAAGTTCCCATTTGATACATATACAATATGCTCCTCAAAGTTGTCTACACTAAGCAAAATGAGGTGGAGAAATCGAAACAGAAGAATATTAGTGCTCGCCAGCTAAAAAGAAAACACGAAAAAAGCAGTTACAACAGTAAAACTTTACAACCTGATGAGACACTGCGTTGCTTAGTTCTAGTCCATTCATGTGTTGAACGCAGGTAGTTCACCTTGCAGGAGAGAAATGTATCATATACTTACAATGCACTATTTTGATTAAACAAACATAATTTTTCAATACAATTTGATCAGTTGTCACTATTTTAAGAGATTAAATATTCATATTATTTGAATTATTCAGACAATAGTTGTCATCTTGGATGTTATTCTCACAACATTTCGGTCGATCTAAACTTCGAACTTCTTCAGTTGAATCAGCGAACTCAGAACATAATTACAAAATGAAAGCTTTATCTCGTTTACAGGGCTTGATTGTTCTCGTTCCGTCTGCCATGACCGGGTAGTATTCTTTAATCGTAGATTAGATAAAAGAGTTAAGTTATAAAATCATTTACAGATTTGTAAGTTTGACATGAAGATTCCTGACTTCGACAAGACCCGTTGAAAGAAGTTCGGGGGTTACATCGGCCGAAACGTCTTGAGGATAACGTAAACAAATTATTCCTAATTATGCAAATAATTCAAATCATCAATCCTGATCTAAACAATAACTTTTCGATTCCGTGAACTTATATAAATTACCAAACACGGAATGTATTTTTTTAAATTCCACATCTGGTCCGCTTAATATGTGAATTTCAATGTATTAACTTACATAACTTGAGTCTCAAGATTAACGAAGAAAATAATGAAAAGACATTTAAACTAGTATCAAGGATAAATATAATGCTTACTAAACCAAAATGCAAGGTGAACAGAGTAGTTTAACAGTCGTTGTCCTATATGGCCACAATGGTTCTCTGTTTAGAGGAGTTTAGATACTATATGGCAGTATCCATATTAATAACAATTCAACTATTACTATTAATAGTACTACTGCTACTAATGATGATAATTAAACTCGTAATATGTTTATACTCATTATTCCTCATCAATATTCTTCTTCTACTTTTTTTATCTTCTTCGTATCGTTCATCATATCAAAATCAATTTGCTTTCGTGGCATAACATTCTCTCGTGAGAGATCGCCCTAATTATAAGAAGCAATTACAAAACCCTTTTTTCAAATCATATTTGATTATCTCCACAAAAACAGGAGATAATTTGATTTTTG
>OY744536.1:64103217-64153217 GCA_963556195.1 Sepiola atlantica
TAAATATGTAGCTATTGCCGCCCCAGTGTGCATACTGCATAAGTACCTATCACTGCCCCAATGCAAATACTAAAAATATACATATCGCTGCACTGGTGCAGATTGCTAAATACGTACATATTGCTGCCCCGGTGCGAATGCTAAATACGTACATTTCGCCGCCCTGGTGCCCGTTATATATATATGTACCTATCGCCGCCCCGCTGCGCGTGCTGTATACGTACCGATCGCCGCCCCGGAGCGCATGCTAAATACATACCTATCACCGGCCAGGTGCACATGCTATATACGTACTTTTTGCCGCCCATGTGCACATGCAATATACGTACCTATCGCCACCCCTGTATACTAAATACGTACCTATCGCCGCTCCGGTGTGAATGCTTAATATGTACCTATCGCCGCCCCGGTGTGAATGCTTAATATCTACCTATCGCCGCCCCGGTGCGAATGCTAAATACATACCTATCGCCTACCCGGTGCGAATGCTGAATACGTACCTATCGCCGCCCCGTTGCGCGTGCTATATACGTACCTATCGCCGCCCTGTTGCGCATGCTATATACGTACTTATCCCCGCCCCACTGTGCGTGCTATATACGTACCGATCGCCGCCCCGGAGCGCATTCTAAATACATACCTATCACTGGTCCGGTGCACATACTGTATACGTACTTATTGCCGTCCATGTGCACATGCTATATACGTACCTATCGACGACCCAGTGTGCATACTACATATGTACATATCGCTGCCTCAGTGCAGAAAACTACATATGTACATATCGCCGCCCCGGTGCGAATGCTAAATACGTACCTATCGCCACCCCGGTGTGAATGCTAAATACGTACCTATCGGCACCCCTATGCACTACTATATACGTACCTATTGCCACTCCAGTGCACATACTATGTATATACCTATCGCCGGCCCGGTGCGCATACTATATTCGTACCTATCGCTGCCCTAGTGTGCATACTATATTTTTTTGGCTCCACCCAAGAAAACTTTTTTTTCATCCTCCCACATACTTAGAAATATTTTTAATTTAAAAGAAAAAAAAAATTTAACCCCCCTCGAAAGAAATTTTTTTTTTTACCTTTCCCCATACATAGAACTATTTTAAGTTAAAGAAAAAAAAATTTCCGAGGTGCCTCGGTTATATCAAAGAACCATACTGCAGAAGCCTCCGGGTCCTATACTGTAGAAGAACTCCTGGCAGCTATACTGCAGAGCACCCAGGGTCCCTATTCTTCATAGACCTCCGGGTCCTATATTGTAGAAGCACCCCTGGTACTGGGTCCTATATTGTAGAAACACCCCTGGTCCCCATACTGGAGAAGCACCCCTAGTCCTTATACTGGAGAAGCACCCATTGCCCCTATTCTGCAGAAGCCTCCGGGTCCTAAAGTTAGAAGCACCCCTGGTGCTGGGTTCTATACTGTAGAAGAACCCCTAGTCCCTATACTGGAGAAGCACTTCTCTTATATTTCTAGGGACCGTTATACTTTAGAAGCACCAACATTCCTGGGAGGGCCGTCATACTTTAGAAGCATCAACATTTGTGGGGACCGTTATACTGTAGAAGCACCAATATTTCTAGAGATCGTTATACTTTAGAAGCACCAACGTTCCTGGGGATGGGCCGTTATACTTTAGAAGCACCAATATTTCTAGGGACCGTTATATTTTAGAAGCACCAACATTCCTGTTGACCGTAATACTTTAGAAGCATCAACATTCCTGGGGACCATTATACTTTAGACGCAACATTCCTGTGGGACCGTTATACTTTAGAAGCACCAATATTTCTAGGGACCGTTATACTTCAGAAGCTCCTACATTACTTTGCAAATCAAGTAGGCCTCCTGAGAACTACTGACATCACTCTTACCGGTTGCCTTCCTATGTTGTTATTGATGCATCCAGACAGAAGTTATGGGATTACCTGATACAATCGGACACAATTTAGGGCAAGACGGGTACATCCGGCAAGGGATTATGAAGCATGTTTAGTGAGTCAGCATTTTTATAAAGTTATTACATAAATACATTTGATAATTTCCAAATTACTACTGATTAACGTTGAAAAATGGATATGTATCATGGATATGTATCATGTATCATGTATATGTATCATGTATATGTATCATGTATATGTATCATGTATATATATCGTGTATCATGTATATGTATCATGTATATGTATATGTATATGTATATGTATATGTATATGTATCATGGGTATGTATCATGGGTATGTATCATATATGTATCATGGATATGTATCATGTATAGTTATATATATATCATGTATCGTGGATATGTATATGTATCATGTATAATGGATATGAATCATGTATCATGGATATGTATCATGGATATGTATATGTATCATGGATATTTATCATGTATCATGGACATGTATCATGGATATGTATCATGTATCATGAATATGTATTATGGATATGTATCATGTATATGTATAATGTATATGTATCATGTATCATGTGACCGTATCATGTATATGTATCATGGATATGTATCATGTATCATGTATCATAGATATGTATCATGTATCATGGATATGTATTATGGATGTGTATCATCGATGTGTATCATGTATAATGGATATGAATCATGGATATGTATCATGGATATTTATCATGTATCATGGATATGTATAATGTATCATGGATATGTATCATGGATATGTATCATGTATCATGGATATGTATAATCGATATGTATCATGTATCATGGATATGTATCATGGGCATGTATCATGGATATGTATTATGGACATGTATCATGGGTATGTATCATGGACATGTATCATGGATATGTATCATAGATATGAATCATGTATCATGGATGTTTATCATAGTTATGTATCATGTATCATAGGTATGTATCATGTATACTGTATCATAGAAATGTGTAATGTATCATAGATATGAATCATGTATCATGTATATGTATATGTATATGTATCATGGTTATGTATATGTATCATGGGTATGTATCATGGATATATATCATGGATGTGTATCATCTATCCTTGATATGTACCATGGATATGTATCATGGATATGTATCATGGATATGTATATGTATCATCGATATATATATATGTTTCATGGATATGTATCCTGTGTATGTATCATGTATCATACATATGTATCATGTATCATAGATATGTGTTATGTATCATATATCTGTATCATGTATCATGTATCATGGATATGTATCATGGATATGTATATGTATATGTATCATGGATATGTATCATGGATATGGATCTTGTATATGTATCATGTATCTTGGATATGTATGATGTATCATGGATATGTACTATGTATATGTATCATGTATCATATATATGTATCATGTAACATATATCATATATATGTATCATGTATCATAGATATGTATCATGTATCATTAATATGTATCATGTATCAATGATCATGGATATGCATCATCATGTATCATAGATATTATCATGTATCATGTATCATGGATATATATCATGGATATGTATCATGGATATATATTATGGATATGTATCATGTATCATAGATATGTATCATGTATCTTGGATATGTATCATGGATATGTAACTATTGATATGTATCATGTATCACAGATATATATGTATCATTGATATATATCATGTACCATGGATAGGTATCATGGATATTTATCATGTATCAAGGATATGTATCATGGATATGTATCATGTATCAAGGATATGTATCATGGATATGTATGATGTATCATGGATATGTATCATAGATATGTATCATGTATCATGGATATCTATAATGTATCATAGATATGTATCATGTATCATAGATATGTATCATGTATATATATCATCGATATGTATCATGTATCACGGATATGTATCATGGATATGTATCATTTGTCATTGATATTTGTTATGGATATGTATCATGTATATGTATCATGCATCATGGATATGTATCATGTATCATGGATATGTATCGTGAATAGGTATCATGGATATGTATCATGGATGTATATTATCGATATCTATCATGTATCATGATATGTATCATGGATATGTATAATGTATCATGGATATGTATAATGTATAATGGATACGTATCATGTATCATGGATATGTATCATGTATCATGGATATGTATCATAGATATGTATCATGTATCATGTATCACAGATATGTATTATGTATCATAGATATGTACCATGTATATGTCTCATAGATATGTATTATGTATCATAGATATGTATCATGTATCATGTATCATAAGTTTTCTTAATCATTTTAAATCCCCTCATGATTTTCTTCATCATTTTCAATCCTCTCATGATATTCTTCATCATTTACAACCCCTTCATGATATTCTTTATCATTTTCAATCCATTCATGATATTCTTTATCATTTTCAATCCACTCATGATATTCTTCATCATTTTCAATCCTCTCGTGATGTTCTTTATCATTGTCAATCCTCTCATGATGTTCTTCATCATTTTCAATCCTCTCATGGTATGCTTCATCATTTTCAATCCGCTCATGGTATTCTTCAACATTATCAATCCTCTCATCGTATTCTTCATCATTTTCAATCCCCTCATGATATTCTTCATCATTTTCAATCCCCTCATGATATTCTTCATCATTTTCAATCCCATCATGGTATTCTTCATCATTTTCAATCCCCTCATGGTATTCTTGATCATTTTCAATCCTCTCATAATATTCTTCATCATTTTCAATCTCTTCATGATATTCTTCATCATTTTCAATCTTCTTATAATACTCTTCATCATTTTCAATCCTCTCATGATGTTCTTCATCATTTTCAATTCCCTCATGGTATTCTTCAGCATTTTCAAACCTCTCATAATATTCTACAACATATACAATCCTCCCATGGTATTCTGCAGCATTTTCTATCCTCTTATTGTATTCTTCATCATTTTCAACCCCCTCATGATATTCTTCATCATTTTCAATCCTCTCATGATGTTTTTAATTATTTTCATTCCTCTCATGATGGACTTCATCATTTTCAATCATCTCATGATGTTCTTTATAATTTTCAATCCTCTAATCATGTTCTTCATCATTTTCAACCCCCTCATGGTATTCTCTAGCATTTTCAATCTTCTCATAATATTCTTCATCATTTTCAATCCCCTCATGATATTCTTCATCATTTTCAATCCCCTCATGGTTTTCTTCATCATTTTAAATCCTCTCATAATATTCTTTATCATATTCAATCCACTCATGATATTCTTCATCATTTTCAATCCTCTCATAATATTCTACATCATTTTCAATCCTCTCATTATGTTATTCAGCATTTTCAATCCTCTCATGGTATTCTTCAGCATTTTCAATCCTCTCATAATATTCTACATCATATTCAATCCTCTCATGGTATTCTTTAGCATTTTCTATCCTCTCATTGTATACTTCATCATTTTCAAACCCCTCATGATATTCTTCATCATTTTCAATCCTCTCATGATATTCTACATCATTTTCAATCCTCTCATGGTATTCTTCAGCATTATCAATCCTCTCATTGTCATCCTTATCATTTTCAAACCCCTCATGATATTCTTCATCATTTTCAATCCTCTCATGATGTTTTTAATTATTTTCACTCCTCTCATGATGGTCTTCATCATTTTCAATCTTCTCATGATGTTCTTCATCATTTTCAATCCTCTAATCATGTTCTTCATCATTTTCAACCCCTCATGGTATTCTTCAGCATTTTCAATCTTCTCATAATATTCTTCATCATTTTCAATCCTTTCATCGTATTCTTCATCATTTTCAATCCCATCATGGTATTCTTTATCATTTTCAATCCCCTCATGGTTTTCTTCATCATTTTCAATCCTCTCATGATATTCTTCATCATTTTCAATCCCCTCATGATATTCTTAATCATTTTCAATCCTTTCATAATATTCTACATCATTTTCAATCCTCTCATGATGTTATTCAGCATTTTCTATCTTCTCATTGTATTCTTCAGCTTTTTTAATCCTCTCATAATATTCTACATCATATTCAATCCTCTCATGATATTCTACATCATTTTCAATCCTCTCATGGTATTCTTCAGCATTATCAATCCTCTCATTGTCATCCTTATCATTTTCAACCCCCTCATGATATTCTTCATCATTTTCAATCCTCTCATGATGTTTTTAATTATTTTCAATCCTCTCATGATGGACTTCATCATTTTCAATCCTCTCATGATGTTCTTTATCATTTCCAATCCTCTAATCATGTTCTTCATAATTTTCAACCCCCTCATGGTATTCTCTAGCATTTTCAATCTTCTCATAATATTCTTCATCATTTTCAATCCCCTCATGATATTCTTCATCATTTTCAATCCCCTCATGGTTTTCTTCATCATTTTCAATCCTCTCATGATATTCTTTATCATTTTCAATCCACTCATGATATTCTTGATTATTTTCAATCCTCTCATAATATTCTACATCATTTTCAATCCTCTCATGATGTTATTCAGCATTTTCAATCCTGTTTTGGTATTCTTCAGCATTTTCAATCCTCTCATAATATTCTACATCATATTCAATCCTCTCATGGTATTCTTCAGCATTTTCTATCCTCTCATTGTATACTTCATCATTTTCAAACCCCTCATAATATTCTTCATCATTTTCAATCCCCTCATGATATTCTTCATCATTTTCAATCCTCTCATGATGTTCTTAATTATTTTACATCCTCTCATGATGTTATTCATCATTTTCAATCCTCTCATGATGTTCTTTATCATTTTCAATCCTCTCATGATATTCTTCATTATTTTCAATCCCCTCATTTTATTCTTCAACATTTTCAATCCTCTCATCGTATTCTTCATCATTTTCAATCCCCTCATGATATTCTTCATCATTTTCAATCCCCTCATGGTTTTCTTCATCATTTTCAATCCTCTCATGATATTCTTCATAATTTTCAATCCTCTCATGATATTCTTAATCATTTTCAATCCTTTTATAATATTCTACATCATTTTCAATCCTCTCATGATGTTATTCAGCATTTTCTATCCTCTCATTGTATTCTTCAGCATTTTCAATCCTCTCATAATATTCTACATCATATTCAATCCTCTGATGATATTCTTCATCATTTTCAATCCTCTCATGATATTCTACATCATTTTCAATCCTCTCATGGTATTCTTCAGCATTATCAACCTCTCATTGTCATCCTTATCATTTTCAACCCCCTCATGATATTCTTCATCATTTTCAATCATCTCATGATGTTTTTAATTATTTTCAATCCTCTCATGATGGACTTCATCATTTTCAATCCTCTCATGATGTTCTTTATCATTTTCAATCCTCTAATCATGTTCTTCATCATTTTCCACCCCCTCATGGTATTCTTCAGCATTTTCAATCTTCTCATAATATTCTTCATCATTTTCAATCCCCTCATGATATTCTTCATCATTTTCAATCCCCTCATGGTTTTCTTCATCATTTTCAATCCTCTCATAATATGCTTTATCATTTTCAATCCACTCATGATATTCTTCATCATTTTCAATCCTCTCCTAATATTCTACATCATTTTCAATCCTCTCATGATGTTATTCAGCATTTTCAAACCTCTCATGGTATTCTTCAGCATTTTCAATCCTCTCATAATATTCTACATCATATTCAATCCTCTCATGGTATTCTTCAGCATTTTCTATCCTCTCATTGTATACTTCATCATTTTCAAACCTCTCATGATATTCTTCATCATTTTCAATCCTCTCATGATATTCTACATCATTTTCAATCCTCTCATGGTATTCTTCAGCATTATCAATCCTCTCATTGTCATCCTTATCATTTTCAAACCCCTCATGATATTCTTCATCATTTTCAATCCTCTCATGATGTTTTTAATTATTTTCAATCCTCTCATGATGGTCTTCATCATTTTCAATCCTCTCATGATATTCTTCATCATTTTCAATCCTCTAATCATGTTCTTCATCATTTTCAACCCCCTCATGGTATTTTTCAGCATTTTCAATCTTCTCATAATATTCTTCATCATTTTCAATCCTCTCATGGTATTCTTCATCATGTTCAATCCTCTCATGGTATTCTTCATTATTTTCAATCCTCTCATGATATTCTTCATCATTTTCAATCCTCTCATGATGTTCTTCATTTTCAATCCCCTCATGGTATTCTTCAGAATTGTCCATCCTCTCATGATATTCTACATCATTTTCAATCCTCTCATGATGTTCTTAATCATTTTCAATCGTCTCATGATGTTCTTCATCATTTTCAATCCTCTCATGATGTTCTTCATCAGTTTCAATCCTCTGATGATATTCTTCATCATTTTCAATCCCCTCATTATATTCTTCAGCATTTTCAATCCCCTCATCATATTATTTATCATTTTCAATCCACTCATGATATTCTTCATCATTTTTCATCCCCTTATGATATTATTAAACGTTATCAAGTCTCACATGGTATTCTTCATCATTTTCAATCCTCTCAGGATATTCTTCATTATTTTCAATCCCATTATGATATTTTTCCTCATTTTCAATCGCAAAATACAAGTAGGCCTCTGGAGCTATACTGAAATCATTCTCGCTTATTCCCCTCCCTTTTATCAGGGCAATAGTCCGAAGAAAAATGCAAAAAAAACAATAATAACGTGACAATAGCTTAAAATAATATTCGAACCTATCACTATGACGTCATGTACCTATCTATGTGACGTCATGTGCACAAGATAACATTAAAAATCGTGATCACATTAAACGAAAAAATGGCTATTTGACCCCTTTAAAATGAATCTTTTTTTTTAATTTTTCGATATTATTTTCTCGAGGTTATGCCTGTTAAAATAATACCTAATTCGGAGGTGTTTATTTAGTATTTTAAAAGCCTTAGCGTTACATACATATCACAGATTTTTGCCTTATATATATTGAGATTGAGATGAGATACCAATTTTCCAGATTAACTACATATGTTAACATTATTTAATCCATTTAAGCCGGCCGCTCGTATAATAATTCACTTACCGTTTTTTCCTCTGGGTGGTGAAGCACGAACACTGACACTGGAAAGCTTGATGAAAATAAATACAATAAGTATATAATAATAATTCCCTTTTCACCTCTAATAGAAACATTCTCTGAAATAATTTGTTTAAATATTCACTTTTTTATCTATGAAATATAACTTTAACATACGATTAATTATAAAACGAACGCATATCATCTGAAACCGTATAAAATAGAATCACATCGCACTACTGTTATATATATATATATATATATATATATATATACATATATATATATAGTTAGAGAGAGAGAGAGAGAGAGAGAGAGAGAGAGAGAGAGTAACCCAGGTAAAGTGATACATTCCTAGAGTTGATTAACCTTTACTTCACTTTTAATAAGATAATACATGAAATCCTATCTTTAAAACATCCTTAAATTAAGCTACGGTTGCGGTGAAAACTTAGTAAACATGATGTTAAAAACAATTAAATTTAAAACAGTAACAAAAATACTGAATTAAATGATAAAAACAACAAAAATCAAGAACTGTAACTGCATAAACAAACCATAATACATCCTGCAACAAAAGTGCCTAAGAACCTATATAGTCTAGCAGGCTACAATTTCAACCAAGTAATACCGAACCCACAAAACATACTATATAGGCATAGCTTATTAAGCTTTCAAAAGAAATATACCGGCCATAAATGCTCTTTCAATAATTCTGACTACCCAAAAAGAACGGAAATTTATGAATACCACTGTAAACTAACCAAAAGTAATCAATCACTAACAATGATTAGGTACACTATTAGAAAAAAACGTATTTGTTATTCCATGAATCAACCCTGTTATTTATGTTTAAGTGAACATTTTGACATATTAAGATTTAGGTATTGAGGTAAACGTCAACACAAAACAAAAAACAAGGAACCTCAATTAACTGTAGGCACAATGAATACAATCTTTTTAGTAATTTACACATAACATCTTGAACCAATGTTACTACTAGAAATGGAGTAAAACACGCAAAAAAACTAAAATATGTTAACTCTTACGAAACGTATCGTTCAATATAATCTAGTAAATGCCCTACAATCAAGTATCCCCACTATGTAATACTGCAACCTAAAACATGGAAACGCATGGCCACCAAAATGAGCAAAAACAGATAAAATAGTTTCCATTATTGAAATATATTATTAATGTGGTCATTAATACTATTAATATTATCACCATTTGCACTACTAGTATTTGCTGATCATGTTATTATTATTATTATTATTATTATTATTATTATTATTATTATTATCACCACCATAATTATGATTAACATAATTATATCTACACTTATTATTATTATTATTATTTTGATTATTATTATTATTATTATTATTATTATTATTATTATTATTATTATTATTTTGATTATTATTATCATCATCATCGTCATGATTATTATTATTATTATTATTATTATTATTATTATTATCATTATTATTATTATTATTATTGGTATCATAATTATCATAATTTTATTATAATTGTTTCAAGTTTCATTATTATAAGTATTATTACTATTATTATTACTATCATTATCATTATTATAACTATCATCATCATTAGTATTATTATGTTTACTATTATTATTGTTATTATTTTTATTATATTCATTATTATTTCACTACTATAATCATCGTTACTATTTTTATTATGATTATTTTTATTTTTATTACTAATATTATTACTATTATTAGTAGTAGCCAAAGTTGTATTAGTATTACTATTATTAGTACTAGTATTATTAATATTAAGGTAATTATTTATCGTGTTTCCTTTTCTATTAAAGAATACTTATTATTTTCATCACTATAATTATATCATTATTCCTTCGATTCCATTCGCTTATTCCTCAGCCTTTAATATGATTATAACTGCTATTATTAATGTAATAATAATAATGATGATAATAATAATAATTGTTATTATTATTATTATTATTATTATTATTATTATTATTATTATTATTATTATTATTATTATTATTATTAAGGTATCTACTATTCCTATCTTTATATCATGTTAGTAAACTTTTGTAAATTTTGAATTCATGTATTCCCCATTTGTTAGCTGTCCTCGGCTTAAATAAATTCATAAAATAAATAAATTGATCACAATAACCTGAAAGCAATAATAAACTTTATAATGAAAACATTAAAAAATAAAAAATAAAAAGATAAAAATAAAAATAATCAACAAAATTAAATCATAACGACTTTGCACCCACCACCGCCATCTACCTAGATTTAAGATAGAGTATAAACTGGGTATTCCCCCCCCCCATCGAAACGTCTAGCATGATATCGACACGTCGATCTCAGTTACTAACACACATCCAGGTGTGATACCTGAGTGTTTTTACCTCCTTTGCAACTTTTTCTTTTTCCCCCTCTCCCCTGCCGTCTCTTTTTTCTTTCTTTGTCCCCAACGAGTTTTTTAGAAAACATTTTATTTCATTTTATTTTGTTTCATATTATATTATACTAGATTTTTTAGAAAATATTTTATTTTATTTTATTTTGTTTTATATTATATTATACTAGATTTTTTAGAAAATATTTTATTTCATTTTATTTTGTTTTATATTATATTATACTAGATTTTCAACGGTCTCAATCTAACCAGGCGACATTCCAAATTTTTCATTTGATTTTAAATTTGATCATATTTTATTTTCTCTGCCAATTTATTCCTACCAAATATGATCTAAACTAAAGATCGCATTTTAATTTTTCTTGATGAAGATCTTAGTCTCTAACAGATGTAAGAGAGTTTAGTAAGCGGAGAGAAACTGATTTCTTCTGAGAGCAGATTTGGAACGAATTAAGTTGTAAAAGAAGAAAAAGGAACGAAATTCAAAATGAAACATTGCAGTGTCACGTTGTCAGACCTAAAACAGTCGAAAACTGGAAATAAACATTTATGAACACATGTTAAAGTTGAAAATATAAAAGGCAAATTTCACGTGGCACGTTTCCCATGCTTTGTATGTCTAGATGATATCAGGAAAGCCATTAATATGTATTATGAGTTAGTTCGAGGTCGACTTTATGCGAGATGTAGGAGGTGGAAGACGAATAACTGTCATCTGTTTGGCTTTATTCAAGGTGAAGAGTATGGAGTATTTAAGTAATTTATACTTAATTAGTCTGATTTTGACTTTATATTTTTTATTTGTTATCCTATTTTTTATTTCGTTTTTAATTTCAAATAAGTGATTTTTTAAGAATATACACCTAAACTGAAACCCCTTCTGAATAATCTTCTCTGAGCAACAAAGAAATGAGAAATGTCGACAAACATATTCAGCGTGTCTGGTAACTACATACACTATTACAAAGCGAATCAATACGAAAAAAGCTAATTAATAGCATCCATTTAATTTTCATTAATTGATGTGTGGGGAATCACCACTTAGTTCTTATTACACCCTGTCGGGGTCTCATCAATGGATAACATAGAATATGTCATTTCAGTATATTTTATTTACTACACATATGTATAGACTAATTTACACCTAAAAGAAATAACGGAAAAAATAACGGAAAAAGTTGTCCTTCGCTAATATTTTTACTGATATTCTTACTGATATGCATACTGATATTCATAATGATAGAATGAACGATATTCTTACTGATTGCCTTACTTATATTTTTACGAATATTCTTACTGATATTAATACTGATATTAATACTGATATTCTAACTGATATTCATACTGCTATTTATTATGATATTCTCACTGATATTACTACTGATATTCATAATGATAGCATTAATGATATTCTTACTGATTGCCATACTTATATTTTTACGAATATTCTTACTGATAGTAATACTGATATTAATACTGACATTCTTACTAATATTCATACTGATATTTATAATGATATTTTACTGATATTCTTACTGATATTCATACTGATATTCATACTGATATTCTTACTCGTATTCATACTGCTATTTATGATGATATCCTTACTGATATTCATACTGATATTCTTACTTACATTCTTACTGATATCCTTACTGATATTCTTACTGAAATTCATACTGAAATTCATCATGATATTAATACTGATATTGTTATTGCTATTCATACTGATTCTCTTATTGATATTAATACTGGTATTCTTATTGATATTCGTACAAAATCATCGAATGTAGTCAGTAATTTAATTTGTCATGTATAAATTATTATCATTTCTGCTTACATAAACCCCTCCCGTTAACTATTTGATTACATTTTTTTTCGAATTCATTTCGAACAGCGTGAGTTGCCTAGCTTGCTAATTTATTTCCAATGAAAAACTATCTATTGATTTTTTAAATTTCAAAAGATAATTGAAAACTGACCTATCATGAATTGGAAATAAATGCCAGTGATTTCTGATGACCTAAATAAAATACACTAACCATTGTATTTGCTTTTTTATATTCTTTCTTTGATGTTCTTAATCTTATGATTGGGGCGTAGGGTGCGACTAGACAATATAATGACGCCGCAGTTTTTAACATTACACCCGTTAGAATCAATAGAATGTAAACAAAAAGTTGAAAAATGGAAAACGTATAAACGATGTAAAACAGAAATGGAACAAAAACGTATCATTATTAACATAGATTTGCGTTCTGTCTTCCCATATGCTTCGAGCAGACGTTAGTGCGAGAGGTCACACATATATATTCATAAATTAATGTATATTGCTCTTAATTAGAGAGTGGGAAAATATGAAAGTATAAATTAATATTTGATGATGTACAGAATTGAATCTTTTTTTCGAAAATATATTGACTAAATTCGATATTAAATGATCAAAAACATGATGCGTTGCAAATTAAATAAGCCAAACACAACGGAACCAGCCAGTAGTTTCTAATGTAGGAGAAAAGAAAATAATAAATTCAGAAGACAAAAGTTCGAATCATTGATTATTAAACCTTTATGTATAAACATATTATGTGAATTAAAATTTCAATTTACACTTCGTGGTGGAGACTTATCACACTTACGACAGAGAAGGCAAATGTTCTGGACATATTCTTTGTGAACTTGGCAAATTTGCTAGGCAAACGGCAATAAAACTAAATTGGAATAACACAGCACATGCACTATCGGTCAGAACAAGATTCCCGTTTCTCAGTCGAAACTGAAAAAATATAAAGAACTGATTAAGAAGAAATATATATATATATATATATATATATATATATATATTTGAATATTTGGAAAGTTAACTAATACATTTAATTAAAAAAAGGATTCATTACAACAAAAAATGTTTTCTTTTGTTATGTATTTATTTTCTAACGTCATTGCGCCCTACACGTTTCTCGCTACAAAAGCAAGGTAATTGCTTGGCAGTCTATCAGGGGAGATGTCAAAGCTAAAATATGTACCTAACCGATTGACAATGCCGAACGTGGGATTGACCCAATTGAAGTCATATAAGAAGAAAAAGCTAAAAAAACAGCTACAAAATTTGGTAATATGTGGTGGCTGTAGTGCTCCGCCGCAACAAGTAATTCCAATTATATATATATATATATATATATATATATATATATGTGTGTGTGTGTGTGTGTGTGTGTGTGTGTGAGGTGTATGTGTGTGTGATGTGGGTGTAACATTTGTTATACTTTTAGGAATAAAATAATAGTGATTGACTTTAATCACTTTGACACACAAGCTTCAATAAGATCACTGAAGTGAAGCCACCTTTAGCCTGGTCAGTTCTTGGGTTACTATTTTGGAATACTAGGTCATGTATGTTAAAGACGGTCCTAGAGGCCTTGCAACAATCTTCAACTACAACAAACCGTATTGATCCGTTCGTTATGATCTGCGTTTATCCGATACTAACGTGCCATAACAGATTAATATCAGATTTGTTCGAATAACCAAATTCATAATTTATACGAATCATGAAGGAATTTAAATTTTCAGCTTTTCTGTCCGTTTTCATTTCTCTCGATACTGTCAGACTGTCGATTTTAATAATTTCTTGGAAATGTACAGTTTCAGTTGACGGTAATTGCCCGCTAGGTGTCCCTGTCGAATGTGTTCAACAGTTTTGAACGGCTTCTCCAAACATAAAAGACGCTTTAACTTAATAACCATCGTTAATTAGCCCGTACTGAATGTGTTGGTCGTCTATGGTTGGTGTCTACGGCAGTAGAACCCACCATTCGCTCGCCCCTGCTGCCAGTGTTGAAAGTGCTCGACCGTGTGTACAGTAAAACGAGGCAAATTTTTTTTTTAAATGGGGCAACGGCACAGAGCCAGAAAGATTTAAGTTCAAACCATTAATTTGCTTTCCGATGTTTTTTACCGGTCATCTTGTTTCTTTTTCCACAAAATGTCCACTGCAAATTGGACGTTTTGGTTGTTTGTAATTTTGTTTTGCCGTTTTGTTTTGTTCTTGTATTATCTTCAACCGATCAGATTTGCGTCCATTAGCCTCTGATTTAATGTGAGGCTTAAATGTGTTTTTTAAATAGCCATTTGTGTACCCTGCGTCCGCTTGCAATAGAATATACAGCTTAATTGTCTATATAAAGAGACGATTTCAAAACGAGGCATAATTAAAACTCGATTTAGTGTACTTCACCTACAGCCATTTAGTAAATTATCCGTTTACTCTTGTTCTCATTTACATCTTTCGGTCGGGACTTTATAAAATGCATATTAATTCGTTTGATTATATTATATTAATCCTGTGATCACTTTTTCTCTCCCTATCTCTCTCTCTATCTCCCTCTATCTATCTCTCTCTCTCTCTATATATATATATACACATATACACATATATATATATATTTACGTGTGTACTCACATATATATATATATATAAATATATATATATTTATATATATATATATATTTACGTGTGTACTCACATATATATATAAAATATATATATATATATATAACAGGATGTCATATATTTAACATAATTTATATATATATATATATATATATATATATATATATATATATATACATGCTATTCAAAATGAATTAGAAACCCCTCTTCTGAGTTGTCAGTACTTTACAAAATACAAATACTGTATATTGTATGTAATCGAAAGGTTGAGCTTCATATTTAAAAATTAATAAGTAGTATACTGGTATATAAGTTTACAGTAGATTTTATTTTTATTTACACAAAATAATAGCAAATATTAAAATAGTGTATTTCATCAAAACAAATCCGAGAAATACCATGAAGCAATCATAAAAATTCATAGTGACTGCGAAATAATAGTGCTTACAATTTCAACAAAGCATTGAGAAATCACTAGCTAACAGAGGTTAGTATCGTTGACTCCAAATAGGATGGTTTTAGGTTCTATCATGGGTATGGGCGGGTTCTTCTGACGAGTTGTGACACTGTGGATAATTATATATACTAGTAAATATATGCTCCCTCCGGTCGCATATTTTTCCTAGGCTGCCGCGTCAGAAATGAACGCTCACCCGTAAACCGATGGAGCCCCAGTCATATATTTGGGTGGTTAGACATTGATGTTCTTTGTTCCCGACCAAAAATATTTTTACTTAAAGATAAAGAAAAAAATTTCGACCCAACCCCATTTTTCTTACACTCCTTCATAAAAAGAAATAAAAAATATGTATCCTCCCTATACATAGAAACATTTTTAGTTAAAAAGAGAAAAAAAAAATTAAAAAATACAATAAAAAAAATTAATAATTTAATCCAAAATAGCGAGATATTCAAAAAATAATGTGTTGTAAATAAACTGGTAGATTCGTGTTTGTAAATTTTCATTTCTTAAACAATTTCTTAATTAATTTTTGTTCAAAGACGTTAGTCTTTGAAAACAAATTACTTTAAAAAAAACATGACCGTCACACCTCTGCATCACATTTTCTATAAATTACCTTCATATATATATATATATATATATATATATATATATATATATATATATATATGTATGTCATCCACGAACAGCTGTTTCGTCGTCTATAAATCAGCAGTGTAAATAGACATAGCAAGTGCATCGACTCTGAGCTTGAAATGCAGCATATATATATATATATATATATATATATATATATATATATATATATATATATATATATATATATATATATGTATAGTAAGGTATGAAAATATATTTCTGGCAATTAAGCTACATAGAGGCTCCTGCGTTTCATACCCGACGGGAATCTTCAGGTTAAAATGCATAGAGTTTGTTTTGCCGGGTGTTTTTTTTTGAACACGGCTAGCTTGTTAACCAACCAGATTCTTTGTTGTTATGTCCGCCAATTGTTGTGCTTCCCACAAACAAAGGTATTGTTAGTGTTTCATACTCTATCCTGTTCTATTGTTCTGTTTTCTATAGATTGTCCTATATTATGTTTCCTTTGTTGTGTCAATATAATAGGTGAATTTATTTTAACACGTGGTTCCTTGTATCTCTATTTTATGGTTTAATTTTTTAATTCTTAGTTTTTTGTTTAGTTTAGTTTTTAAAAAGTTTTTTGTTATTTATGTATTTATTTATTTATCGTTAGCTTAAGGTAAATTAATCTCTGTGTAAGCAGTTATTTCTTATCTCACTTCTACAGTTTAATAGAGTTCGGAGGTCTAGAAGTTTAGGATTCCAAATTTTTCATTCAGACATAATCTACACAGGTCGTCTAAATTTCTACATGTACTGGACAATATATATATATATATGGGAAGAGAAGGATGAAGGTAATCCGACGTGATGGGAACATAAAAAAGGAAAAACCAAAAAATGGATCTTTTTTATGTGTACATAACGTTTCGTCTTTATTTGTAAGACTTCATCAGGATGATAATATAGAGAAAAATGTCATGCAAGTACAACACACATGTAGACTTGACATATTGGGAAAAAAGGAAGAAAATAATGGCCACTACTGGGTGGACGTCCGTACTTGGTGAGGAGTGAAAAATGAATGTTGATGAAAATGAGTGGGGAAGAAGTGGAAAGATGGGGGTGAGCAAGGACTACTGTGGCTGGTAGTAAGAGAAAGAGGTGGGGGCATAAGCAGGAATAATGAGGATGGCAGAGAGGGAGTGGAGGAGAGGGAGGAAGGAGGTGTTTGAACAGATGGCTGCGGTCAAGACTGAAGTGGAAAAAGTAAGTTGGAATGTTTGCGTGTGGGGGTGTATGCAGAGAAAAAGAGGCTGGGTAGAGAAGGAGGGGGCTGTGATTTTGGTGGATGGGCGAAAGTTATGGTCTTAGAGAGCGTTTTGAGAAAATGAGGGGATTTAAGAAGGTGGGCATGGAAGAGTAAAGGTACGAAAGAAATATTTGAGAGGGGGAATGGGTGAGGGAAAGAGGGGGATTTGTTGTGATAGGGTATGAAATATTTGAAATATTTGGAAAATGATGGCAATGAGTGAGGGAGTGGAGGGGTGGAGGAGACGGAGGAGGAAGGTAATTGAACAGGTAGGTATGGAATATTTGAAATATTTGGAAAATGAGAAAGTTTCATTGGACTGCAGTGTTAAAATGTGAGGGAAAAACGGAATGAGTTAGAGAAAGTAAATATATATATATATATATATATATATATATACATACACACACACACATATATATATATATATATATGTATATATGTATACATATATATATAGAGAGAGATTGATGTATATAGAGAAATGTATGATACTAAATTATATTTTAATATTTTACTTACAGACGATGTGTTATACTTACTAAACATATTTTACTGTCCCTACTGATATTAAACAAACAATCATAAATAATAACTACTCTAACCACATCGTTGATTAGCAAATTAAACACTGTTTAGCCGGCATGACAAAAAACACTAATAATAATAATAATAATAATAATAATAATAATACTAATAATAATAATAATAATAATAATAAAACTATTAATCTATAGTATTGCAACCAAATGCACCCTAATTATTAAGTATATACAAACATAAGCAAAAATATTATACATAAACATATTTTCCCTACTGAAAAAAAGCATGAACTCCGTTACACTATTTACTGTAATAAAAAACATTAAAACAACTAATTTATTATTAAGAAATAACCCGACGTTGGGCGACGGTCTACTAAACACTAGTAATTATGTGTATATATTTAAATGCCCAATGGGAGAGTGTCTCCAAAACAAATATGTATATTGGTATGACTAACGCTAGTATCTCTCGTCACTTTACATGTCATGTCCCCCTATATCTCTATTTACACATATCTAGTAGAACATGACACCCTAAAAAAAGATTTTAGAAAAATATTAGTAAACAACACTGCCATCCCGGCTGTCTCAAATTGCAATCTGCGCCTCCTCATAATTGAAGCCTTACTCATTCGAGCAAACAAACCTACAATCAATCAAACTCTATATTAGGGGGAGAAGGTATATTAAAATGCTTTAAAAAAAAAAAAAATTTTTAAACATTGTTTTAATCGAGTTTCTCAATAAATTCACCAGTTTTCATTTGCGTTATTCCTCACGTGTCTGATGAAGAATCATGGGAATCGAAAACGTTAGCCGTGTTGGCTTATTTCTGTTTCCACTCGAACAGCACATTAGATCATTAGTCCTCAACATGAAAAGATGGATCAAAATAGAAACAAAAATAAATCCTTTCTGTTGGTTAATAAAATGTGCATCAACGAATATATGATGATTATATATATATATATATATATATATATATATATATATATATATATATATATATGCGTGTATATTTAGCCGCACTGAAGATCTATGATGAAGCGAAACAATCTGTATGTGGATGACTCTATAAAGCTGTCTTTCTTTGGTAGAACTTATTTGTTAGGATATCGCCAACTGTCACTAGTTTTAAGGCATTGCTCATTGGGTGAAATAAGTCGAGCTCCCGGCACATGCCGATGTTTACATTGTCGATATCACTTACATTACGCCAGTGTCGTATGGTAGTGCATAATAATGGTGCCGAGCGTCAGCTAAACGGTTGAGCCCCGGCTTGATGTACTAGCTGGTATAGCCGCAGTGAAGAGCTGTGATACAGCGAAACAGTCTGTATGCCCTCTCTCTCTCTCTCTCTCTCTCTCTCTCTCTCTATATATATATATATATATATATATATATGTATATATGCGTAGATCAAACACGTTTTTTATGTTGATCACTCTTCGCTGCTTGCTTTAAATACCCGCCGACATGGCATTTACAAGGTTAAATTCCTCCTAACTATAAGCTAATTTGTCGTAGCCAACGCTCTTGACTGCGAATCAGTGGCGATTTGTGATCGGAGTTCACGCCCACCGACCGTCGGGAATTAACTTCCTGCACTGAAGATTGCGTAAGCAAGAAACATCGATGTTTGTAGCTGATAAATAATTAATATTTATTTATAAAATATTCTTATATAGCTTCCTATAGCCACTTTGAGTGAGTTTAAAAACAATCAGTACTACCAGCTTCATTGCGAGATCCAACACGGTGTGTTGTTGTTGATCACTATTCGCCACTCGCTGTAAATACCCGCCGACGTAGAATTTACAAAGTTAACTTCTTATTAACTATCAATCTAATGTGTGGTGGCCAACGGATAACGCTCTTGACTGCGAATCAGTGGCGATTTTTGATGTGCGTAGGCAAGACATAATTATATATATATATATATATATATATATATATATATATATATATATATATAAGATAAATATACATATTTATATTGTGGCATTTATGTTAGCCGCAATTTCAAAGACAACCATAAATAGCACTTCCGCTGACATATCACTATGTGTTTCGGGCTATATCATTTGTTGATACATTCCCACCATGTAACATAATTACTTTTGATTTATTTGTTAATATTTTCTTGGTAATACTTCGGCGTAGTGCAAGTAATGTTAAAGTGGATGCCTTTCTTTTTTCACTGACTTAATAAATGAATACATATGAAGTAAAGAGGCACATTAGTGTTTATTATTTTAGAAACATATCTTAAAATATGTGATAGTTAATGAATTATCGAATAAAATAAAATCTTAATAGAGGAGTTGCTGTGAGCCAACGGGTCACTGGTAGGTTTTGTACATATGGTTATATGTGTGTGCCTATGTCTGCGTTTATTAACATTATCAATTTTGAAAATCGAACAATCTTTAGTATGGTTGGTGATTGAGTACAAGTTATCACAGATAACGTTCACTTTTGCCTTTAATCGAACTCTCGCTGCAAATGTTGGTCATCTTTTGGCGCTAAACATTAAACCCCTCCAAAAGACATGCACACATTTATAACGTCTTAAAAAAAGCCGAATAGTCAAGTGGATAATTAGGCTTCACACCAAGGCTAATCAATTCAGAAACCTCATTATGAATTGTCTTTTTTTTTTCGCGAAACAAAACGTTAAAAATGAGACGAAAGTTAAAAGAAAATCTCCAAATGTGGCGGAAAGAAAAACGTAATTCTTATCGAAAAGGATTTTTATTTTATTTCATGATTATTGTTCTTGACTTTCTTTGACGCCATTTTTTAGACATTTCCTGCTTGCCATATTTGTTTATATCTTTCTTTGTTTCTACTTTTTCTTTCGCGTCGACACACTTCTATGAGAGATTGTCTCCGTCGGTCGCTCGATCGATCGGAATATCTGGGATTCAGTTCTAAATATAATTTACATCTCAAACACCGTAAAGTGAATAGACGCATCTTATTTGAGATACATCCAAGTACCTGCATAAAAAAATGCTGTACGTCAGTCGCGTTGTTGTTATTTAGGTTAATACCAATTTCAAGTGATAAACATACATATTGAATGGACGTATCTTATTCTCGATTTATCCAATCATTCCATTCCAATACAAAGTTCTGTCCGTCGGTGTCTGTATCATGTGTGAGTAGGAAATATAATCTTCATTAATTTATCATCGTTGTTAAGTTTAAAATATGAGCTTGGTTAATCTGTCACACATAAGTTTTACATAACATTTTTGATAGGTTGTCAATGATGCTTACACTTTAATTAAAATGTACGTTTTTCTCGTATTGTCACGCAGACATTTGAAATAGCATTTTAGTTAGTCCCCCACGTAAAATTAAAATAATGGTTTACTTAGGCTGTTATACTTACGTTTTGAATAGACGATCGTGTATATGTCACGCATTCGTTTAAAATACCGTTTTCTATATATTTTTCTCACATCAGTTTCCAATAACATTTTCGTTATTCTATCATGGATAGGTTTTAAATAGCATTTAACTTTCAAACTGAATTTCCATCCATCTGTCATGCATGCGTTTGAAATAATATATCCGTCATTGTGTCATGTAAACATTTATAATAGGATTCCCGTTTGTCTGTCACGTATTGGGTTTAAAATAACAAACGTGCAAAATAGAATTATTGTTCATCTCTCACGCATACGTTTTAAATAACAATGTACATGTTCTGTCTCGATTAAAAAAAAACATGTCCGTTAGCTGTCACGCTTGAGCTCGAAATAGTATTTACTTGGTCTGCTACTCATGAATGTGAATTATTATTTTGTCAGTTTATAACGTATGCATTTTAAATAGCATTTTCATCGTTACACTATGTTAAAAACAACCTTTTTTAAATTTTGATCAAAATTTTTTTACGAGATATTTACCAGTCGCCATATTTCTTTTCGAGATCATTGTACGACTTTACATTTTTTACTGCGTTCTCTTTAAACGTCTGATTTTCTTAGAATTAAATTTACTTTTCTAGCATTCATTTCTTCACCTCGTTTTTTCGTCCTTCGCTTTTTGCCATTTTCTTTCTTCATTTGTTTCGATGTTTTGTTCGTTTCTACTTCTTTTGCTCTATTGTTTCTTCCATTGTGTTCGCCACTCACTAGAACCTTAACACGCATCCGATGATAATGCTCTAATTTGGGAGCTTTGGCGAGTGTTAAGTTACCACTTATTTACCATTTCTCACAGGTTCGCTGTGACTCGTTTTTGTTGTACTTGCAAGTTATGGGTCAAACAGAATTTATATCGGACACTAAACTGACTTGCACTTTTGAATAGAAGCAAAGTGTAGTATCTGATCTGATATTACACATCATGCGTTTTTATCTTCATAAGTAAAGGGGACCTCTTTCTAAACTATGGAAATGTTGTCCTGATCCCAAGGTGCTCCTTTTTGTTATCATCTTGTTGGTGTGCCACTGCAGTACAGTTTATTAAACATTAATATTAATTTTAACAAAGTTAGTGCATTACATATGTACTATTATTTACGACCCATCTTGATAGAAGAGTTAATAATAGTTTGAACGTTGTAAGAACTGACTATGAATAATGGTTTCGTAATTATGATTATGACAGATTCTAGTCTTGATAATTACCATTAGAATTGCTGCTCTATCATGTACTAAACTTTGGATGCCTTAAGTAAATATATAAAGGTGTGTTCATTTTTTGACCGTGCTTTAATTCATTTACTTCAATCGAAGTGACATAAAAGAATCGTAACTGCAATTGATATGAGATTAATATTTATGTTTATTACTGATTTTGTGGAAATTACTTTAGTAATTTTTATTGTTGGTCTTGAAAATAAATTTCAGCAAAGTATATAAAATATATATTGTACTTGTTATTATAAATATTTTTATATAATTATGATTATATTATATGATCTTTTAATATAATCTATTAGCTGATTATACAGTCATCAATTATTTCAAATGACTATAACTAATACATACTTCACGCCATTGGTTTAGTAATTTATATCTCTCTGGGAACATAACAAATGCGTATTTTTCATTGAGACAAACTTAACAGGCTTTCTTTAAATAGCTCTACTTAAAAATGGGTAACATGTTATTAATCTTCGCATAACATGCATATTGAGATGGTGATGTGTCATTTTTTTAAATTTGCGTTTGTAAACGATGTTTTATGGATTACATAATTCATATAAGCTCTATCGTTTATTGTGTTATGAACGAATTTTTTACACATGCTATATATAGATTTGCACGAAAATGACTCCACGACGGGTAAATCCCTTAAAACACAAAAACCGACAAACCAATGCACCATCATTTATAATTGTTTTTTATCTATTTTATAATAGAGTCACGAGTTGTGCATCAGATCGGCAAAGCTGAGTTAAAAATCAAGTCGGTTCTATCGAATTCATCTACTATATAAGGTAAAGTAACACGTAGTATTAAATGTATGTTATGTATCTATATATACAAAGTTTGGTATTCTGGTCTTCTACAAAAACCATAGGTTTATTTGGTGATAAAGTTTTGCCCATTATGAGTATGTTCTTTCTGATCGAAGTTTGCGAGTAAATTGGGGCAGTGTCTCTTCATTCTCTTTTCCTATCAATGCCGGTGTTCCTCAGGGCTGTATTTAAGGCTCAATACTTTTTCGACTCTATATAAATAATCTTCCAGAGAATAATCGTCAGAGAATTAACATCTATACTGATGATACCACTCTCTATTCTGGTGGTACTTCTCGACCATCTCCCTCGAATCAGTTTAAATATGCAGCATCTCTAAAAGGTGACCTGGGTTAAGATGTAGGAGTATGAAAATGGCTTGGTATGTGTATTTCTGTTTATACTATGCTGATGTCTTTCAATGGTAGGTCTGTTTATTTTCCTCCTGAGATTATCATGGAGGTCTCTACTCTGGAGAAGAAATTTACCCTGACACGTTGAAATATTACTTAGAGTTTATACATTAGCTCAATTGCTTTTTCTGCTCCTAGTAAAATCGGTTCTACCTATCTCTCCAAACACTTTCTCACACCTGAGGCTATTCAATAGTTTAACACATTTACTATGAAACCATGTATGAAGGACTGTTTTCATATAAAACGTGGTGAGTCTAGATCTTATTTGAGGGGATTGATAAGGTGCAGAAACGTATTTGTACTTTGATAGGTCCCATCCTTTTCTTACTTTACACCCTCTCACTCACAGACGGGATGTTATTAGGCTTAGTATTTTCTATAAATAGTATTATGGCATGTGTATTTCGAAATTGCTTCTTTTGTTCCAGCTCATTTGACTCGTTAGTTTAGTGATCTCCATTAATTCGTTGTTTTAATACGTTATGTGAACACATCTTCCTTATTCCAGTAGCTTCTTTCTCAGAACTGCACGCTTCTTGAACTCTCTTCATACTGACTGTTTTTCTCCCACGTATAGCCTTGGTATTTTAAAGACAAAAGTCAATAGGCATTTCCCTTCTTTGCGGTAATCATATTTCTTTCTCGTTAAGTGGCTTTATGTCTTGTCTGAGGTGATTTCTATGAGACAAATACATGAACTTCAACAACACAAAAACACATTAAATACTCTTTGGTAAACTTAAAGTAGTGGATTGGATCACCTTAGGTCGAATAAATAACAAGCATATAAGGATATTTTGAGACACAGACATACTGAAATGTAAAGGAGAATAGTTTATTTGCAAATAATAATACTCTTAATTTAAAGCTTCTAAAATTTGACAAATATCACATTTTTCTTTAAATATGCTATCATATAGAAGCAAGTATTATAGAAATAATCTAACACATACTGAAAAATAGAGAGTAGCAAAGTTTACAGATCAAAAATCGCTTCGCAGAGTTTATCGGAGTATAAAGAGTGTTGTTGAGACATATCTCTGATGTGATACACAAAATTTAAAATTAAAATTACCGATTTGTGATGAATGTATTTTATGCGATTTATAACGAAACAACAACTTTTGACTAGTGTTCATATATTTGAACTGGTCGATTTAAATATATATTTGAATGTCAAATATCCATGGAGAGAAAATTCGGTATTAGTATGGTTGGGCTTAGCATTACACACTATTTAAAGACTGTTTAAAAAGAAGCACTTGAAAGCAAGTGATAATAGTTGTATATTTGGGGGTAATTTCTTCATATATCGTACACACATATCCAGGATTAGAATAGTACTCAATGCACAAGTTCAAACCTTGTAGTTTATATAAACTACACCAAATGTTACGTGCTTGATATGCGAGGAGAAAACAAAAAACACTTTTTTAAATTGATTCTAAGATTATGAGGTATTTCACACCCAAATATAACACATATATGTAAGCTTAATGATGCAATTGCTATGTATGTTTTCAGAAACTCTGCACTCATAGTAAATTATACATTAAGATTTATAGAAAGATGTTTAAACAATGAAAATCTCCCACGTCTGTTTATTGGATGATCTTTAAAGCGAATTTCTAAAAAAAGTGTTTCAAGTAAGAAATGTCGTTTTTTTAGGAATGTACTCATCATACGAATAAAGAATCTTCTCGTCATGTACATATTGGATATAAGAAAGGTTTAAACTCGATCTATCCTAATAAGGTGAATGATGAAAGTGAATTACTTTCTGCAACTGGTTCAAAAATAACGCATTGAAAAAGAGAAGGACACGACTTTGGGTGTGTGAGAAAGAAGGAAATATAAAACTGTTCACTTCCGGAAAACGTCGGAAGTGACTTTCATTGATCAGTGTCACGCGCTATGGCCGATCAAGGGCAAAGAAAAATGGATTCCTTGAAAACGCAGTATGCTAAAAAACGAAATACACGCACACATATCGAAAGCAATGACTGTGCAACCACATGCAAACGTTTCTGGAATGAATGGAACGATTTTCTTCATCTTATTTCTTTCTATTTTTGTTTATCGCTACTTTTTATTCTATTGAATACATTTTACATATTCTGACTTCAAGATATTAGTCTTCCTTTAAGCTTCTCGTCATTTTCGGAGACGCCATCGTATGTCTATAATCGGTCTGGTCCGTCAATCCGTTAATCAGTCTGCCGCGTTAAAGTTTTAATTAGATTTATTTTAATCGTCTAATGGTCACATCTCCGTTTAGATATGTTCAAGCATGTGAAATAAGATGGTATGTATATCGGTCGGCTTGCAATCTAAATATTCGAAACAGAATGCTCGTTTCTTTGAAGTTTGTTTTAATAGCATTTCCGGCGGTGTCTCCAATTTATGTTTGAAAGAGAAGTCTCGGTTATAAAAAAGCTACCGAGAAAAGTCATCCTAATAAGCAAGACAAGTGTAGTCACGAACGAAATCTCTACAGTCGCATCGGAGAAAACCCATTGAATTATAATATACTTTAAAGAATACTGTCATAGTTTTGCCAATTAATGAGACTGCAATCAGAAACACCTGCATGCCAAGCACTTCAAGCAATCATAAAACACTACCAACAAGAGTATCAGTACAACCAAACATGACATAGCTCAGAAACGTGATAAACTACTATAAATTATTATCAGATTAACACATTGCACACGACATGAACAAAACTATCGGTTCCCGAGGAGTCGGGGTTTTTCTCCACAGATAACTGGAGATATGTTGTAAACAACATGACGTTAACTAAGTTCACGCGTATACTATGATTGTGATGTTGGTGGTTGTTATGCTGACGATGATGATTTTCTTAAAGTTGAAATATGATTTTCGCTGCTCTATCACGTTATACTATGAAATACTATTAGGCATCAGCTTCTTATTAAGTTAGAAAAATGAATTTCCGTTCGTCTGTCGCCATTAGATTTGGAATACTAATCCCATTAGTCTTCCAGGCTTAAGTTGGAAATAGCATTACATCCGTTTTCAATGCTAGATTTTGTATAAAAATTCAAACATGAAATATTATCTTCCTTCCTCTTTCATGATAGAGTTTGAAAAAACATTCTCCTGTCTCACGCTATGATAAGATTTTTCTTTGTTTGTCTCACAAAGTTGTAATTGTATTGTCGTCTGTCTTTAAGTTTCAAATAGCATTTTCGTCGGTATGTCACAGTTTAGTCTAAAAACAGATTATCGTTGACAGAACTTAGAAATTAAGTTTTCGTCGATCAAGAAAGTTTAAATATACAATCTTGCTTACATTCGGTCTTCTTTCTTAATGTTAAAATAGCAGTTCCGGTGGGCTGCCAAATTTAAGTTTTAAAAACGAATTTGTTAAATGTGTTAAGCTTAGATCTGAAATAATATTTTCGTCATTCTTTTTCGTGTTGTTATGCTTAAGTTCCAAGTAGCATTTTTATTAGCCTGTCAGACTTCAGTTTGAAATACAATAATATCGATCTGTTACGCTAAAGTTTTAATAACATTTATGTTGGTTTGTTACGCTTTGAAATAACGCTTTTCTCGGTGTTTCAGGCTTTACTAAACATCAATTTGTTACGCTGACCTGAATACACGATCGTTATAAATGAGTATAGTAACGTTGTCTGATCTCTTGACTTCTTCAATACTTTTTGGAACTTGTGATGAAAGAAAAAGAAAGTCTGCAATTAACAGGGTTGCTTAGCAATGAGCTCTTTACTGATGTTCGTTACGCTGAAGGTACCACACTTATTGCTGCTGTCTTTGATGAGTTAAAGGTATGCATCACTCCATTTAAAGATTCTCTCGAACAATGGAGGATGCGGGAGAACCCAGGAAAATGCAAAATTATTTTCCTCTGGCAATAATATCTCAATAGACGATAACACGTTTGCAATTACCGAAATGGTTGAGTTTCCAGGCTCAGCGGTTTCAGGATACTTATTTGACAGTAACAGCCAATTAGAAATGTCAACTTCTGCATTGTGACGACTGAAAAATATATTGAGCAGGAAGAACATATCAGCGCCTCCGAAGTGAATACTTTAAATGCATTGATGGTTTATATTAACATGCACAATTAACAGGTACTATGCTAGCAGACATTGAGAAGTAGCTCAATATCTTTTAAATAAAATATCAATGTGTATACTTGGATGACCACTGTGAGATAGATGAAGCAATTATGTTATCTGAAAGAAGCTTAACATAAACAGAGCTACCAACGAATTTGTTTGATAACAGAGAATGGTTTGGTTTGAATATGTTTCCCGGCTACAAGATTCCACGTATGGAAACAACGCATAAAATGACAAGTTTAATGTACGAAATATCGACAGGGCGACCGCTAAAGAAATGCGCCGTACATATATGTGTGCATACTGATATGACGCTCCTGAAAGCTGACAGATTAGTCAAGAAGCGATGTAGCGGCATTTTGTTTAAAATATAACGAGACTCTGGAGTATGCAAACACGTAGAAGTAAGTAGTAATTATTCTTACGTTTTATTTAGCACTTTCATCGGCCAGTCACGTTTATTCTCGAAATAAGATATTTTTTGATCTGCCATACTTAATGGTGAATAAAAATGTTAATCGTTAAACGCGTAGTTCATTAGACGCATCGTAATATATATTATTTTGTATGTCTCTTTCTTTTAGATTTCTTTTTTAATGTTTTCTATTTTACAATATTCATTTATCAATTCCAGAATCATATATTTCAAACGCTGTCTTTGAGGCATTTTATTGGATTTGCTGTACTCTCTCTCCTTAATTTTTTTACTTTCTTTTTTATTTATTTTAGTTATGTTTATTTCTTGCTCTCAATTGTTTTCTTGTTTTCTTTCTTTGATAAAGTTTCTCTTACCGTCCCTGATGTATAGATAAAGAGATTTACTAGAATTCTACAGGACAAGACTGTTGGCTTACTATTTGAAGAAAAGATCGTTCCTCACCTCCACATATATAAAGGCCATATTAGATTATACTAAAACTCATTTCGAACATGGAACTGATTACTGGAAACCCAATTTTCTGGCCATAGAAAATCAAATTAGCGCAATTTAACCACATGGACGTTCTGATGTGTTAGGAGAAAACGGGGCGATATTTTACTACCTGAGGAATACTCCTATCAGGCCTTATATTTCGTTTCGCGGTCTCTATCACAGAGATGGCTTCATATAATTCCATTGCATGCTTACGACAAAGAGAAAAGTATCTACAATATATTCAACACTAAACAGTTTCTATTTCCCCCATATATTTGGTTCTGACAAGTACTTCCACTCCACATCAGAGTTGGCCTGAAAAGTAGTGTTAATAATGTTGTGACTAATCAATCCTCAAATCTATCAATAAAATCTTCGGCGGTGGATGTAGTTTTGTTCTATACCCGAGGTGGTGGTGAGGGATAGTTGATACGGTTTCGCAATAGTCGAAGAGGAAATAAAGTCGAAATGGTTAGGGAAGTTGTTTTGGGAATAGAGGACGCACCCTTATTTTTGTCGATTACTACTTAATTACTGTATTTAAATGATGATTATTTAAATAAATAATAACAACGTTTTAACCACAGAGGGTTATTTCGCTGCTATGCATACATTTAACAATGGGAACTTACTTTATCGCTGGTGTAACTGAACCCATATTTATACATTAAAGCATCTAAAAAGTCGCTCTACATCTAAAACGAATATTCGGGGATGCGAACGCATTTCCTAACGATGTCCGAGACAGTTTAATATCTTTCCCGCGACAAGTTTTATGTGACAAGAGATGGCAGGTACTAGTTCTCTACTGCATAGAGAAACTGAAATTATGGGTTACTAAGGCGTAACTATATACTTCCCCTTGTTACATAGCGGTCACGGGAGTAGGCCGTGGCAGTTCTCGTTTTGTACACTCGTCCCGGAACGGGCCGTGGATGTTCTCGTGTAATCACTCGTCATTTTTAAGACCATAAATCTTATAATTAGCATACCTTTAAATTTCTCGCACCCTCAATCCTTTCTCGCCGCATGGAGGGGTGCGTCGTCTTATGGTTGAATTCTTTCTTATTTCTTACTGCCGTGAACCACACCGCTGCAACACAAAAGCTCCACGATCGACTCAGAAGACAAACAATCTTTTACACTTAAGTTCTGTTTTGTTTCAGGCGTTAGTTATCTATCAGCTTCGAGATATTCACCAACGTCGAGAGAAAGAGCAAATTACTGCTTTCGTAATTACTTATCAATTAAGTCCTTAACCATTCGTGGAGGGGGGAAAATATATTACGCCTGTATTTTCTTAGGGAATTAATTCCCCTAATTATGTTGCAGACTACATGGTAAAAATTACGTCTGATAGACTCGCGTCCAAAACCAAGACTAGCAATAACTCTGCTTCCCACGCAAACGCCCGTGACGTCACATAACCTCTATGCGCAGGTGCACATTGGCCCTTTATTTTAGGTCTCGTCAACGCGGTGACCCTGTCACGTCTGTGAGCTCCGAAGGCAGAACAGTCCTATTCTGCACTCGACTGTACGGGTCAACCCGCACTAAATCGCACAAGCCAAACCAAACGATTTCCAACAGATACGCCCACCTCAAGATACGTCCGTTCCCACAGGTCCATTATCCAACACCCTAACGCGAAAATTGCGGGTCTCACCACCAGACATACATTAGGAGGATACTCACAAAATAATGTAGTATTTTTATTCTTTAAATAAAATGTTTGATGTCGATGCGCCACAGAAAATCATGGCTCACCTATAGAATCCAATTATTGCACATACGTTTGAACGACGGTGTCTGTTATCAATGAAATTGCAGAGCAGAATGACCACAGATTAACTTTGGATCATTTTAAATGCTTTCAGACTATTTCCATGGTTCGGTCTGTATCGTGACTGGTCAGTTTTGCATGCATCAGTTTATATTGATTGTTTTGTCGGTCTGACACCCTTAAGTTTGAATGATCGTTGGTTTGTCAGGCTTCACTTTAATATACAATGTGTGTCGGTCTGTCACGCTACAATTTGCAGTAACATGTTCGTAAATCTTTCAGGGTTTGGTTTAAAATAGAATTTTTGTCGGTCTGACACGTTTATATTTTAATTAACATCTTTGTCACTAAATTTTAAATGGGCGCATGTTAAAGAATATCAGCTTTGGTTTTTAATGTATCTTGTATCAAACAGAAACACATTTTATTTCATTTACTTTGTTAAAAGTGTATCAACCTTTTACAGGTTATTTAATGTCAACATATTATATTAATTCACTAAATAACAACTACTGTTTTAGTCATAGATGCGGACAGGGGTTCATACCTAATTTTCCAAATCGTATTAGAGTGTAAGTGAATTAACTGTACCTACTAGATTCAAACTCCGTTTTGCCGATTACATTATGTGTATCCGCACGCAGTTTGCCGCTTCTTTCGCTCCTCTTGGAGACATAATATAGATAGAGAATGTCGGTAAGAGAGAGAGAGAGGGGGAAGGAGAGAGGGAGAGGGCATAGGGGTTCGAACTCGACTTAGTCCCATAGTCCATTTCCACATCCATTAGGCCCCATGAATATAAATTACATACGACGATGTGTCTTCTTTAGATTATTCCCTCAAAAGCCTGAAATTGAGACCTCATCGACTTATTGAGTTTATGGTCCCGTCAACGACAGCATTAGAATTGCCCGCGGAAAGGTGACGAAACATCAAATAAATTTCGAAGGAATGCATCGTAGAATCTACAATGGATTATGCAATAATCGTATTCTACAGATGTTTACGTGGTGTTTATAGTGCATCGATATCAATAAGTGTAACAAAACGAAAACTTCCTCGCCGTGTGGAGGTAAGTAGATATGAACTAAAATTTAAAATTGTTATAATATTCTAAAGTAAACATAACTTTATTTGTAAAAGGAAAATAATATTTACATAATTTGTGCACGTGCATCCGATGGTTAAACCTCAACTCAGGGGGTTTGTGGAGTGTGGATTAACCCCTTAGTAGCAATTACACTAATATCTACTCTGACTTAAAGTGGTCGTAACTAGCATAGTCCCATCTATGGGCCAAATTATATTGTTTTTTGGCGATAGCGACTGGTGTGCTTACGGTGCGTTTTTATTTTTCGCTACCCTGGGCGTTTTGTTTTAATTATATATGAATATGGAAATCAGCGACGTTATCCTTTTTACTTCGCTCTGAATCAGACGAGTCATCAATTGCATATATATAGATTTTTAAAAATTAATTAATTTATTAATGAACACATTTATTTTATACATATTTTTATAATCAATTCAAAAAATATTTTTTTGCTTACACAAAAGTTAAACATAGACGCGCGTTTCTGGCCGTCATCATTTTGATGGTATTAACCCCGAGGGGTCGAATCACAATAGAAGCAGACATTTATTCAATGCTTTTGCAAGGAATTTGAAACGAAGTAAAAAAAAACCTATCAACCAGTCTCGCCTGACAAAGTTGTTCTACAACGAAAATTTGCAAAAAAATTAAATAAATGATTGTTTTCAGTTAAATTGCACGATTATTGATTTTCAAAATATTTCAATAAAATACATTCCATGCGTACCTCAAAGATGTTGTCAATTTCCGTATTCAATCTGCACATAACATAAACAGTACTACACTTATCCTCACTTTTTTTAGAACTTGACGTGCTTTTCTGCTTCTTTCTTGATTCGACCCCTCCGAGTTAATGCCATCAAAATGAGGAATAAGAAAAAAAAAACTATGAGACAGTTTCGCCTGACAAAGTTGTTCTACAACGAAAGCTTGCAAAAAATAATAATTAATTTTGCAAAAAAATAATAATTAATTTTTCAGTTAAATTGCACGATTGTTGATTTTCAAAATAATTCAGGGTGTTTCAAAAGTCTTGGGAACATAACGATTTTTAATAACTCAAAAACTATTAGGAGTTGAAAAATGAAATTTGTACCGTTGGAAAGGTTAAGGTTTCAAGTTTTGTGGGGAATCTTCAAAATTGCTCAATATGAGCACCATTCGTCACACGGCAGACATCTAGTCGATAGTCCATTTCCTCCCAAACGCGTTCCAGCATCTTTACGTCAATGGTTCCCACAACTGCCGTTACTCGAGCCTTTAGTTCGTCAATATCTCTTGGAAGGGGCGGCACATAGACTTGTTGCTTGACAAAGCCCCAAAGGAAAAAGTCACACGGGGTAAGATCTGGAGACCTAGGAGGCCAGGGCATGAGAACCTAATCACCTCGCCCAGATCTCCCAATCCATCTACCAGGCAGCCTTGTGTTAAGAAACTGCTTTACTCTAAGACTCCAGTGTGGTGGTGCACCATCTTGTTGAAAAATGAAGTCATCAGATTCTGCTTGTTCCAACTGAGCCATTAACCAGTCTTCCAGCATGTTGAGATAGGATTCAGCAGTGATAGTTGCCTCTTCAAAGAAGAACGGTCCATAGACACCTTTCTTGGAAATTGCACAAAACACGTTCACTTTTGGTGAATCTCGCTCGTGCTCAAGAAGTTCATGAGGATTCTCAGTACCCCATATGCGAGTGTTATGCTTGTTAACTTTGCCATTCAGATGGAAGGTCGCCTCATCGCTAAAAACAAGCCGGTCATCAAAGCCGTTATCTTCCAACTTCTCTTGCATTGCAATGCAAAAGTCACGGCGAAGTGGCTCATCAGTGTCCTTCAACTTTTGGACCAACTTAAGCTTGTAAGGTACCATTTGCAGTCGTTTCCTTAAGACACGCCAGACAGTTGCTGGAGCAAGCTAGAATTCCCTGCTGGCTCTTCTCACTGATTTACGGGGGCTCCGCTGAAAGGCTGTCCGAACTTGCTCAACTGCATCTTTTGAAGTTGAAGGGCGACCTGTTCGCTTACTTGGGCACAAACACCCATCTTTCACAAATTTAGCATGCCATCTGACAATGGATTTCCTTTCAGGGGCTTCTTTTTAAAATTTCCTGCGAAATGCACGCTGAACACATGTCCACGATTCAGTCTTTGCAAATTGGAGGACGCAAAATGCCTTGTCTTGTTTAGAGAACGCCATTACTGCACCTGGAAAGATAACTCGAAAATCATTAGTATGACCAAAAACCTGATTAAGCAAGCTTTAAAATGACACCAGTTTCATTTTTCTACCTGGAATAGTTCATGAGATATACGCATTTGTAATGTTCCCAAGACTTTTGAAACACCCTGTATATATATATATATATATATATATATATATATATATATATATATATATATATATATATATGTTACCATTTGTTTAAAGAGTATCATTTCAAACCAATAAGTTGTATTATTTATATGTAGATTCCCAATAGAAATAAACAACTATGATAATATTCAAGTTTCTTCGAATCAGTTCGCGTTGGTCGAATAATTGTGTCACCCGACCTGAATCAAACCGTCTTGATATGCGTCCAACTATCGATCTCTCTACTTCCTATTTCCTCATCAATCTTGATCCAATCACTTAAATAATGAAAACACTTTCTCTATATCGATTCGTGTCTTTTCCAGGAAAATAGACTGCCCTTTAGTGCATGGACAAAAAATTACTCCCTTGGGGTCAGAACGTTCGTAACTTTTGAAGGTAGAACAAAAGATATACCCATCGATTACAGATTTGCCATTAAAAAGAAATTGAGAGAATTAAATAAGTTCTACGAATATACATCCATTTAAATATATTATCCTATTTCAAAACAGATAGTTGAGCTGGATTATAGCCAACATCAAGTGTTTTACTTATATCTGTTACTTTCTGCTATCGGTGTAAGTAAAATGTAAGTTTAACAAGAACGAGTATTTTTAAGATGTGTCAATCTAATATGCATGATTAAAATTCTGTTTCAAACTGAAGCGTGACTGACAGACGTACAAACAGCGCATCTCATAGCACTGAGTAGACGCATTTAGAAATGATATTAGGAATGTAAACGTGAGAAAGTTGTTTTTTTTGTCTAAGAGTCAAGTGTAGTATCTGTTCTAATACTATTTCTTGTCGTCGGTCAGTGAAGAATTAATTTTTCTCGACTGAGGCAATTTCTTTAGGCCCAATCCCAGGTTCCCGTTTTGGGGAGCTGAATCTTCCCAACATAAAAAACCAACGTTGTGCCTAACGTTACCGTCGTTGAGAGGTAAATAAAGTTATACTGTCTCCTTTTCTGTCAGTCTATCGGTAGGTCCTACCGATAGACTGATAGAAAAGGAGACAGGCAGAGCCTGAGAAAAAGAGTAAGAGAGAGAGAGAGAGAGAGAGAGAGAGAGAGAGAGAGAGAATGAGTGAGTGACTAAATACCGTAAATGCATAGTGATCCGTACTTATCAGTTAATCCATATGCTGCGATCGGTTTGTCACGCTTTGAAGTTTTTATTGGTCTGTCATTAAAAAGTTTAAAATAAAATGCTCATTCGTCTTTTACACTAATGCTTGAAATAGTATCTGCGCATGGCTGCCACGATCATGTGACATATTATTTTCGTCGGTCTGCGAAGTGAATTTTCCAATAGCATTTTCATCTGTAACATTATTTTGAAAAATTATATTTGCGTGAGTTTGACAGACTTGAAATTAAAATATATTTTTTGATTTAATTTTAAATATCATTTCCTTAATATGTCATTCTTACGTTCTAAATAGGATTTTCATTTGTTTATTACAATGATGTTTAAAATAGCATTTCCATTGTTCTGTCGAATTAATGTTTTAAATAGCATTTTCGCTGATCTCACAAAATTACATTTGCGTGAGTCTGCCAACCATCTGAAATTAATTTGCCGTCTACCTGTCAGATTTTATTTTTAAATCGCACTTTCCTTGGTCTATCACATTTCTGAGCGTCTCTAAAACTTACGCTTGAAATACCATATTGATCTGTCTGTCAAACGTAATTTATCAATATAGTTTCCGCTGTTCTGTTACAATATAGTTTCCGTTGTTCTGTTACAATATAGTTTCCGTTGTTCTGTTACAATATAGTTTCCGTTGTTTAGTTACAATATAGTTTCCGTTGTTCTGTTACAATATAGTTTCCGTTGTTCTGTTACAATATAGTTTCCGTTGTTCTGTTACAATATAGTTTCCGTTGTTCGGTTCAATATTGTTTCCGTTGTTCTGTTACAATATTGTTTTCGTTGTTCTGTTACAATATGGGTTCCGTTGTTCTGTTACAACATAGTTTCCGTCGTTCTGTTATAATATAGTTTCCATTGTTCTGTTACAATATAGTTTCCGTTGTTCTGTTACAATATAGTTTCCGTTGTTCTGTTACAATATTGTTTTCGTTGTTCTGTTACAACATAGTTTCCGTTGTCCTGTTATAATATAGTTTCCGTTGTTCTGTTACAATATAGTTTCCGTTTTTCTGTTACAATATAGTTTCCGTTGTTCTGTTACAACATAGTTTCCGTTGTCCTGTTATAATATAGTTTCCGTTGTTCTGTTACAATATAGTTTCCGTTGTTCTGTTACAATATTGTTTTCGTTGTTCTGTTAAAATATAGTTTCCATTGTTCTGTTACAATATAGTTTCCGTTGTTCTGTTATAATATGGTTTGCAATATAATTTTCTGAATACTATAATAATTATGTTTGCAATAGAATGTTCGTCAGTCTGTTATCAATATGTTTGCAATAACATTTTCAGCGGTCTGTCATGATCATGTTTCAATAGAATTTTCGGAAACCTGTCACAATTATATTTGCAATAGAATTTTCGGCGATCTGTCATGATTATATTAACAATAGAATATTCTGCTGTCTGTCACAATTATGTTTGCAATAGAATTTTCCCCGGTGGTCATGATTATGTTAACAATAGTATTTTCGGCTGTCTGTCATAATTATGTTTGCAATAGATTTTTTGCCGGTCTGTCATAATTATATTTGCCATGGAATTTTCGGCGGTCTAGCATTATTATGTTTGCAATAGAATTGTCAAGTCTTAACTGGGAGATTGAATGGCTCCCTCTCTAACATAACCGCTTTGCCCACCTCTTTTACCTTATTAGATTGAAATGTAAGCTTATGTTACATTGTCGGTAATTTCAGTAGAATTTGATCGAAAATCAATAAATGCTGATCGTAAGATAAGGAAGTCATGAGCACCTCTTGTATTGCTCAAGATGAGAGGACGTGTCGTGAAATCTACTTTCGACTTTGGTCGGCCTCTAATTCAATGGCTTGATGGGCTCTTGCAAAGAGAGACAGACGAGGAATTAACAATGTTCGCCTTCATGCTGAGCGCGGAGATAGCTTGAAAGTAGACGACTCGGTGTTTGGGGACTTGGGAAAGAAGCTTTACTTTCCCGACTGTCGAGGAATTGTACTGAGGCCGATTGCCACTGTGACCTTCGTTATTGTCATTTAGTGCAGACTGAAAAAGAAGACCGTTACTCTGAATGCTAGAAAGACTGGCTGATAGGCGGGAAGGGAACCAAAGTGTAAGAGTCAGTTTTTCAAAGACAAGCTTTAAATCCAAAGAGAGAGTAACGATATATATATATATATATATATATATATATATATATATATACATATATATATATATATATATATATATATATATATATATATATATATATATAAATGTGTATGTTTATGCATCAATATATCTGAATATGTATGTGTGTACAGATAAGAATAGGTATATATATATATATATATATATATATATATATATATATATATATATATATATATGCACGGGCATTTTCCTGGGGTTGATACTTGATCTCTATCTGAGATACATAGATATTCTAATGTTTGATTAAAGTTCTCCTTTACTTGTATAATAGTAAGTTGATATAGAAATTAAAAACAATAATAAGTAATATTCCTCTCCCCAATAAGCCAGTTCAGTATGTTATAGTATACTTTTATTGTTGTCTCTGTGTATCATAGTATCTCGAGGACAAGAACTCATCCAGTCTGGTAGAGCATCAAATGAGTTATTTTACTTAAGGAAAATACTTGAAAAAAGTTGCATGATTTATTGTATAAGCCAGTGTATAGTGGTGTGAATTAAATCTTATTTTGTCTTAGAAAACATTATTATTTTAAATATTTGGTGGAGGTTTACTTATAAAGTAAAGTATACGTATGTAATGTTATCCTGACAACACCTTGCACATGGAGACCGAATACACTCGAAGATAGTGTCCATATGGCATGTACATACATACATATAAATGTATATATATATATATATATATATTTATATATATATATATATATAGACGGGCGGGTGACTATATATAAATGTTTGTATACATGTGTATATATATATATATATATATATATATATATATATATATATATACATACATGTCTATGTGTATATATAGACACATGTGGACGTGTGTGCATATATATATATATATTAATGTGTATGTACGTGCATATATATAAAAGTGTATGTGTGTATATATATATATATATATATCTGTATATATGCATGTTTATGTTAATATATATATTATGTGTAAATGTATGTATATATGTATGTATATATATGTGTATGTGTATATGTGTATTTATACAAATGTGTACATATGTATACATGCATATATATATATATATATATATATATATATATATATATATATATGAAGTTCATGTTTATATATGAAGGGCATGTGTGGAAGAGTAAATATATATATATATATATTTGTATATGTGTTTGTATATATATATATATATATGTATACATATATGTATATCTATATATATATATATATATATATATATATTAATGTCTATGTGGGTATATATATAAATGTATATGTATATATATATATATATATATATAGATGTAATTATTTATATATATATGTATGTATATAAATATATATGTATATGTATAGATATTTATACATGTACATTTATATATATATATATATATATAGATATAAATGTATATGTACATATACATGTAGTTTCATATATATATATATATATATATAAATGTATATGTATATATAAATATATATATATATACACGTAATTATACATAGTTTTAATTATCTTATACCTGTAATAGTAATAAAGAAATGCTCTGTCCTCTCCAAACTCTACAATAAATGTCTAGCTGAATCTTGCTTCCCCGGTAGCTGGAAAAGTGTCTCTGTGGTACCAGTCAACAAGAGTTCTTAGAATAGAACCAATCCTCAGAACTATCGCCCAATCAGTCTGCTGCCGATCTTTGCTAAACTCTTTGAATCCTTAATCAATCTAGCGATAGTACGGCACTTAGTTCATGCTAAACTTCTTTCTGACCGCCAGTATGGATTTAGACAAGCACGATTTACTGCAGACATCCTAACGGGCATTTCTGAACGCTTGTACTATACACTCGACAAGGCATGAGAAGCTAGGGCAGTAGCGCTTGATATATCCAAGGCCTTCGACAAGGTATGACATAAAGAGCTTCTCCTGAAAATACGCTCATACGGTATTACTGTGTAATTACTTAATATAATTAGATCCTTCCTAGACAAAAGAAAAAAATCCAGGTTGTCCTCGATGACCGTTCATCTAAGCAACATGACATAAATGCTGGTGTACCCCAGGCATCTATCCATGACCCTTGCTGTCCCTGATCTATATAAACGATCTCCCTGATAGTGCAATACCAGACACATCATTAACGAACATTCCTGTCCCCGCTAGCAAATTCGAAAACGTCTTGTAGACAACACTAAAATCCTAGAACACAATACTAATATACAAAACTATATATACTATAAGCTTTACATATTAAAACAAAACACCCGGTAATTAACAGGATTAATTGTAACACTAGTTCTAATATAAATTAATGTTTATAATACTAAATAAATATAGTTTCGTATTTAAATTTTCCCGCCAAAATTAACAATAAACTCACTTTAGGTCTTTACCTGATTGACATTATTTCACTGAAGATGGACCCAGATTAGTCAGAAAGTACTTTTGACCTTAATTACGGCAGATTCATCAGCCAATTCTCATCCGAGATTAGGACTTTAATCCGGAAAATGGAAGGGATTCATACAAAAATATCCAGACATGAGTTGTCGGTTGTTTTTAATAATATTTATTTATATATATATATAAATATATATACATATATATATATATATATATATATATATATATATATATATATATATATATATATACATATGTATATGTATATATATACATATATACATATATATATATATTAATTTATATATATATATAAATTTATTTATATATACATATATATATATTAATTTATATATATATATATACATTTATTTATATATACATATATATATATATATTAATTTATATATATATATATACATATATACGTATATATCTACATATATATAAATATATATTAATTGATATATATATATATATTTATTTATTTATATATATATACGTGTATATATATACGTATATATATATATATACGTATATATATATGTAGGTATTGTGTTGTGTATAAATATATGTTATTATCTAATAAATAAATAACTATATATATATATATATATATATATATATATGTGTGTGTGTGTCTACGTATTATACTATAGCTAACTCAATGAAAGTGTGTTACTCTAAGACTTTTTCATATATACTTTTATAGTGTTTCTGAATTTTTAAAGATGAGTTTTGATAATTTGTCTAATTTGGATTATTCGGCTTACTGTTGAGTATTATTCTCACAGCGTTTCGGTCGCTGTAACCTCCACAAAGGGCCCGTGGCGCAGTAGATATTGTACTAAGTAAAATTAAGTTCTTACTGATAGTAATCTGATAGTTGAAGGTTCAATCCTTGGTGTGGGCGATACGAAGAATTGCGAATTACTGAAGAGTTATCCCAGTCATGGCTGACGGAACGAGAACATGCTTTCCCGCTTATATAATAAAGGCTTCCGTTCGAAATTCAGTCCAGATTTCTGAGTTTGATATACGTATTTCCCGATTTCGAAAAGACACACCTGAAAAAGGCCAGAGGTTTCAGCGGGCGAAACGCTGTAAGAATACCATTCAAGATGTCGGAATAATCCAAATGATACAAATTACTTTAATAAAGGTGTCGCTGTGCTATCGGATAGAGATGTAAAATTAATGCCTTTATGAGATAATTACTCAAATAATTTTGTTTTTGTAAATTTTAAAATGATTTACTAAAAAACGAATATAGTATATTAGTTTTCAGGAATTATATTACATACTATCTTGTTTATGGGGCCGAGGTAAACAAGAGATAGCGGTGGAATGAATGGTGTGGTAGAGAAGGTTCTTGTTAACGAGAAACAGAAGGAATAATTGGGCAAGTAGGAAATATGAAGACGTAATAGGAAAAGAAGTAAAAGAAACCATGTGATTTCCGTTTATAATTCTTTATAGCAGTGGTAGCAGTGATGCGCGTAGTTTGAGTGGGTGAGGTGCTAGTATCTGCCAGGCAAATAGGAACTAGGATATTAAGTATGAAATGAGAGCATGCAGTGAGAGGAAATCAAATGCCACGTGGTTGTTGTTTTTAATTTGTTCACCAACGTATGTTATCAATATCTAAAATGTTGAAAATTATTAGTCTTTGCGCGATTTTATGATGAAATAAATCCCTCCAAGAGTTTGCGAAGGTAAAACATTTCAGATTTTAAAAAAATAACGAAATAAATATACGCGTTTACATACCTCTAGCCGAGATTAAAATTCAGCTGATAATTTTATATTACACTTATACGACACAGTGATATGTGTTCTAGCAATTGAATAGCAAGTTGAACAAAAATGTTATTGTTTCGTGTATATTTTTTTAATGGATCTACAGGGCCAACGACGGATAACCCTGCACGTACAATACATCTTTTTTAATAGTATACATGTGTTCAAATTGGATACAAAATTACAAATAATTAATTACAGATAATTAACGTTTCCTTCTCTTATTACCAATTGAGATTTGGTATATGTATGTTTCAAGCCGAAATTATACTATTACTAATATCTCTGTTCAATTCAGTTTACTGTAATGTTTCAGACAGATGTTCTATCTTTCATTGGTTTAATTCAGAAGGTCGATAGTGTAGTATCCTTTCTGCGTTACTTCATACCTGTTTTCTTGGGGGAGGGGGGAGGTTGTATCTTAATGTGTGTTATCTAGTGTAGTATATGTTTTATTGTCATGAGACCATCCTCTCAGTCATTACCTCCTCCTTTGCAGTGTAGTGTAGTACCTGTTCAACTCTCAGGAATTACCTCCTCCTTTGAAAGTAATGTTTGTTCTTCATGAGCACATCTTCCCTGGCATTATCTTAAAATATTTTCAACGTGTAGTGTAGTATCTGTTCTGTTTAAAAGAGATAATGCTCCCAAGTATCATCTCCTGTTTTTCTTGAGGGATGTGTAGTATATATTCGGACGTCATAACATGACTTCCCCAGGAATTAAATATTCTTTTAGTGGGGAATTGTAGAATATTTTCGTGCGTCATATATACTAGCAAAATATGCGAGCAGATGGAGCAACGTTTTTGTTAGTATTTAAGAATATGTAATGCTATTTATGACGTGAAAACATAAGTATGTATGGTTAAATTCACAGAATATACAAGGTAGACTTGCATATGTTACCGCATTGGATTCAGTGTTGACCTGAGCTTGTTATCGTAAAAACATCTTATATTTATCTCATTGGAATCACAGGCAATACATAAATGATCAGATGAAAATAGCCTGTTTTTCATGCTTCCTCGTTATTTTGAAAAAGAACGGTGAACATCAGTTAACCAGTCAGTCAGTTTCATTTTCTTGAATAAAATAGCTTCCATAATCAACAGTTAATTTAAAATCATCAGAATGACACATATATCGGACGTTAAAAAATGTCAGATTGCTGATACTAGTATAACAGACACCAGTGTAATGAATAAAGGAGCAACTACTTTGGTATGTTAATAAGCAGTGTCTCGAAAGTAAGGACAGTCTTTGAAAAGAAAGGAATACCTTTATGTCGAAAATACATTCAAGAAGGAAAAGGAAAATAGTGACCGGCGTCTTCTTAAGGGAATTGGAAGGATGGATCACAATGACGAGTCAAAAAGTAATGCAGGCTTAATGATCACACAAAATACAGTTTCTTAAAAAATGTTCGTCTGAAGATGTACAGTTACGGATTTCACGAGAAAACTCTTAATTTTCTCTACATATTAGATACTTTACTACGTTATCTCACTCTCACCAGTATCTATAATTCGACATGAATTAAAGTTATGTATGTGTCATTCCTCACAGAGTATAAAATATTCATGATCAGCTTATGGGTGCCAGCAAGAAAGATAACATCAACTTACATCAGAGTTTTAGTACTATATGTTGTGGGCTAGTAAAGAGTCCGCAAAGATGCACTCAGAGTTAAAATATTGGAAAAAGTATAACACAGCATAAAACAAGAGTGGGTGTACGTCAGTCTTTACTGCCAGTATAGACTGGTGTTGTTCAAAGTATTTACTTTCTGTCCACAGCAAGAAAGATGTGACACAAGCCAAGAAGGTGCAGAGAGTAGAGGCAGCCCCCTAAAGAAGAAGCAATCCCACTTCTAAAACACTGCCTGGGCAGCCCCGTCGGCATTCCGCGGTCGGGCCACCTCAAGTAGTAAGCAATAAACTAACTCCACACACAAGAGAAGAGGAAATACATGGAAGAGTTAACCGCCGAGGACTACCCAGATGAGATATCTCAGCTCGACGGATAAAAGGCCACCAAAATGGCTCATTTCCTGATGGCCCGGGGTGGATCCAACACTGCGAGGCAGGTTCCCCTAGCATTTATGATGAATGGAAGAGTTCAAGTTATCCGTGTAGGTAACGTACCAAAACACCCCCTTGAAAGCCTAACCTCCACAGGAGTATCATTATCGTTTCTTTTTTAGATTGATCACGATTAGATCTGGATACTTCCGTTTCCGTTTTGGCCAAGATTAAGTGTAGTATCTGTTACGATGGATACTTCACCCCATAGACTGGTATTGTCTTGTCCTTCGGGACTTGATTTACGCCGGTCTATGGGATTGTCCTGTGCAGTTCTAGGAGGTCCACCCTCCCAGGCTTTGCCCCCCCTCTTTGGGGAGGAGTAAATTAATTGCTTACTGCTTGAGGCGCCCCTACCGGGGAATGCCGACGGGGCTGCCCAGGCAATGTTTGATGGTCAGAGTGCTCACCTCTCGGGCGCTGGCTTTTCAACTCCCACCCTCCGACCCGACCTTGGGTCACATCTTACTTGTGCCTAACTCCTGGAGAGGAGTAAATAAGACTTCCGTTTTCGTTTGGATCGTTGATTTTCTGGGACTGCTTGGGGTAATTTTACGTGGAAAGTTTTGTATATAGTATACATAACTTCGTCCTAATGAGTTTTGTCAGTGTCATCTGACGGCTGCCCTTAATTTGAGTTAGGTGTCTCTTATGCAAGAACTGATAGCTTATTTCCATATTTCTAATGATCTTTTCTATCATTCCATGTTGTCAGAAATATGTGTTATTTTTGAACATCTTGAAATATACTTTATCGCCTGGGGTGTAACGTTTTCTTGGTACAATAGAGGTTCGTTCTTTTCCGGTGTGTTTTGGAAGCATTCTATCGACAACATATCTTATTTTTCTCACATACATTATTTCTGCAAGAGATAATGATGGTGATGCTTTAAACATTTAGCGTGATCCTCTGTACTTGTAAGAACTGCTTCAGGATTTTTCTTCCATGGGAGTGCTTTAAAAAGTGCTCAGAAGCCGCTCAGTCCGACCGTTGTTTTTGGAGAATATTTGAAAGGCTTCCTTCTTAGCGTTTAATATAAAATGTGTGGGGTATTGCATTGTTTTTAAGGAATTAATGGTGCATTTTATTTCTTGATCTATGTATTGGGGACTACAGATGGTATAAGCGCGTAGGAAGAAGCCTATAATCATACATGTCTGTATCTTGCTATTGTGGTGAGAGTAGAAGTATATGTAGTCATTTTTGTGAGTGTTTTTGCAGTGTACCTTGAATTCTAGTTTTTTGTTGGACAATTATAAGAGTGTCTAGGAATGGTATCGATCTGTCTATTTCAGTCTCATGTTAATTTTATGGAGGAGTCTACTGTGTTGAGTTTGTCTTTGAGGTTATTGATGTGTATATCTAAGAGGAGGAAAATTAGAATATCATCAATGTATCTAAAATATTCGATGTAAGGGGGTAGTCTAAATGTGAAAGGTTCGGATTCTAAGAAGTCTAACAAGAGGCAGGCTAATACACCGCTTAGGGGGTTGCCCATGGAGAGTCCAAATTTTTGTTTGTAGAATTCTTCATTGAATTGAAAATATGTTACGTCTATTAAAATGTTGGGGGGACATGGTAAGTCGGTTTTAATTTTCTTTAGATGAGTGTGAATTAAGTTTAGGCATTTTTAACTGGGCCATTAGTATAAAGCGATGTTACATCTAGGCTATGCATGTTTTACTTTTCTACGTTAATGTTTTTCATTTAGCTAAGAAGGTCGCCCTCCACTTCTTCACTAACAGCCATCCACATTATTTCCGTTCACCCACACACCTCTACTTTTTCACTCAGAACCATCCTCATTAATTTCATTCCATGCTACTTACTTAACTAAGCACGGACCTCGGGCCAGCGCACCCTGTAGGGGCTACTACTTTTTCTCATCAACCTATCATGTCAATATTTTCACGTACTTGCATTACATTTTTCTTACGGTAATCATCCTGAGGAAGTCTTACAAATAAAGACGACACGTTGATGAATATATAAAGACACATCCTCTTTGGTTTTTCTTTTTACATTTCCCATTACGTTGGATTACCTTCATCCTTCATTTCTCATATATATATATATATATATATATATATATATATATATATATATACTTCTTTGTAAAATGGTAGGAAAAATCCCAGCAGAGTGCTCGATTAATTAAGAATTAAAGTTAAAAATTAAGAGCATAATATTTATTTATTCTGGTACAGAAAAATTAGTACTACATTCGTACCGTCGGTTTCAAGCACGGAAGGTTTTACCCATCCGGCTCTCTTCAGCTTCTGTTGTCATCTGTTTTGGAAATGTGAGGTCACATGACACTCTCGTTGGGACGCGTTATTTGCTCAGTGTGTTGTGTGTATTCGTTTAAATTTAAATTTAGTGTAATAAGACCGTTGAGATTTAAAACACGATGGAATTCTAAGATTAAAGGGAATAAAAAATAAAAAATAAAAAATATATGAAAATATATATAAAAAAATATATATAAAAAATATATATAAAAACATTTCAATACTATGACAACAGAAGCTAAAGAGAGCCGTATGGGTAAGACCTTCCGTGATTGAAACCGACGGTACGAATGTTGTACTAATTTTTCTGTACCAGAATAAATAAATAAATATATATATATATATATGTATATATATACATGTATATATATATATATATATATATATATTTGTATGTATATTAATATATATATATATATATATATTTGTATGTATATTAATATATATATATATATATATATATTTGTATGTATATTAATATATATATATATATATATTTGTATGTATATTAATATATATATATATATATATATATATATATATATATATATATATATATATATATATATACATGTCATACTAGCATAATTATGCTCATAGGAACAATTAATCCATAACCATAACTCTCAGTTGTTCTTCAACTATTTATCTTCATATACTGGCGAATACCATATAATTTTTTTTTAATCGCAAAATAGATTCTTACAAAAATAATAGTTAAGTTATCCTCTTTATAATATCTGAAAGTGTTTCAAATTACAAGCGAAATGTACTGAAATTACAAGCTTCAGCGCATATAATTCATATACGGTTGTATAATTTAGTTATTAGAAACTGTTCTAAAAATGTCAATCTTTCGGAATACAATTTTCTAAAGTGTATGGGGTTTTCCCCCATATTTTATGTGGTATTAACATTTATTTAGAGGTGTCGTTACTTTTGTCAATAACTTTTTTATGTTTATTTATTTTTTAATTCAATACATTTTCTACATCTAACAAGCGGTTAAAAAATAAATCAATAAAATATATAATATCCTCTAAATCTCGTTGACCATATGAGAAATTGTTAATTCAATAGTAATAGAAAAGAACACTAAATTAAAAAGACATGAAAAAAAAACGATTGGAAAAGTTTTAAAACATTTTTAACAATAGAAACGACACGTCAATATACATGAAAATACTGACATAATATATGGTGATGAAAACTAAAGAACCTTCAAAAGAAAAGCGTTTTCACAAAACTTGAGACAACTTTTCGAACAGTGTCTCACGACATAATTATACAACGATATACAACATGTACATCCTCAGAAACTTATATTACAACTTCATTTAGCTTACAATTGTGAACATTTTCGCTTGTGTTCAAGAGTATATACTTAAATATATATGTATATATATCTGGGTGCATCTACAAATAAATATGTATATATATATATATATATATGTATATATATAAGTATATAGATGCATATATATATATATATATATATATATATATATATATATATATATATATATATACGTATATATATTAATTTGACTAGCAAATATATGCTCCCTCCGGTCCCATATTTTGGCTAGGCTGCCGCGTCAGAAATGACGATAGTATGTAATTCGGGTAGAGCTTTTTATCACTACAATTAATTTAAATAAAATATTGCACATGATAAATAACAACATTAATAAAAAGAAAAATTAAGTTTGCATTGTTATCGTCTGCTCGCTTTTCTTTCCACCCAATCGTTTTGCGCCAAATCCACGTAAGAATTTACAAAATAATGAATAATAATAATAGTTTTAGTTATTCAAAGAGAAAAAAGAAAAGTGTAACTAAAATTAAATTAACCATAAACAATACAGCGAATACGATTCTAAAAACAGTTATTTACTTGCCCAGTAAAAGGTGCCCCCAAGTTATCGTCTGCTCGTTTTTCTTTACACTCAATCGTTTTGCGCTAAATCCGCGTCAGGATGTAATAAGTAATATTTTATGTCTTTCAAAGCGGAAAAAGGTGTACGTAAATTTAAATCAACAATTAAAAAAAACAAAATGCAGCGAACACTATTAAAAAATCAGTTATGTAGTTTTCCAGTACAATGTGTTGTTTATTTTTGTTGACACAAAAACTAAATTCATTATAATGTGGGTGTGTTTTTTTTTAAATAGTAATTTTTAAATCAATTATTTTTTTAATTAAACAATTTCATTCAATAAATTTGTTAAAATCAACAATTTAAAAAAATTAATACAGCGAACACTAATTTTCAAATCGGAAAAAAAGTGTATCTGAAAATTATCAATGAAAAAATCAGTACTCTTTTACTGCAGGACTCGCGATAACTTTCGAAAAAAAAAGTTTAGCTAAACTAAATTATTTATAATGTGTGTGTGTTTATCAATTATTATTTTAATTAAACAATTTGATTCAATAAATGTGTGTTTTAAAACATAATGGCTTATAAGATTAAGAAAATAAACAAACTCAGAACTTTTAAATAAAAAAGTAACACGGTTATATGCCAGCAGTTTGTTTACATTTGAAAAGACGCGCCCGTTCAGAGGGAGGTAATCGTTTCAATGGATTAACGAACGCTGTTCAATCAATTTAACGTAACTACGTAACTGATTCATTATAATGTGTGTGTTTTTTTAAAAGTAAGTTTAAAATTAATTATTATTTTAATTAAACAATATAATGGCTGATAAGATTGCGAAAATAAACAAACTCAGAACGTTTTAATAAAATAAATCAGTAAAGTATTAACGCGCCCGTTCAAAGGGAGGTACGCTGTTTAATCAGTTGGGCGTAGAAGAACGCGCCCGTTCAGTGGGAGGTACGCTGTTCATCAGTTGGGCGTAGATGAAATGAATACGTAACTCATTTTATAAATAAATAATAAAAGAAATAATTATAAGTAATAAGTAAGCTTATTAGCGAGCAAAACAACGTAAATACATCTGGATATGTGAAGAAAACAATCATGAGTGTATATTTGCGAATACTAATTTATTAGAAGTTAAAAAGCAATTCATTATGTAAATTGGGAAATG
>OY744536.1:64158217-64180717 GCA_963556195.1 Sepiola atlantica
TTCCGCTTTTTTTCTTAATTGTTTAGGTCATAACTGAAACATATTTCCATTTTACAAGTTCTCAGATGAGGACTCAATAATCGTGTGAACGAACTGTGCGAATTACGTGATTATAGGGACAATAACGTTGTAAACCAATTTTTAAATGAAAATCCGCTAAGTTGAATTAAAGTTTAATATTTAAGCTTACATGCTATTTACCTCAAACCACATCATAGTGTATATATATATATATATATATATATATATATATATATATATATATATATATATATATATATATATATATATATATATATATATATATATATATAAATGTATATATAAATGTATATATTAGTGTTTTCTGTAAAAAATGAGGAACACCCAAATTAAGCTTTGCGATCGCGTTTTACTAAATTGGTTAGTATGTTTTTCCAGCTAACACTATATATTACTTTTGCCCTACTATCTTTTACTTTCCTCAAAACATACTCCCTATGTGTAGTAGCAAAAACTTTTCTCATTTACTTTTTAGAACTGACCCTCTCCCGAGAAGTAATGAACAACGTTTACTTTTCAAAAACGTGTCCGTTAATATTCACTATTTTTCTGCTATAAATTTACTACATAATGGAAAACATTACGTACACGTTTAATTCCGCTGATTTTACAGAATATCAGATTATGTCATTTCTATCTATTACGTATGCATTTATGACCACTCCGGTTTTTAGAGAATGCAATTAACGGAAATAGTTGTACTGTAGTGTTTCATTATCTAACATCGTGGCTACAATTTATTCAGCAAATCGATTCCCGAATTAAGTCCATATACGCCAAGATACTGTACAGTACCCTAAAGTTGAAATTTTCTGAAAACTACACATATCAGACGCATACTATCTAAATATTGGAGAAAAACATGAATTTCTTCGTATAAAAATGACCCAACAGGCTGGTGAACTATACATTTGGCCCCTTGTGGCGGAGCATAAAACGCAAGTTCACAAGCTTAGAGCCTTCGTTTAATTTACCTACTTCGCAACAGATATTATACTCGCTTTGTTACATATCTAAAGGATATTTTTCGATTTTTGACACCTTTCACCAATACTTTTTCTGCTCAGAAAAATAGCAGGCTGTTTTGAAATTGCTTTTCTATCTGTTCGACAACCTTCACTTGATAGGAAGGCGAAGAACCAATTGAAAGAAATAGATCCTGTACAATGCTCCCTGGTGTCAGTTGGGTCCGGACACAACGCCTGCAGATATGTGTCAGGGGTATATTTGAAGTCAAGATATAAGTGATAAAGAGGGAGAGGAAAATAAAATATGTGGGAGAGAAAACAGGGCGATTCGAAAATGTTTAAAAGTGGTTTCGAAGCGACTATAACACACCTATAAACAAGGAGAGAAGCGGACAAACGATGGAATAGAAAGGACATGATTCCATGTGTTCTTTCTTCTTCCTCTTCTGAGTATTTTCCTCTCCTTATTTTTCTGTAATTCATGTTTTTAATTGCAAGAAACAACGAATCGCATACTCTTTCCAGAGATCTTCGCCACATGATTGAAAACAGAACTTCTGCCTAGATGGTGGTTGTTCAGTGATGTCAACGTATGTGTAGATTAGCAGGTTATACAGAAGTACATCAAAATGCATTTTCAGGGTTGTATAATTGTTTGCTGAAAGGGATCGCCGTCCTCACACACACATATCTTGGTATCATCAAATGGTCACCTATTTGGTACTGGCTGAATAAACGTCACTAAACTTCGATTATCTAACAGAAATCGACGTGTCTACGTAAATGTGTCGTATCAATTGTATGATTTTGCTATTTCTACTAAATAGTTTACTAATCAAGATAAAATAATAGATTTGTATTATATGACTTACTTTCAGTGTATAAGCTTAGTATATCCGCTTTTTCTGAGTTATCGTCTATGCGTCTTTCTATTAGATTTCTATGACACATAATTAACAGAAACCAATATTTAGAGGCGTGGTAGGAGGAGAGGAAGGAAATGGATTAGACATAAGGGTAAAAATTAACTTTTTACCCAAGCCATATATATATATATATATATATATATATATATATATATATAGTGCGTAGCTCTATGCGAGGTAACTCCATATACCGCATCACAAGTAGATTGTCTTAAGTAGTATATAAAAAGCATTTACTGTTTGTAGATCCCTTGAAGTAGAATGATAATGACTAGTGGGATAAAGATAATTTTGATAAGTATATGTACAATAGTTCGTTGTAGAAAGAAAAGAAAATTAAATGTGATATAACCTCTGTGTGTTTCCATACTTTCACTTAGTTGTATATCAAAATGTTATATTTATACTTTAGGAGATGAGTAATATCGTATAGATTTAATCCTCATGGGTTAATGAACGTGATAAAAGTATATCAAACACCCGCATCTAATGAAATGTATAAAACTCATACAAGGATGAAAATAATATAAGAATAACACATATATTTTACAAAGACAAATCAAAAAAGCTCTCCAAAACAATCCCCCAAATAATATCTTAAACAATCAAACAAAAAGTATAGCAAAATGAAAACAATCAAACAAAATAACTCTAACATAAAAGTCGGATTCTGCACTCATAAACACCTCCACCAGAGTGAAACATTGTAAAAACTGACTGATATTGGAGAAAATATACTGAATAAATAATTTACATATATATATATATATATATATATATATATATATATATATATATATATATTACCTGCGATTATCTTATAATTGTTGATAGGTCGTAAAACACAAATACACATTATGTCATTTAATTTGCTAAAACTATGATTTCGTGTTTGAAATAATGCATAAGTTGTTACATGATCATGATATTTCGAGAGAATGTAAGCGATTATATGAACTTGAACTGATATTTTAAATGGATCTCTATTAATCCGATGTCTTTGTAATAGAATAAACTTCAATACAGCACTGTTTAAAGGTGTTATTGAGTTGATCTGGAACCCATTGGATTTAGTATATATTTCCTTGTAAATTGCTTTATGATAACCACTACAATGGGGAGGAAGTTTTCAACTGGTTGCTTTGACTCATTTTGCGTATATTGGTTCTTGTTCTTTCACACATTGAATAGACATATTATCAGATGATATTTTCGTATAAAAGTCGTAATATATCAAAATGCAAGCACTTTCTATACGATCAACCTCTATCAAAGTATCTCGAAAAGGCTATATATCGTCTATTTTACGATATATCAAGTATTTGTGAGGTACTATGTGGGTGTCCTTCCCAAGAGGACAGGCTTAAACACAAGATTGTTTTTTTATGTGTGGAAATCCAGATCAACCAAAACGGTGCACTCTATATTGGGACAAAAATACATTTTAACTAATACAGAAGGATGGCTCTTTCATAGAACGAGGGCAGAGCAGATGATGCTTAGTATCAGACCGGATACGATACTTTGATCTTTACTCAAAGCCGTTTTTGTGAATCATGTTATTCTAATATATGATATAATCACGTTGACACACAAGTTAAGCGAGGTTGAGCCTGGTTAGTTCCAGATAGGTTACCAATTGGGAATACCAGGCGATGTATGTAGATGGGCGATGCCTCCTCACATACCCACTTTACAATGATATCTGCAGTTATCGAAGGATTCAAACTATTGGTCAACAGTAGCATCAGGGTATTAGGAAGCTAGTGTGTGATCCTGACTATGACTTTTGTACTGCAGGAGAAAATGCCTAAGCAAGAACACCTAGTTAAACAGTATTAATGATTTTAACCACTTTACATTCGCACGATAACTATGACATTGTACGCGGACGCTACTTGAACTGACTGACTGCAATAATGTAAAGGACTATCTATTTTCGATGAGTAAGTGTAAACGATTGAACACAAGTCACTCTTTTATTTGTACAAGTAGAGAAAATCTTCCGTGCGTAATTATTGCAATAGAATACAATACACCCGTTTTCACTCTATGGATTTGCACTATATAGAATATGTAAACTAATGAGAATATATACATTGATCATTTAATGGGCAAACGTGTTGCTTCTGACATTAGTACTATTTTATTAATGTCTTTCTTACCATTATTCTTCTCTCTATTGCAATAAACGTTTCTTCCTGTTTTGATTGTTAATTCCACTCAGTAACAACCGTGTCTATTGTACTCTTTTCTCAAGGATACAACACTTATTTAACCCAATACAGCCGATGAAATTTGAACTCGGTGATTACGATCTCGTAGTATTGTGCGGAATTCATGAGACCAATTAGAGTTCCCTCCTCCTTGAACTCGTCTTCTAATCAATATTCTAGTTTGTAGTATTTCAAATCTTGTGTAATACTTACCATTGGTTCTGAATTAATTTAATCTTGTGTGTCGGTTCATCGTAAGAGTACACTCCACGAGTTTGTGTTCAAGACATTAGGCGATATAATGATACAACATCTGAGTGGCCTACACAATTTTTTTAATGTAGAAAGGTAAAATGAAAAAAAATAATTGCTATGAAAAGTATAGAATAATGTTTTTGAAAAGAGAATAAAGTTGAGAAGGAAAATTCTTTCATGAAAGATCTGTGTGCTATCATCCGATGTGATGTTCGATTTTCACCCGTTCGGAAAGGCGTATGGATTGCATTTCTTTCAGAGTCGATTGTTAACTTGAATTCAACTTCTTTTTCAACAATAACAAAATTATTCAATTTTCTTTTTGAAATACGTCTACGCATATCTATGACGAGCTGTGTATGTCGGGCAGTCGAAGTGTCGATCAGTCGGTCTGTTTGAAATCACATTTTTACCAGTCTGTTATTTTTCAGTTTGAATTAACATTTGTGTTTGTTTCTAGTGCTTAAATTTACATTAGGCCTAGACGAACCCTTGAACAGTATGGTACCAACAACTACCACTATTTATTCTATTTTAACTTCATTGACAAAATGCATAAATGGTGTCATATACATATATGACACCATTTATATAAGATAAGATAGCATGCTTGCATAACTTAAAATAATAAGTCGTATTACTACTATATTATTAGTGTTATAATTATTGTTATTATCATTATAATACTTATTGATAATACTATTATTATTATTATTATTATTATTATTATTATCATTATTATTATTATTATAATTATCATTATTATTATAATCATTATCAAGTAAAAGTAATGCCACTTATTATTTAGCCATCTGAATTACATACGAGTTTTTATTTTTACAGACACACGTATGCAAATTATATGACCGCGCCGAAAAAAAGGAATTGCTATATCTATAGATTCTAACATAGAAATTAAGTATTATTAGAAAGTGTTTGCATCAACATAAAAATGAGAGTATGAAAGTGTAAATAGATTGCTAAGGAGTGATGGTAACTTGTTCACTTAATTACATATCATGGTGTATTAAATCAATTACAACAATTCTTCTAATATAACTCAATCCTAAGATTAAAATATATTTTAGCATGCAATTTTTAGTATTAAATCATATAAGAAGTAGATTTTCGTTTTTTTTTTTTACAATTAATCTTGAAATAACCTTTTCCATGGTCTGTCACGCTTAAGTCTCAAGTTGCATTTATGTCAGTCTTTCAAGCTTAAGTTCGAAATAACATATTTGGTCTGTCAGGGGTAAGTTAGAGTTAGCATTTTGCGAATAATTTTCCTGAAGTTGACTAGGATCTCCATTAGACGCCACACTTCATGTTAGAATAACAATTTCGTTCGCCTGTGTCGTGTAAGTTAGAAATACAATTTTCCTCAGTCTTGTACATTTACGATTGAAATAACATTTTCGTTTTTTTCTGTAAATCTTAATTTCGAAATATATTTGGTGTCGTTAATGAGTAGATTACATAAACGCATCTTAAGTGTACACTGTTTATTTGATATTTTCAAACAAATGGATAAAACGTAGTCTAGGGCAGCCTGAAGACTGTGTATATTGGCTACTGCACAGTGGTGTAGGCTAGAATACCGCCTGCACATAATCTAGAAAGAAAAAAGATCCTTCTTTGCTTATCCCAGTAATGTTTCTAGTTGTACTGGACTCTGTATATCACTAGTCTCAAACAATGCCGATTTAGCAGAAGGTTGACAGGAAATTGCACAAGCATTGCTTCAAATATACCACGGATCATAACGAATGTTACATCGATTTAGTAATGGTCCAATTAAAAACCAGGGTTACTACATTATAAAAGTGGTTTCTGACTACCTGAATGGACGTGTGTCTATTGTACAAGTACAGATAATTGTTTTTAGAACTCTCTATTGAGAAATATTATTCCATAAAGTATGATATTTTTTCGACTAGGTTGATGTCTACGAGAAGGGGGGAGACTTTAAAATTATTTTTTTTAAAATATTATTTCGCAGGTAAATCTATCTGATTTTCTACAAATAAATGAATATACAATTGATCGATATAGTTAAAGTAAAAATGGTATTGAATATTTCAGATTCATTGATTTTTGTAGACGCGCGTGTGTTTATTAACTCCACTTTCAATCGTTTGTGGCTCGGTTTCTAATTCATAGTTCAATAATCACGCACCTGCTTAATAGTAAACCAAAAGAAATGGAAAGCGAAAACGTCGACTGCAAATCTTCGGTTCTTTCTGCCGAAGAAGAATCTCTGTGCCAAGACAGATGAGAAAATCATGGAGAAGAGCAGGTTGGCAAGATATCAAGTCTTTCAGCATTACTCGCCGCCCCACCCTTTTATCTCGCCATCTACCCCATACAGAAAACACACCGAAGGATATTAGGGGTGCCACGCATACATCTTACACTTATTATTTAGTAGACACATGGCAGAAGATTTGCAAATACTGCGAACGAATGGCAGATATGATATGCGAGTTGCAATGAAATATTAACGAGTCTCATAGATTTCGTTTGTCATTTCCAGTTTGACAAATCTATTCCAGAGGCAATAGATTGATTAGATCAAATTTGACCACGCATATCTAGGCAAAAAAAACTGAGCCCTATTATGACTTACCTCTTAGGAACTCTCTTATCTTAGAAGTAAGGGCCTATCGAACTTTCTTCTGTACTACGAAATCACAAAGGATAAGTCTTTATAGAATACTGTTGCCATATATCGTGAAATTTCACACAGATCAGTTATTACTGAATTTACGAATAACTTTGCCCATTTCGAAACAAATGAGAGGATATCTTCCCTACAATCTCTTTCTCACAGAAAAATCCATGCTAGTCTCTTTCTGCTCTATCTTTATTGTATGGATAGTGCTGAACTTAGCCACAATATGTGTTTCCTCCTTGTAAGACAGTCACATCAAGTATTCGTTCCTCTACTATAACAGAAAGTGGTTTTCCTTCATTCCTCCAAGAACCTTGAATCAGTAAGAATTGACATGGAAAACGTTTCTGTGCAAGGGCAACACGTCTATAAAACACATTACTGCGAGACTGTTACCCTGTTTATTAAAACTTAGTTGTTTTCACAGTTAATGTCAAAATGGAGTGTCATAAACTGCCCAATATGCAATCAAATGCAGTTCATACATTTGGTCAGTATTAGTTATCCCAAAGTGTTCCTCATATTTGCTGACAATCATTATGTCTTATTTACCATCATCTTCAAATCGCTATTGACCTTGATACACAGTGAGGTAATGATATAAAAACGCTATGAAAAAGGAACTGTTCACATATATAGAGTATAAATAGGAATCCAGGTTTGCAGTCTTAAATCTGTACTTGGGAGTGTCGATAGGTGTAGTAGAGTTACGCTTTAGTTGCTGTATGTATTACACATCAATTAATGGCATGTTCCGGATTTTTATTCAGACGCAAATTGGAAATTTGTAATATTTAAATTATTCGTACAACTGTTCTCATATGAGATCTTTACTCACAACATTGGAGCCGATTACCATCGTACAGATTTCCAACTTCGACAAAACACACCTGAAGAAGGTCGGAGGATTCATCGACTGATAAGTCTAGAGAATTGAGTTGTTCGCATTATCGAAACAAATATTTTAATATATATATATATATATATATATATATATATATATATATATATATATATATATATATATATATGTATATATATATATAACAAATACAGACTGAACATGTCAAGGGTAGTCCATTTTAGTACAAAAATCTTTCGAGGAAAATTCTTCTGCATCAGAAATGACTCCAAAAAATATTGAAAATGATTGTTGATTAGGATTAATCATTTTATCATCTTGATTATTCTGACATCGATGCCCAAATTTATTGATTTTGTCAGTTTCTGATCGTTGCAACCGCCAACCTTCGCCAAGCGAATATTTCCGAACTTGAGAATCTTTATGTCAAACTCAGGAACATATACGGAATTTTGAACTGGACCCTTTTTCATTCAAAGTAGTAGATTGTTCTCGTTCCATCAGCCATGATCGGCTAGAACTTTTTAGTAATGTTCATTTTATTTGTAGTTAATATCATTTCTAGTGATGATCGAACATTCATCCTTTGGAAATATGCCACTTAGAACTGATTTTATTCAACGCTATCATCCGTTCCGTCATGGGTCTATGTGGACAATTCTAATCAGAATTGTATTAATAAAAGAAGTAACATCTACATCAATCTACGTAGAAATTGTGAATATTAAACTTCGTGGTGTAAATATATCGAAAATATCAGCAATAAGCAATATCTACATCAAAGATCATCTTTCGCTCGATATGTATTGTTTAAGTTATGAATAGAATGTTTGTTTGTAACAATGAAGGTTTAAATATAATGTTTAGATGTATCCGCACAGCTGCCCGTCTCCGCGTCAATCAGTCAGTTTGTCACGCTAAAATGTGAGATGGCACTTTTATTCCAAAACGCGTCGATTAAAATAAGGCATACTATTTTAGTTACGTCTACACATCTCTGTAAGCTAAGAAGTCCGTTACTTCGTCTGTCAAACGTAATTACCCCGCCACAGAGGGTATGTTTTCAGTCGAGTTTGGAAATGTTTGTGTGTCAGAGCACTAAACAAATATTCACCAATCTTCAGCAAGCTATCAACTATGCTAAAACTTTGAACGATTCGATTCTGGGATAATATAGGTCAAAGGTCTATGTCAAGATCATAGAAAATGTGAGAGTCACACTTTTAGCAAGAAATCAAGTCGTGTTCATTGTAGAGCCTATGTGGTTGCCTCGCATTGTATATGACCTTGTCATTTGACATTGAGCTTAAAAGGTTGGGTAATGGTTAACATTTTGACAAAAATTAAACTACCGATTTTTCGAAATTTGATATATACATTTGATGATTATTAATTATAGTAAGAACTATGCACAATTTCAGCATCATCTGATGACATCTTTTTGAGTTACTAATGATTCCATAGCATAAGCGGATGGTGTACTTCGTTCACTATGCAAATGTAATATACAAATAAGACTTATGTCCATCGTTACGCTGTCAAATCTAAACAAATTTATTAGCTAAACATAGCAAAGTGCAACGAGCAAAGTACATTGACCGTTAACAGATATATACATTGAAACAGCGTCTGAATGTTTTGCCCAAAGCGACCTCAGTCCTCGATACAATAGACATCTGGTAGGCTGCCACACGAAAAGTAAACACAGACAGGGAATGCTACCCCTCGTTTAATGAGACTAAAGTGGGCCTGGTACATACTCCGCTAGGTTCGGTGGAGGCCAAAACCGGGATCCGGGGGTGCAGTCTCACTTACTTACATGTTCTAGATTTGAAATGTAATTATTTGCTCTGGTCTTTCAGGCTTAGCTCAACATTTTCAATTGAATTAACTTTGAATACAATCAGTCGTACAATGTTACCTGTTCCTATACCCAAATAAAGCGGTCTCAATAGTACTTCTTTCGTCGAGTCTGGATGAATTACCTACTTTTTATTTAGCTCATGCCTATTGGCTATGGTACACGTTTTTGCCAACTGAAGGAGATTTATTATAGAGATAAAGTATCCATTCAAATGGATACATCTTAATACGTGTTCTTGCTTAATATGAGCATTGTTAATTTTTTTGGCAATTTCTTCTTCATATAAATTGTCTGGTTGGTGTTGTAAAGAGAGACTGAAATAAAACGAATTTATTCGTATTCGCAGTTCAATCAATAAATCATCGTCTTTGCGATTGAGGCGGTCAGCCATGTTCGAAGATTTGCATTATTTATGTCCGAAGTGCTTCTAAAGAAAGCCACTGACCGTATGAAATGCGAACGTTGTGTATAAGGGGATGTATCAACAAGCGACCTGCCCGGCTCTGATAAATGTAAACCATCATGTGGAGAGTCGATTAAGAACTATTAATCATGTCTTTCCACATCTGTTATTACGCTAAATACAGATCTATTATACAGAAAGTTATGATTGCTAAAATCGATATATATATATATATATATATAATGTTTCAAATTTACTTATATAAAATATCTTTATTCGGACAGATGTTTCTACCCGTTCAAAAAACACCCATTTTGTATTGATATTAATAAAATCAAGAAATGCTCTGAAAATGCTTCCTCGGTTAATATAAATCTACAATCACATAAAATGTTCACTTAAGATATCTACCAAAACATATTGAGATAGTAATTATAATGAAACACGTGAATAGGCAGAAACGATTGCATGCATAAAGATCTTTTTGAAAAAAATAAAACATGCGTTAAGTTATTTTATAAATTTAACTCTTGTAAAATACACACTATAGGGATATTAAGCCAATTTTTGTATGAATTTAAATGGATTTAACTTACGATACTTATCCATATACATATTAGTTATTTATAATATAGATTAGGAGACTACTTGGTATACTCATCAGTAATTAAAAACATACTAGTACTAGTTCATATTCATATAAGTTATTGATAATATAGATACGGGTACAAGTTAATATACATGTGAGTTATTTACAATATTCATAAAAAGTACTTGTTAATATACACGTTATAATTCATAATATACATAATAGTACAAGTTCATATACATATGATTTATGTATGATATAGAAATGGTTACTAGTTCACATACATATACGTTATTTATAATATAGATAAGGGTACTAGTTTATATACACACAGTTTATATACACACAAGTTATTATAATATTGATAAAGGTGCTAGTTCATATACATATAAGTTATTTCTTATATAGATAAGAATACTACTTCATATACATATACGTAATGTATAATATTGATAAAGTTATTTGTTCATATACATATTAGTATTTATAATATAGATAAGGGTGCCAGTTGATAAACATATGCATTATTTATAATGACGATAAATGTAATACTTTATATACATATAAGTTATTTATAATGTAGGTAAGAGTACTAGTTCATACACATATAAGTTAGTTATTATATAGATAAGAGTACTAGTCCATATACGTATATGTTATTTATGATATAGATAAGGGTACTAGTTCATATACATTAAAATTATTCATAATATAGGCTAGGGTAACACTTTATATACATATAAAATATTTATAACATAGATAAAGGTACTAGTTCATATACAAATATCATATTGATGATATAGATATGGGAACTAGTTAATATACATATACGATATTTATAATATAGATAAGTGTACAATTTATATACATATACGTTATTAATACTATATATAAATGTAGTAGTTCATAAGTTATTTATAATAACGATTACGGTACTAGTTCATACACACGTAAGTAATTTATAATATAGATAAAAGTAGTAGTTAATATATAAGTTATGTATAATAACGATACAATTACTAGCGCATACACATATAAGTAATTCATAATACATATAAAAGTAGTAGTTAATATACATATAAGTTATTTATAATAACGATAAAGGTACTAGTTCATACACACATCAATAATTTATGATATAGATAAAATAGTAGTTAATATTTATATTATTTATAATAACGATAAAGGTACTAGTTCATACACATATAAGTTATTATAAATTACAAATAAACGTAGTAGTTAATATACATATAAGTTATTGATAATAACGATAAAGGTACTAGTTCATACACACATACATAATTCATAATACAGATAAAATAGTAGTTAATATATAAGTTATTTATAATAACGATATAATTACTAGTTCATACACATATGGGTAATTTATAATACAGATAAAAGTAGTAGTAAATATACATATAAGTTATATATAATCACGATAAAGGTACTAGTTCATACACCCATCAATAATTTATGATATAGATAAAATAGTAGTTAATATCTATATTATTTATGATAACGATAAAGGTACTAGTTCATACACATATAAGTAATTCATAATACAGATAAAAGTAGTAGTTTATGTACATATAAGTTATTTATAATAACGATAAAGGTACTAGTTCATACACACATCAATAATTTATGATATAGATAAAATAGTAGTTAATATTTATATTATTTATAATAACGATAGAATTACTAGTTCATACACATATAAGTAATTCATAATACAAATAAAAGTAATAGTTAATATACATATAAGTCATTTATAATAACGATACAGTTACTAGTTCATACACACATACATAATTCATAATACAGATAAAATAGTAGTTAATATATAAGTTATTTATAATAACGATAGCATTACTAGTTCATACACATATGGGTAATTTATAATACAAATAAAAGTAGTAGTTAATATACATATAAGTTATATATAATATCGATAATGGTTCTAGTTTATATACATATATGTAATGTATAATATAGATAAGTGAACTAGTTTATATACATGAAAGTGATTTCAAATATAAATTATAGTACTAGTTTATATACATATAGGCTATTTATAATAAAGATAGGGCAACTAGTTTATATACATATGAATCTTGTTTATAATATAGATAAGGGTACTAGCTCATATGCATATAAGTTATTTATAATATTGATAATGGTACTAGTTTATATAGACATAAGTTACTTATAATAAAGTAACATGCACTAGTTCATATACATGTAAGTTTTTTATAATATAGATAAAGGTACTAGCCTATATACATATAAGTTATGTATTATTTAAATAAAGATATTAGTTAATATACATATAAGTTATTTATAAGACACATAAGTGTGTACATACGTAGGTTATTTAAAATAAAGATACGGGTACTTGTTCGTTTATATATAAGTTGTTTATAAACATATATAAAAATACTAGTTCCTATACATATAAGTGATGTTTTATATAGATAAGGGTACTGGTTCATGTTCATACACATATAATTAATTTATGAAATAGATAAAGGTACTAGTTCATATACAGATGAATTAATTATGATGTAGAAAGTAGAATTATTGCACTTTGCTTGCTCTTATTTGCAATGACGTCCACACTTGGCGAGGCACGGCTGATCAGCATCACTCTCGATCTCAAGGAAACTTTGAGATGTCTGACTTCTTATTTTTGTTAGTCTTCTTTAATTCTTACCACGTTCATGATCATTCGTTTGATTTATGTTCTTATTTTAGATGTTAATGTTCTTTGTTTGTGGCATTGTTGCTTTTTTGTTTTCCTGCGTTAATCGTCTAATTACCGTGAGTAGTAGTCTCTTGACTAAAGAGAACATATCATCAAAATAGTTAACCCTGACAGAAGTGTGCGCCCTGTTTAGAACTATTATACTCACATTTCTATTTCTTTAATTTTGTATATATATACACATATATTTATACATGTATACATATATATATATATATATATTTATATATGTATATACACATATATACATATATATATATATACACATACATATATATATATATATACTTCTATTTAAACCCATACATACATGTCCATATATATTCCTTCATATATATATATATATATATATATATATGCATATATATACACACATTATATGCATATATACATATACATATATATTTAAACATATTTACATATATTCATACATATATATATATACATAAATATACATATATACATATATATATATCTATACAAACATATATACATATATACATATATACATATATATCTATTAATACATATATATGCATACTCATACAAACATATTTATATATACATATATATATATGTGCATACATATATATATACCTTTATATACATACATATATATACATATACATATATACGCATACATATACACATATATCCATACGTGCATATATACACATACCTATATATACACATACACACATATATACATCTATATATGCATGCACACATATATATACATATATATACACACATATATCTATACATATATATATACACATATACAAACATATATACATATATATGTATACATATATAAACATATATATACATGCATATACACGTACACATATATATATATACACATACATATACATATATACAACCATATATATATATATGTATATGTATATATATATATAAACACACATATATATACATACATATACACATACATATATATATGCATACATACATATATACACACATACATATGTATATATACATATATATACGCATGTATTCACACATATATATATGCATACATACATATATACACACATACATATGTATATATATACATATATATATACACATATATTCACAAATATATATATATGCATACATATATACAGGTATATATATACATATATACATATATATATATACATATATATATATATACATATATACATACATATATACATACATATATACATACATATATATATATATATACATATACGTACATACACACATATACATACACATATGCAGGGTGACTAAAAAAACGGGCCTCGTGTACACTTTATGTTATATCTCCTTTATGTATTCACCGATAGTCCTTATTTTACAGGACCTGGCAAAATCAACGACCGTGAGTACACCAAGAACTCAGTGGGAGCTGGGACAAAGAATACACTGTGTTACATTTTACTACAAGACAGGCTCGTTTAAGAAAACATAGGACAGTTTCATGCATCAGTTCGGATGTGAAAAGGCTCCACCCAAAAGCAGAATTAAGAACTGGGTGGACCACTTCGAAAAGTATGGGGCCGTGGAGAACTCCAACGCTGCCAGTGAGAACCGTCCAAGCCACTCGGCACGTCCCAAGAAGCGGACAGCCGAGCGGGTCGAAAGTGTGAGAGAGTCTCTCCAGGAGAGTCCGAAACGCTCTGTGCGTAAGCGAAGTCAGTCCCTCGGTATCACCCATGAGACTCGCAAGAGAGTGCTGGTGAACGATATCAGGGCTTACCCATACAGAGTACAGACGCTGCAGACCCTTACAGCCTCACACAAAGAAGCAGAGGAGCGCTATGGCAGTCAAGATGCTCGATAAGATCGAGGAGACACCAGGTTTCCTTAACGTCTCCTGGACCTCAGATGAAGCCCACTTCCATATTGACGGAAAGGCAAACTCCAAGACAAATGTCTTCTGGTGGTCCTCCAGACCCAATGATGTAGCCACCAAGCCCCTGCACTCTCCTAATTGCACGGTGTAGGGCGGCAATCTCGGTCAGAGGCATCATCGGACCAATCTTCATCGAAAAATCTGTCGTGTTTCAAATTATTGCGTGGGAGGTTTTCACGTGTTTGTGCTGTGATGATCTCAATTTCATCCGGGGTGGGGGGAGAAGGGGCGACGGCCAGAGTGAGTTAAATTTAAAATGAGAATAAAAATTATGATTATAACCGTCATTCTTATTTCATTTTAATTCTAATAGGTAATTATCATGTGGATAAAATTGTATGATAATTTTAATTTAGGGTATTAATTGCTACTTCTGCATTTTATTTATTTTATTTTAGTGTCTTGTTTATTATTTATAGTGGATTTTGTTGTGATTATATATTTTATATATTGATATATATTTTATATATTTATATATATTAATTATATATTTATATATAATGATTCTAAAACTGGTTACACCATTAAACTTCTCTTATTAAATGATTCCACTAGTATTGATCTTAGTATAATATAATCACAATTTAAAAAAATAAAATAAAATAAAAATATATATATATAATCACAACAAAATTCACTACAAATAATAAACAAGACACTAAAATAAAATAAATAAAATGCAGAAGTAGCAATTAATACCCTAAATTAAAATTATCTAACAATTTTATCCACATGATAATTACCTATTGGAATTAAAATGAAATAAGAATGACTGTTATAATCATAATTTTTATTCTCATTTTAAATTTAACTCACTCTGGCCGTCGCCCCTCCTCCCCCCACCCCGGATGAAATTGAGATCATCACAGCACAAACACGTGAAAACCTCCCACGCAATAATTTGAAACACGACTTGTTGGGGTCCCCCTTCCCTCTCATGTCCCATGTCACCGTTATAGTCAAAGCCCCAAACTCTGTCCCCCTCCTCCCCCCTCCAATGTATTTTCAATTTTCAATCTTCCGTTGAGGGGAAGTTAAAACGTATGCCATTCGGATTCCATCGTTAGCCTGACGAATTGGCCACTATTTGCGCCAATGAAACAGAACTTGTTTTGTCGCAACTAATGGAATAAAATCAAAAAAAATATATATTTTTTGCTCTGAATTTTCATTGAGCACTCTTATAAACCCGGTTTCAACTTCCTTCGGATTCATACCCCCTGGATATTTGAAACACGTTAATTATATATATATATGCGTATATACACACACATATATATACATACCCACATATACATATACATATATATACGCACATATATATATACAAATATATATACATATATATACACATATGCACATATATATACACATATGTATATACATATATATATATAAATATATATATGCACATATATATATACACATATATATATATACGTATATACTTATACATATATACATATATGTACATATACATCAATGTACACACACATATACATACATATATATATATATTTATACATATATATACATATATATAATATATGTATACAGATATACGTGTATACATATATATATGCATATATACATATACATATATACATGTATACATATATATATATACATATACATATACATATATATACATATATTTATACATATGCATATATATATATACATATGCATATATATACAACTATACACGTGTATATATACATATATATACATATACACATATATGCACATATATACATATACATGTGTACATATATATATATATTCATACATATGTGTATATATTAATATATATACATATACATATATATACATATACATATATATACATATATACACATATATACATATATATACATATATATATATATACATATATACATATATATTTATATATATACATATATATATACATGTATATACATATATATACATACATATATATATACATGTGTATATATATATATATATACATATACATATATATATATATATACATTTCTCGGCGTCTGGTTTTATTATTGCTTTTTCTAAACACATATATACATATATATACATATATGCACATATATATATACATATATATATATATATATTTATATATATACATATATATATACATGTATATACATAGATGTACATACATATATATATATATATACATATATATATACATATATATATATATATATATATATATATATATATATATATATATATATATATATATATATATATATATATATACATACATATATACATTTCTCGGCGTCTAGTTTTATTCGTGCCTTTTCTAAACACTTGGTAAATGTTCGGGATGTGCTTCCGGTCTATGAGTACTTATACAGAGAGAGAGAGAGAGCGAGAGAGAGAAATAGAGAGAGAGAGAGAGAGAGAGAGAGAATGAGAGAGATAAAAAGCAGGTACACTATCAATTTAGAGATGAAGAAATGCAGTATGTTGTGGGATAATTGCAATTCCCGACTAATTAGCCGAGGCAAAATTGATTTATTTCACACATGACTGAGAAATATTTAAGCATGTGTTTGGTGTTTGAAATTTATTGTTACACACGTTTAGGAAACCACACACTTTATAAACTATCATCATTAATATATATATATATATATATATATATATATATATATATATATATATATATATATATATACCAAAAATTAAGCTTACGCTAAATCTGTTAATGAATGAATACATCGAACGGAGGATAAATTCACATTCATTAATTCAAGAAAAGTAACTAAAAAATATTCACTTCTAATATTTACAATCATCATTTGAAAAATCAACATATTTAATTACATAAAAAGAATAGGTACTACTAAAATATGAAAAAAAACGTCATTTTTTTCGTAGTAGCCGTTGCAGAAGCAATGTTTGAAAAGTAAACGATATGCTTACTTCTTGTTTATAACTCATATATTTGGTAAATGTAGTTATGTTAATTCGTGAAATTCGTTAAATATATATGAAGTTGTAATTTTATTTAGTTCACGCAAATGATAGAATAGAATTGATAACTGAAGTTTATTTACAATTTAAACTACAAAATATGTTTTTATTATTTTAAAGATATATAAAATATATAACCAAACAATTATAAATTATTAATCTTCGTAACTTGTATATTAAAATATGTTTTAATCGATATTTTAATCAACCATGCCATGTATTTTTTTCAACAAAATACTGTTTTCTTTTTGTATGAAATAAATTGGGCATTGGAGGTAAGTATATATGCGAGCGATGCACATAATATAAGACGGTATTTCTGGATTAAGACTTTAATAAAATAATATCATATGGCAAATAAAGTGTACTTTTAGTTTCGTAGTCACGGGCTTTTATGTAGACAGACACATAATGCCCATTATAATTCAAGGAGAGTAGGATGTGGATCTTGGGTTTTCTTTCCGCAGCATCGTAACGCTCGTTTACTTTATTCTGTCAGTTAGTCTTCACATTCGATTAGCAGTGTTTCTTACAAAGGGGGAATAATTCTTGTTTTCTGGGTCGTAATCTATCCACGTGACACTTAATGGTGGTTGACTTTGAATTAGTATTTATATTTTAGCTCTTTACATCAAGTGGCTTCATGCTTTGTCTGGATTGATTTCCATACAAACCATAATGTGATAATGCCTGCCCTTTGTCTCTGTACATGTTCTAATTCCAACACGAGTTGATTGATGTATAGAGTCTATAATACTTTTCCAGGCCGTTATGACTAATTATCTAAATGACAATTACAATATTTACTCATTTACGACAACACAAAGAGTTTTAGATCTAAACGATATTGTCACAGTTTCTTTGAATTATGTAATTATTAGGGGAAAAGTGAAAAGAAATAGAAGCGCAGAACGTGTAAAAGTTAATACTAAGAAAAATGAGAGAGAAAGAGAGAATGAGCTGGGTATAGAATCAAACAAATAAAACCAAGCTTGACCCTACACCTCCCATCGTATAAGAAAAGGTGTTACGTTGCGTGAAAACTAACTACTTACAATGAGACGCAATATATGTCTCAGTCGTTTTTTTACCATACTTTGGGTCTACTCGTTTTTTTCATTGGAATTGAAGGATTTTAAAACCTTTATTTTAGAACTCTTAATCCAGAGCTGGTACGCATATCTCTACAGCCTCCATAAGCTGGGTATCTTGGGTGAAACTTCGTCTTGGCAGATACGTCTTTATGTTTTGAAAAAAGGTAGAAATGAAAGCGTGACAAACTGTCGAGTACTGTTGATGGGAGAGGCTTTGGAATATGAAGTTATCGTGTGTTGCCGATGCAACCACCGAAGTTTGCTCAATACTCAGTTGTAATTTTCAAGAAATGCATAAGTTTTTTCACTTCAACTCATTTAAAAAATGAAACATAATGTGTTCGAACCTACACACTTATATAATACTTTGAACATCGTGAATTTCAGCTATTTTTAAATACTTTTGTTCTGTTGTCATATATTGAATACCTCAATCGGTGGTTGGAAGTTACGAAGATCCACGTGCGGAGTGAAAAAGAATGTCAATGACTAGCATACACGTTTGCAGGGTAAGAAAAGGCAAACGCCGACTAAAACGGTTGTGTGAAAAGAGCTCTGCACTGACGCCAATTACACTGCTAGCCACCAAATATCATCGCCTTGTTTGGTATTAAGCCTAGAGACCCCTTTACTCAATTAACTCTCACTGTGTTCTTTGAAATTTCGTTTAGAGTATATTTTCCAATCAACTTACCACGAAGGTCACGAACCGAGAAATAATTTTTGTAATCTCTAGACTTGTAAGTATTATGTGGGCGAGTTTTGTTCTGTATCGTTGACTGGTATACTTTTCTAATCCGAATCTAAATAGAAATATATACTTTGGCAGCTATTCAGGCTATATATGTGTGCCTGCCACAAGAAACTATTAAATTAATCGAGTTTAATATTTAGTCCTGGTCAATAGTTTATTTTTAGAAAGTCATACATACATGATATCGGAGGGGTTTTCAGTCTCAAATTCAGATTTACTACAAATGTTCTCATGTACACCAGGAATACTTATTATAGAGAAACATACTTGTGTAGCTCTGTTATCATTTCATATTTCAAACTAGCAATTGCACACTAGATAGTCAACCTTTTCAGACGACTCTATATACACTTTTTTCTCAGAAGCGTTTTGATTGAGTACCCCAAATATTTGTTTTGCATTTGCATAATGTCTGCGATTGGTATTTTTTCTAACCAGAATAACATATTAAAAAAAGTCATATTTCCGAACACTATTTGTCTTCGGCCATTCTAAGCATATTCCTACTTTACAAATGTTAACACCGCGTGCATTATGAAAAAGTTACCAGCTGACCGGAGTGCAGTTCGGACACACAGTATCAAGTTGTCAAGGAACCAACCTTCCCTCCTAAAACCCGGAAGTTCTATATTTTCATCCGATCTCTCTGTTAAGTTCAACGAGAACTATCTGTTCTCTCTCTGAAATCCAATCTTCAATCCGTGAGGTAATTCGGATGGGGGCGGCTTGCTTATTTTTGCAGCAGGATTAGTCTGTCTCTGTTTGGGAAACTGGGTCGTTACTAAGAACTTGCCATATACCTAATAGTGTCGTTGTGTGAGGCAGCTAAGGAAATACGGTTTTCAAACTAGAACGAAAGTCGATAATCTGTTCAGTCATTTTATAGGTGATTAATGTCCATGTAGTATTAAGAAATTACAAAAAAAAACATTAAGCTCAACGTTGTGTAACATGAACTTATCGGAACGAAGAGAAATATCAACACACTGTTTAATCGGAAAAGGTTTAAATTTAACATAGTTTTACTAGCTCTTTACAGAGCATATAAACATACACATATATTTATACATACGCACCCTCATATATATATATATATATATATATATATATATATATATATATATATATATATATTATAGTAAAGCTTAGATAATCAATGTTTGTTTCCCTAAAGCATTTCTCTTAAATATTTCAATCACACAATGCATCTGCTTAACTCGTGTTTGGTTTTAGGATTGAGTTATATAAGAAAACATCAATTTTAATTATTCTATTCATCAGTAATGTTCAACCCTAACCCTTAGGGGTCCATAAGGCAGATTTCGTCAGGGGGGAGGGTTATTTTCAGTTATTTTTCATTATATTTTATAGTAATTTGAAATTGGTAAGTCATATTGTAATTTAATTACGTAATAATTTGAAACAACTTTTAATTTTATTTAAAGTTTCTTAGCGTAAATTCTATTTACATGGAGGGGGGTAAGTCACTACGCAAAGGTTCGCCACTAGTCGCCATTGCCCGCCACTCTGTATGTACACAAATACATTTACATTTTATAATATCTTATATAAGAAAAGTATTCGGCGTTGTCCGGGAAATTATACCTCAAGTACATAAAACAATTTATGTTTTTTAATGAACTGTATTTGTTAGAGGATAGCTAAGGAAGAAAGATAACTCACGTTTAAAAACAACATTTAAGTTTGTTAATAAAAAGGTTAGAGAATATAAGTAAAATATAAAAGTGTATTCTTATGTAAAATTCACAGAGTAAGATAATAAGAGTATTGCCGAATCTCTACACCCACCATTTAGGCGTCTATGGGGCAGATTTTATGAAAGGGGGTCGTTTTCAGTTATTTTCCATTCTATTTCATAGTAATAAGAAAATGCCAGTCATATTTTGCTTTAAGTACGTAATACTTTGAGATAACTTTTAATTTTACTTAACATTTCTTAGCGTCAATTCTATTTACATAGAGGCGGTAAGAAACTATGCGCAGGTCCGCCACTAGCCGCCACTGCCCGCGACTCTGTACGTACACAGATACATGTACATTTTATTATATCTTACATAAGAAAAGTATTCGGCGTTGTCCGGCAAATTATACATGTACTTACATAAAACAATTTATGTTTTTTTAGTAAATGTATTTTTTAGAGCATAGCTAAGGAAGAACGATAACTC
>OY744536.1:64185717-64210717 GCA_963556195.1 Sepiola atlantica
TTTGTTTATCGGATTTATTATTTATTATATTTTTTGTTTTGTATTTAAAAAGTATTATTTTATTTCAAACACACAACCTCCACTTTGTATTTATATATTTCATAACACCGGTAATCTCCTACGATCTAAACATCATCCTAAATAAATATACGAAGCTATAAGTAAGTAAATAAATACAATATGTAGTAAAATAAAATAAAAAACCTCCTAAAACACAAAAAACTACAAATAATAAAGAATTAATTCGCAACTAATATATTATTTCCAGTAAGACTTCTCCAGGAATTCAACGGTTTTTATCGATATAACGCCATTTCTCAGCGTAATTTGACATCATTGTGAATGCTGACGATTCGACTATGCATGTAATTTTTTTAAAAGGGAAAAAGTCAGCCCATGTGGATGAAACCACGGTACGTTTTTTTTAAAATATGTAACATGTAGTTTTCAAATCAATTATATTAGCTCCCACTTCTTTGCGACTGAGCACTTTATGATTCATTTTCAATATAATCTGACACACACTATATATATATACAAATGCATATATATATATATATATATATATATATATATATATATATATATATATATATATATATATATATATATATATAATTGGCAAGCATTCTTTCTTTTATGCACGGATTTGATGTTATAATCCAAGGAGTGTAAAATGTCTCCGTATTTTGTGCGAACGATTTCGACCGACATCGGTCGTCGTCAGGCGGTTGCAAAATGAAATAAATTGGTAAAGCTATCAAGAGGGCGCTCTTCTAAATTATTTCAACAGTATTTCAAAAAACTTCAAGACTAGATAAACGGATCAAAAGCTGAATAAGCAGAAGTTGGCACTCCTGTTTAATCAAACATGCATATATATATATATATATATATATATATATATATATATATATACATGTGTACATCTATGGATAAAAATACTCCTTAGATACACAACATAAGATCAATAGATTGCATGTAGCCCAAGTTAGTAAAAAGGCAGAAAGTGCAATATAAATTATTTTCATCAAAATTTAAACATCATCTTTCTCTGAGGGTACCTGGGGTTCATTGATCTGGTTATGATGACTTTATGTAGGCTGACACAAAAGCATGACCATTGGCTAGACCCACTCAGTGAACTGGACTTCATCCTGTTTTTCTTTTAACTTTCTAATAAAGGAAGGGGTCTGACGAATCTGCTTTCGTTAATCAGTCGGTTTTTATTCTTTATCAAACATGAATAGATCGGTGATAACCGGGTACAACCAACAGATAGTGTAATTTATAGTTTATGGGGGGACTTGTATCCCTGCGGCCGCTCGAAAAATTCAGAACCTCAAGAATCGTAAATTGACTGGTAAATTCCTAATAAAAATAATACCACCGAAAATGGTGAATAAAAAAAAGTAATGCGGGTATGTGAGATACTCAATTTTAGCATTACTATGGGATGTGTGAACAACAGGAGACACAACGTCGACTAGAACCTGCACGTCGATTGGCACTGGAAAAGGACAGAACGTCAACGGGAAGTGGAAATTCGAGACGTTTCTGGGCACTGGAAAGGCTGGACATGAATGCCCACTAAAAAGGCAAGGCGTAAACAGGCACAGAAAAGGCTGGGCATCGAGGTATACAGGAAAGGCTGAACCTTACCAATTGCATATGCAGACAGATGTCAGCAGGGCTAGGATCAAAGGCAGGAGTGACGGGACTAGAAACTGCAGGAACAGGATCAGGAATCCGGTGGGTATTTCAGGAAGCAGGTAGCAACAAAGAGGTTAGTTGTTAGTATGTTAAAAAGTTTCCTTACAAATGGTAGTTTCTAAGTATTAATTATTTTGTTTAAAGGGTTGAAAAGTTATCCTAACACGGGCAGTTTTAGTACTGCTGGTACTAGGATCAACGACTGGTCAGATTCGGACGCTGGATGTTTGACCTCCTTACTTCCCCACCTGGTTGGCTTGTATCTTTTTGACTGAAATAGCTTAACGCATTTACTTTGCCCGACCGGTATCATGTGGTGCATATCAACGACTTTGTCTAAAGTCTGCACGGGGTACGTATCTTTTCAAAAATCTACATGACTAAGGTATACAATAACATCCCAGTTGCTCCGGAGGATATCCCAACGACAGCGGTCTCAACCCCGCATAATGTTATATTTCATTCTATAATTACATAATATTTTCAATGAAGATTTTAGAAATTTGTTTTATTTGACACTATTGCATTTATTATTTCAATAAATGTTCGATTAATAGTAAATACACAAAAATAATTCAATGTGTAATCATAAAAGTTACGTTGAAGCGAAACATACTGACACAGAGACACGAGAACTGATAACACGATGCTATTAATATAAACATATGTTCGTGCGAATATCTTCATTTAGATGTGTGTTAAAAACACTATCTCCTACGTACAACCCTTATGACCTCCTCGTGAAAGTGTGCGTTAGTGAGATGGAAGGTGTTTGCAGTTATAGGTATGTGTAGATCAGTGTAAGTAATATATAATTGTTGTGCCAGTGTGTGTCACGACAATTTTCCTGACCGCCCCCCCCCCCACCTCCCGCCCTGCCGTTATCATTTCACCGCGAATAAGCACACCTTTACCCCCTTCGGCTATTTATACAATGATTTTCAGAAAAGTAATTTCACGCAAACACGAATACTTCTCGACAACCAGTATGTTCATGAGGGAGAGGGAGTCTTCTGCTTTAAACCAACGCTTTCCGTTTTGCCCCCCGCAGCACTGATCAATCAGTTCGATGATCAGAGCTGATCAAAATCAATAAACACGAACGGATCGAAGTGAAATAATATTTCTGGCTATCAGCGATGTTAAATCGGTCGCCTAATCAACAATTCGATCATCATTGTAATATATCAGATATGCACCCATTGACATAGAGCAAGAATAAACAGGGTGACGCTCCCAAACTAGTTAATCTAACATGTCTTCTTGTATATCGCAGTATGTGGGAGTAGTGTTCTCCCATGAATGTGACGTCGCGTGCGACAGGTGCGGGGTCTAACTGGTTGTTTTACTAGCTGTAAATCAGCGAGAGAAGATTATTGAACGCTATCCGGCTGCCTGTGAAAGGAACAAGCTTAGGTGCAGATACATTTCCCTAGCCAGTGTTTGATGAACAACTTAACTATGAATACTTGTGTTGTGTTTATTTTTACGCTGGTTGTGCTACGCGGCATCAATTGACGATTCCACTCACACATCTGTGGTAAAGTTTAAGATAACAACAATAGCCGTTCAAAAAATTAAAGTGTAGTATAATCAGAACGGATACTACACATTGCTCCTAGCAACAAAGTGTTCAGTGTTTACTGCAATAAATATTCAGGTGCAGAGAACGTTCGATGAATCATTCTGATAACCTGAACACATATCGTTGAGATATTTTTTTCAATGCCTTTTCTTTTTTAGTTTAGTAAAAAAAACTGTGTACACCCCTCGTTACTCGGGAGTAAGTATGGCACTTAACTGTCCGCGGACGAAGCTATCTTTCACTGATCAAACACCACTCGATAACAAAATAGTTGAATTGTCAGTTTAATGATGAAGAATTATATGAGAAGATTACAAATGAGTAATGGGATGAACAACATTTGATTGCTTATAGGACGCTTTATGAAAAGTATTTGTTCATATTAGATTTAAATACGACCATGTTGCAGTCTGCCAAGAAGCAGTACTGTAGTAATAGATATATTATTCGAAATAAACTGTTCATGGAATGTCCGCCTGGTGTTAGTCACCTTGGGCAAGCGAACAATCATGTTTCAGTTGTAGTAAAAACAATACGAGTTCTTTAGATGAATGGCTTACAAGGAGGAACCAGAAATTGGAGCAGAACTTCTATGAAAAAAACGATAGATTTAAATCACTAGTAACGTATCTTCCATAAGAAAGGAGGTTTAGATGAAATAATGCATAACTTCGACTAGATTGAATGTTACAGTAACTTTAGCTGAAGCAGTAACCTTCACTGATTATTTTCTCACTCAAAAATGGCCGCACTTGTATCCAATGGTTCTCAGGCAGAAAATTCCGGAAGTTTCAACATAATATTTTTCCAGTTTTCTAGAGTTGTGTATTTTAAGAAGTTCTTCTTATTCGATATTAAATAAATAATTTTCGACAATTAAAAAAACTATACGTACGCAGAATAAATATTTGCCTTTTTTAGTTAAAAAGAAGTATAAGTAAAAAAAACAACGTGTGTCCCATTTGTTTGTTTATTTTTTTATTTGTTTGTGTATTTATTCATCCGTTAATTCATTTGTGTTTATGTATTTATTGCGCCTATTAGAGCAAATGTAATAATTAAATAAGTAACTAATATATATATATATATATATATATATATATATGTATGTGTATGTGTGTGTGTTTGTGTGTGTGTGTGTGTGTGTGTGTGTGTGTGCATGTATGCTTCTTATGTTAAACCAAAACTATTTGGAACTAGAGAATCAAACAATTTCGAATGAGGTTTTTCAAAGTGATCGAATACATATTTAGTAATTTGTTTTACTAACAGGATGTACCTATTCTAGATACACATGTTGAATGAATAAGCGCTGAAAAGTTCAGTGGAATCGAATGGTTTCGTGACTTTAATAATTTTGAATGTAGAGAAACCTATCAATAGTGTATCGCATAACGTGAAAAACAAAAAGGCAAACGAAGGCGTAAAGATGTTGAAAAATATCGTATGCCCAGATGATTCAAATACGTGTGAACAGAAATATTACATTGATTACAAATTACTATCTTTCATTAGAATTATTTTTTAGATGTTTCGAAATGTGAGATTTATAAATTCTAAAAACAAAATGAAATCAATAAAACTCGGTTAAAAGAATTAGTTTTGCGACCGACAAAATCAACATCAAGTTTTGAATTCATAGTTTGTGTTATTTGTGTGAAATCTATAGTGTTTTTGTTTATTTTTTCGGGGGGGGGGGGGAACATATTCTACAAAAATATGTCGACTTTTAAAGAAAACACATTTTTATTTCTTTTATTTCGTTTTGTATTTGTCATTCAAATGTGTCTTCATGATGTGTTTTATTTATTTATTATTTGTATGTTTTATATGCAACAGTAAATTTCTACACGTAACTGTCGATATGGTTAAGTATTTCATAATACTATCATCACTAAATATGCAGATTTAATTCATGCATTTTTTGACGTATATATGCGTCTAAATATCATCATAAGATTAAGTGTCCACCACTCCGCTGGATTTAAGTTGTAAATATCATTTTCTTCAGTCTGTCATACTGTAGAATTTAGTAACATTTTCGGCGATCTGTGAGGATTGAGTAAAAATACGATTTTGATTTATACACGGGAAAAGCATCTATATCAAAGGTTAGGTCAGTATGTCACAATTATTTTTTTTTAATAGCGTTCATGTTGGTCTTTTACGGTTAAGTTTGACATATCATTTTCATTTTATACACTCAGATGAATAGACGCATTTTATCCAAGATACGTCCAATGGGCTCAATACGGTGCTCGGTCTTGCAGCCGGTCATTCACTTAGCAATTCTAAACACTGTTTTCGTCCGTAATGCGTTTTCTTTTGTTTGTCATTCTTTTGTGGTGCAGTTCAAAACAGCAGGTCCTTGGATCATTCAAAGTTTAGTTTCACAAATCATTTTAATCGATGAACACGCAGAACAGAGGCCCGCATCTTAATTTACTTTCGTCCAAACATGGCGATCGTTTGGTCTGCAATACTTAACTTTCGTCTGTGACCCTTACATTTGAATTATGCCTTGCATCACACATTTAAGTGTTAAAGAGAGTTGTTGCTGATATGTACGCCAAGCAGTCCGAAAGAACATCTCAATAGGGGGGGCTCACTCAATCATATCTGGATTCGATGCCCAACGCCGTAAATTATATAAACAATGCCAACAGCTCTATGAATCTGATACCTTTGCTGAAAGTAGCATTGGAGTATGTCAGAGACTGATGGCCTCCTTATCAGAAATTCGACAACGAAAATAGCAAAATCTGTTAGAGAAAACTGATATGACGACGAATATTATAAAGGTATGGAGTCTTATACAGAAAATTCGCAACGATACATAAAGTCAAATGCAACAGCGGTACACTATCACTGCTAACCAATTGTATATCAGTCGTAAACCAATGGGAAGTTTACTAGCAAAAAACAAACACATAAAAATAGATCAACTTCAATATTCCAAGAGCACTGGAATGACTGAGCCGGTCTTACTTAATAAGCTCGATATCGGCATCAGTGACCTTAAGGCTTGTAAAGCTATATTTTTAGATCATATTTTCACAGAGAGAATCAATAACTTTGAGCATTTGACACGAAACTGGCTCCTTTAATTGATAAGCACCTGTATATTTATAAGAAACATCCGAAAGATCTAGAGAAAAACAAAAATCATCGCGCTTCTCAAACCTGGCAACGATCCAGGGTACGCGAAAAGTGTTCTCTTGATCTCCATGTTATGCCACGTTTTAACCTGTTTGAGAGCTTAAACATCAGCAAGTGTGTCTCAGTTGTGGAACCAGCCACTATCTCCAACAAGTATGAGTTCGGTCTGGATAATCCACAGCCAGCTAGCTCTTGAATCTCAGCACATTGTATAGTGGGTTAAGAAAAGAAAAGACTGGTAACGGGAAACGTATGTGTGTATTTGTTTGCGATGTATGACACTGTAAACCACCGCTTCCCTTTAAAAAAGATATTGGAGCTGACTAAAGACCTAACACTAACATGCTTAATCGGAGCTATCTTTAAGGACAGACGCTTTTATGTTACAGCATACAACAAAAAATTCGTTGGCACCAAAAACGGAATAGCTCACGTAAAGTTAGTGTACTGGCTCCATTACTATATAACATCTACACTAATGACCAACCAATGAACCAGAACACTGAGAGGTTTATCTATGTTGAACACCTTTACATATAATCGCAGAAGAGTGCGTTTGAGTAAGTAGAAACGAACCTCAACTCAACTTTAGATGAGCTATTTTTTACTAGAGTAACCACCTACATGCAAACCCTGAAAACACTAAAGTCTGCTCGTTTCATCTCAGGATCCGAGAAGCCAACTGATCCTTAAACACCACGTGGTCTGGAATACAATTTGAGAGTCACACTAACATTCTCTACCTGGACCGCCCCCTATTATTCAAGAGACATGTAACGAAGACAAAAATTAAAGTCAGCTCCCGGAACATTATCCTACGAAAACTGATCAATTCAAAGTAGGGAGCCACAGAACGCACACTAAGATGTACTGCCTTCGCCCTGTGATATTCGTCTGTGGTGTATGCTTGTCCATTTTGGGAAGAGATCAACCCATGCCACAAATGTACACTCAGCATTGAACAACACCTGTCGCTTGCTAACTAGCTGTCTTAAGCCTATCAACCTGATAAATAGGCATCTCCTCACTTGTATTGCTCCTCTGAATGTGAGACGTGAAGCTGCCAGCAGAATAGAGAGGACAAAGTCCATCAATGATTAACACCATCTCTTTAATTGACGTAAACCAACAGTGCAACCACTAAGTCAATGAGAAGCTTCCTCATCTGTGTCGAACGCTTAACAACGACTTAGGAAGGAACCAGACTACAGCTGTCGACCACACGGCAAGAGAACGCCCTCTCCCATTGGCATGCAGAACTCCCTTCTTGTTCAGAGGTACCCTAGTTCGTAGAAAACACTAAACCGCCGTAGAACGGGAATGGGGCGATCACAAGTTGCTATGAGTAGATAAGATAACAAAACTGACCGAACTATATGTGAATATGGAGAGGAAGATGTAACACTGCCTTACCGCCCCCCCCCCATTACTGTCGAACCTGTGCAGCTTGGAGGATCTTGTACACGACAACAATAATGCAAAATACTGCATAATACGTGGGATAATGGTGTATGACCATATAGTTGAAAGACACGAAAAAAATAAATTGCATTTCACGTTTAAGTGTTATATAGCTTTTTATCAGGTGATCTCCCTTACGTTAGAATTAACACGTTCATTTATATGTCAGGATTTTTAGTTGGTCAGTTACGCTTACATTTGAATCATCACCTTCATTTTTATGTAACATCTAAGTATTACACAACATTTTCGTTGGTATGTGACGGTTATGTTTCAATCACCAAATGTATGTCTATATTATGTTATAGTGTTTCAATTACACTTTTGTTATAGAGTCACGCTGAGGTTGAAACAAGTACTTTCGTTCGCGTGTCACGCTTAGGTTGGAAATAGCGTTTCTTTGGTCTGTAAGCTTACCTTTTAATTACCAGTTTCATTTGTCTGTTGTGGTTACCGTTGAAATCATAGTTAGTCTGTAAAGCTTACATTTTAATTTTAATTTCATTTCTAGGGCACGCTTTACGTTGATATATAATTGTTAAATGCGTCGACCTATGTCTGTGTTATTCCGTCTGTTACTTCCATACATTTCCAATTGTGTTCCCATTGCTAATCGCGTAGATTACATGGGCGTATCTTAAGAATATATGTTCGTGTCTCATATGTTATTGCATTTTATAAATCTTTAAGAAACACTTTTCGTGATTTTTAAAAAAAAAATTCTGTTTAAAAAATTGTTTTCATCTGAAAAAGTCCTCTCTCGTCTGTTTGCATTTATTTATTTCAATATCTTTTTTTCAATTGTCTATTTTCGTTCTCGTTACGTTTTTATGATTGTATTTTGAACAGATTTTCTTTTTCATTTGCATTCATTTTTTTTTATTTCTTACTTTGATATCATCGGAGTCATGTTTTTATATTCTTTGGCTTAAATGTCGATGCTGTTACCAGAATATGTTTGTTTTCTACATATTTTTATATTTATTTTTCATTTTCTCAACGTTTTCAAATTGCTTTCACATATTTAGTTTCTTTATTGGTTTTATTTATTAGTTTGTACCGTAGAGACCGTTATCATGCCTCCTTCCCTTCTCGTCGTTTAATTTGTTTCATTCAAAAGCATTGCCGTTCGGTATTGTATTCATTTTGAGGGTAATTAATAGATTCATCTTCAACTCTGATTTTGATATATAATATTAATTGTACTTTTAATTTTTTTTTTAATTTTAAGTTTCACTTATTTTTAAGCGAATGCCGAGAATTAGAGTTCGTTTGTATTTACTCTACCCTTTATAAAGGTCATCCAAAGGAAGAGGCCACTGCTCTAGACATGAATCTTTTTAATGTTGCTATTCATTTTTTTTGTCGTCATTTTAATTTGTTCTCTTATGATTATTTTTATCGTGAATTTTCTTTTGATTTTTTTATTATTCCATGTCTTCTTTCATTCTTTGTCTGCTTCTAATGATTTTTCTCAGCGTTTCGTCTTTTTTTTCCTTTCACTTCTTTCAGTTCAATATCACTTCTTCTTCTTCGTCTTTTTTTCCTTTCACTTCTTTAAGTTCAATATCACTTCTTGTTCTTCTTCGTCTTTATTTCTGATTTTTCTTTTCATTCTTCGCATTATTTTCGTTCTCATTAATCTTCTTTTGTTTTGTTTCTGATCCTTCTCATTTCTTCCTTTCGTATTTCTGTTTCCTTCGATTCACATCATTACATTCTCTCTTTGATATTTTCATTTTTCATATTTGATTTGTCTTTCCATTTGCTTTTACCTTTCTCTTCTCTTTCTTTACATTTTTCTATTTCCACTTTTCTTTTCTTAAAGATGACAACCATAAGAATGTTCATAAAATGTCGCAGTAAACACTCGATTAAAATGTTGATGAAATCAAATTTCAAATGAAAATCATTTTTTATTTTATTTTCGTTTACATATACACTCTTTTCCTTGTTTGCATTCCCCGTATCCTATGGAAAACTATAACTTTCATGCTTACAAACATCAGTTACAAAAAACTGGAATAGTTGATGGACGCATGTATATTTGTAATTTAAGATGAATCCATGCATCTCTTTAAGCAGAATTGTGCGTCGATCGTTTTGTCACACTTAACTTTGAAATAGAAGTATCGTTTGAATGTCAAGTTCATGTTCGGAATATCTTTTTCTTTGTCTGTCAAGTTTTAAATAGCCTGTCTATCAGTAAACGGCCTGGTGCGTACGGCTGTCTGAAGATACCGGTTTCCTGACTTAAAATGCACCAATCATTGATGTAATTGTTTTCACCCTTACCTTTGTCTATTACAAAACAACTAAACAAAACACTATAAATTAATATTTGAAGATATTAAGTACCTGAAACCTAAAAACATTTACCAAAATGACCTGATTCGCACAATACATGACCTGGAAAAAGTTGATATGTCGTAAAACAAAACAACTAAACAAAACACTATGAATAAATATTTGAAAATATAAAGAACTTGAAGCATAAACAACCTTTACAAAAAATACCTGATTCGGCATTAAATACCTCGAAAAAGTTAATATACCGTACAACAAAACAACTAAAGCAACGACCGCAAATAAATATTTGAACATATAAAGTACTTTAAGACTAGAAACCGTCATCAAAATGACCTGATTCGGCATCAAATACCCTGGAAAGGGTTGACATACAATCGAGCCAAACCATCATTATACGGCAATATTTAATGGGCATATCTAATTATAGACACGTCCCGGCATCTCTTTAAGCACCTATGTTTTTCGATCGGTCTGTCATCCGTAAGTTTGAAAAAAACAATTGTCTTTTCCCTATCACGCGTCAGTTTGAAATAGCATTTACCTAGGTTTATCACGCTGAATATTGCACTGGGATTTGCATTCGTCTATTACGTTTAAGTTTTAAATAAGATTTCCATTGGTAAACGCGTAGCTTAAGTAGACGCATCTTAAGCATACCTGTTCTAGTGTTTTCCTCTTTGTCAGTATTGTCAACACGTTGCCTATAAATAAATTATTAGTTGATGCGCTGAAAAAAAAATTGCGACCAACCCCCCAAAAAAGTTTTTGATAAATATCTCAAAATAAAAATCTTTTTGAAAAATAAATTTTAATTGAAAGAAAACAAAACTGACCGGATGAAGATTAAAATGTTGTTTTAATTATTCATCTAACCTGTTATCGTAAACAAAAAATGGAAGTGTTTTGTTCAGACTAAATCAAACCGATTTATTCTTGGAGGAATTCTTATAGATTAACTCATTTTTTTCGTGTACTTTTTCATTTCTGACATTCCAAGTATTTTTTTTATAATACGTGGATGAAAAAAGCAAACTATTTTCCTTTTTAGTAATTAATCAATTCGAAAGTTTTACCTTGTCCGGGTGTAACGTTGACCCATGTATTTTACTTGACCCCTAAATCGAAATTAAGAAATCGAAAACAAGAAAAGTTATTTTTATATAGCTTACAATAATTTTCATGCAGAATATCAAAATTCCTTAAATACACAACTGCCTAACGAATAACTTCCTAAACTACAAGCTTTTTGAGCAAAAATGGAATGTCTGCTTCTCTGGATCGTCAAATGTTTTTTTTTTAATATTTTCTCTCGATCAAAGACGTACTATCTGAAATTGTTAATAATACATTCCTTAATTGACATACTAAAAAATAAAATCAATCATGTTTTGCCAATAACATTGTTAGTTTATAACTCGAAATTATCGAAACAATATCAGTCGCATTTCAGACCATGACGCATACCAACATCCCTAACCTAACATCATGCAACCGTATCAGTTATACTACTCTGACTTTTTGTACTCTTATAAATGACGCACAATGTTTCCGTGACTTCGCGTGGTCAACGTTCGTGGAGGTCACAGAAGCGACAGAGCGTTGACGAGGCCAAAATTGCCAAACGCTAAATTTAAGACTGACAGCCTATAAATTACGACGAAGAAAACTAAACAAAAATACATATATAAAAATGAAGAACAAACAAACCATAGATAAACATCTGTTAATAATTAAATGTGTAGTTTTGTTTGTTTTTTTGTAATTGTCAAATAAACTGTTTTTTGTTTCTGCACCGGAAAGTTGCATCGAAATATGGGTTTGTTTGATTTGTAAAGACTTTTTAAAAACATTTTGTCAATATTTTTTTACAGTTTCTCCCAAACATTCAATTAGTCTTTTTTTATTAAACGCGATTGATTTCTTCTAAAAGTTATCGGCTCCTTGGTTACTAGTTTCGTCTACTCTCTGGCACTTCCTAGACCTGCTCAAACGTTGACGATGCAAACTCACGAAAACATGGTGCGTCAGAGATAAGAGTACAGACTTTTTTATAATATTTTAACACAGACAGTTTGACCAATTTAAGAAAACAGAAAACTATTTTTCTGTTTACTTATTTAAATAATACACGTATTAAAATCCATGAAACAATGTTACGCTTATTTACTTTAAGGCAGCTAAAACACACTTAATTTTTCATGTTGAATGCATTCTTGTTTTCTATAATTAATATTGAATAAAGTTTAGTTTCTTTATAGATTAGATGAAGTTACTCTTATTTCTCTTTTAAAATGTCATATTTAAAGATTTCTAAAAAAGTTTTTTTACGCTATCTTTCATTATCGACAGCCTAACTGGTTTGCGTGTCTTACTTGCGTGTCACACTGTCTGATGTCACTTTCGATAGCATGGCCTTCTGTTAAAAGAAGTCCACGGTTTCATTCTATCTCGATAACCTAGTTATAAAAAAAGGAATACATGGGTATATTCAGTGAGGCCAATCAGCGTTGTTAACAAATACTTTCTATTAAATGTCACGTTCTGATGGCAGCAGAACAGCCATAACAAACGGACCGACATACAAAAATATTTCATAATTATGCAGATTCCTTCAAAATTCGAAAAAATAATTGCATTTTGTTACAAAAAGCTCAAACACTGAATGTGTTGCAATTCAGATTAAACAGATAAAAATATTATGATAAACACTTGATTCGCGCTTAGCAGGTAGTTGCATTATATTTTTAATAAATTAGAATAATAAACATCAAGCATAATGGTATTATATTTTCTGACTTTTACAACTTCAACGAACATGAATTGCTTTCGATTAAATTCATTAAATTCCACTAACTTTAGAAAATTACAGGTGTTTATATAACTTCAAGTCAGTTCTATTCTTCTTTTAATTTAAAAATGTATTTAAACATCTATATTAGACTAGAACAGATTTATGTATCTGTATGGCCTTCTGGCTGTCTTGTCTTCACTTATACTGTTCACATGTGACGGACGTGGTGAGCTAGAACCTGGATCTAGTGGTGGATATATTACCGATTTACATTTCCGCGTCATAAAAGAGTGTTAGGTATAGCGTTTAGAACATTGATATAGAAAAGAACAAGTACGCGCTGGAACAATATGTTTTTGCACCCATAGGAAACAAGCTAAATGGATGTCGACAGTAAGTGTTTTAGCATCGAATAGTAATATCATCGTGTTGTATAATTTGGATTATTCGGACTAATATTCTCATCACATTTATTATTGTCATGACATTTTGATCGATGTAACCTCCGACCTTCACCCAGAAAAAATAAATAAATAAAAGAATAAAGAAATACAATACAGGCAGAGAGATGAAGAATATATATATATATATATATATATATATATATATATATATATATATATATATATATATATATGAAATAACAATTTTAATAATAATTGTATTTTCAACGTTACCATTATAAGGGAGATAATTCAAAATTAATCGCCCATGAGTTGTTCCCCTTACATAATTAAAATTTCAATTTAAAATCCAAAATAGATACAACGGTCGAAATAACAAACTGACTAATTTAAAAACAAATATTAAATTTAAAAAAGAGAAAAGGATATTATATAAAATTAAAAAAAAACAAATATATATATAAATAACTAAACAAAACATAATTTTTAAGAACTTTATAGCTATAATAATGACTATCATAATAAACTGGACCCATTGCTGCAGAACTAGAATGTATTTAGTGTGTTCCTGCTATTACTATTTCAACACATTTCACGCGCGGACTTTTGAGGATTTGATACACAATCCATTTGATAAAGAGGGCTTCTCTCGAAATATATTATGGAACACGGTCACACATATTAACTAACTGTGTAGAAGTTTCTTCTGATTAAGTAAGCTTTATCTATAAAAAATAAATAAATAAATAGATAATACTTGGTTTGTCGTATTCTTCAACGCCATTTTTTTCCATTTCTCGTATTGTAATAGCCTTCTAACAGACCTTATATACATACCACAAATAATGCTTCAAGCAAACTACCTTTCCTCATAATGGTAATTAGTCTACAAATAATTGTAGGTGTTATCCATATCGGCCCGATGTTTTCGATTGGGATTCACGAAACAGACTGGAAATTGACGGGCCCTCGATGAACAGTCCGGCATTAATTGAAACAACTTCATTTTCACTTGGCTTAAGGTTAGGGTAAATTATCAGCTCTCTCTGTCTTGAGAATAAGTTTACCAATGTTGTTTTCGAATCATAAAGTCAATCAATATTATTTGATTCTTCAAAGCTTTTTTGAGAAGGCTGTTATATGGCAGAATAGAATACTTCGAGAGACTTAACAGCTGCTATTACCGGAGTCAAATTGATGTTGGTATGCAGAAGTATACTTTAGTATCGTTTTACATCTTTTCACTGCTTTCTCATTGTAAACTGCTTCAGTCATTTACAATATTAAAATAACAATCGGAAACATTTGGACCGATATTGTTACCCGGTTGGAGAAGTTAATACTTCTACACATGTGTAGGCCAACTATAAACTCAAAATAACTCCAAAATTAGCATATATATTGTTTATGATGTATGTTGCTATATAAAATCAAGTGAACTGCCTTATATATATATATATTTTTTTAATATATAAGTTTGCATAGAAACAGCGCTGTGAGTTACCATACGTTTGCCATTAGAAAGAGCGGATAGCCATATCCCTTTTGTGCGTGTGCGGCTTTGATATAATCCTCAACCTTTGGTTTCCTCTTTTTCAAAGTCTGACATTCTTTTGTGCTAATTCACTTCGATGAAACAACGCCGTCTATTTGAAAAATGTGTTCGTAATAACATGTTGCGCTAATGTCTTCCTGTGACTTCCCGTCGTTATGCGACATGGCCGCTTCCGTCGCCGGTGCGGTCGGCTGTTCAGTCAGATTAGAATAGATGAACAGCAAATGTTTTTACATTTGTTTATTTAATAATTCAGCGAGGGAGTCGTTCGTTGTCGATGGAGAGTGTCCATCTGGGATTGGTTTGTGATGAATAATGATCAGAGAAATTAGAAGCGACGTAGGGAGCCATAAAGCCCGACAAAAGCTGCCCAGGAATGAATAAATTATCGACGGGAATTACTTGAACAAATACATAATATTTTTTCTTAATTTACCACTGGCTCAAAAATTTCAATGAAAAACTTTAAAAAAAAAAAGGTTTTTTTTCTGTTAGGAATTCTCTGTAACGAACTATAAATGACAGGGCGGTTTTAGGCATGGATAATAAATTCGCCGAGCAAATAAAAGATCTAATCTAAACTGTATGGTTCACTTCCGGTCTAATACTGTTCGCAAAGTTATAAACCTCATAATTCAGCCCATATATAGTTTACATAGGTGTATTACTCATTTATAACAACATATGTGGAGAGAAGTGATATCTTATAGACGGAAGGGCGGCTTGAAATAGTGGACCAACTGAATTCAACGTTCAAGCTGTACAGTTTTATTTATTATCGACACATTTAGGATATGTAAAAATCCCTTCTTATTTTTCCGAGGCTACAAAGCATGTTGCTCTCTCTATGTCTCTGTCTCTGTCTCTGTCTGTCTGTCTGTCTCTCTCTCTCTCTCTCTCTCTCTCTCTCTCCCTCTCTTGATATATAACATTACTTTTCGTGTATACGTACACTATTATACAGTGATAAAATATTGTGTGTATAGAGTGTCAGTATTAACTGACACATTACTTAATACGTTAGTAAATATTAGTAGTAAAGTATTAAAATATATGTTTGACAATAAGGATACACAGAGGCGTCCGCGTTTTATCTCAGCATGAAATTGTCACGCTAAGTGTACACATAGTTTGGTTATATTTGTTTTTATATATTTACATGGTGTGTAGTCTAGCTAACTAGCCATTTAAATTCGTTGTTGTGCCTCTCCCACGAGTTAACAGTTGACAGTATTTTAGCACGTGCGTGATTGAAATAATTTATTTGATATTTCTTTGTTATTTATTATTACTTATGATTTATATTTAGTTTTTTTTTATTTAGTTATATAGTTATTATATATGTAAGTATACTAAAGTTATTTATCTACCACCCACAAGGTAAGATGCGACACAAAGTCGGGAAAGTGGGAATAGATAAGCCAGCGCTCGAGAGGTGAGTACTCTGGCCATCTAAAAATTAGTTTATGCTTAAAGTTTATGCTTCAAGTTTTAAAATTTGAAACTTCAAACTTCTCGTTGAAACATAAGTTAGACTGGTTGTTTAAACATTTACATGTACTGACCCATCATACTATTCCCCTCTTCACTATTGGTCAGTGCCCTTGATATTTGAATTCTCACTAATGGCCTGCGAGTGCTTATTTTAATCGGCGCAATTTGCTCCGGAATGTGCTTTTATAGTTGTGTATATCTGGATTAGAAATCTATGAGGCTTATATCTACGTATAAGTGTTTGTTATTAAATAGTTCTCTGGCAAATAATACTTGTCTTAAGCAGTATATTCTGTCGTGGACAAAAATCACGAGTTTTACAGCTACAGTTTTTCTTTGCATTATTAATTTTCTCATTTCTATTTGGGTGTTTGCCATTAGAGTTTGAGTTTTTTACTGTTTTTAGTGGTTATGTAATAGTTCTACTCAGTGTAATTTTTATTGTTTCCATATACATCACTTTCTTTACCAAAATGGTACAATCGAGGATATTATGAATGTTTAGCAAATATAGCAGAGTTTCTTTTAGACATGTTACTTATTTCCATCGAAATCGATTCTTTTTTATCAAAAAAATTGTATTTATTGTTTTTGTGTATATATTGTCATATGTTACATTATGTGCTAACAGTAATATATGTTTACTGTTTGGTCTCTATGTTCTCATCTGATAGAAATTCTTTCATTTTTGAAAATCCATAGATTAAGAAAAGGAAAAAAACTTTATATAGAAATATAATTTCTCGTCCAACTTTTAGTAGCATATATCATTTCATAATATAATATATAGGACAGTCATACCATAGTTTATCTATATCATACAATATATATATATATATATATATATATATATATATATATATATATATATATATATATTGTATGATATATATAAACTATGGTATGACTGTCCTAAGTTGATGGATATAAACATGTTGACTTCAGATTAAAAAAAGATAATACCTTCAAGATGTTTTGGATACGCCAAAATTAAAATTAGTAGAGAATTTTCGAGATATTATAAAATCACTAGACTTCGATGAACAATCTTAAACCACTAGACTTCGAAGAACAATCTTAAACCACTAGACTTCGAAGAACAATCTTAAATCACTAGACTTCGAAGAACAATCTTAAATCACTAGACTTCTAAGAACAATCTTAAACCACTAGACTTCGAAGAATAATCTTAAACCACTTGACTTCGAAGAACAATCTTAAATCACTAGACTTCGAAGAACAATCTTAAATCACTAGACTTCTAAGAACAATCTTAAACCACTAGACTTCTAAGAACAATCTTAAACCACTAGACTTCGAAGAACAATCTTAAACCACTAGACTTCGAAGAACAATCTTAAATCACTAGACTTCGAAGAACAATCTTAAATCACTAGATTTCGAAGAACAATCTTTAATCACTAGACTTCGAACAACAATCTTTAATCACTAGACTTCGAAGAACAATCTTAAATCACTAGACTTCGAAGAACAATCTTAAATCACTAGACTTCGAAGAACAATCTTAAATCACTAGACTTCGAAGAACAATCTTAAATCACTAGACTTCGAAGAACAATCTTAAATTACTAGACTTCGAAGAACAATTTTAAATCACTAGACTTCGAAGAACAATCTTAAGTCATAGACTTCGAAGAACAATCTTAAATCACTAGACTTCGAAGCACAATCTTAAATCACTAGACTTCGAAGAACAATCTTAAATCACTAGACTTTGAAGAACAATCTTAAATCACTAGACTTCGAAGAACAATCTTAAATCACTAGACTTCGAAGAACAATCTTAAATCACTAGACTTCGAAGAACAATTTTAAATCACTAGACTTCTAAGAAAAATCTTAAATCACTAGACTTCGAAGAACAATATTTAATCACTAGTCTTCGAAGTACAATTTTAAATCACCAGACTTTTAAGAAAAAAGTTAAATCACTAGACTTTGAAAAAAAATTTTAAATACCAAGACTTCTAAGAACAATTTTAAAATAAAAAAAATCAGATCCTTTAACGATTTCGATTAGATTTACAGTTATTATAATCGGTTCCTCGATTTATAAAATCGGGAGACTTATGTTTTGAGGCATTTTCGTCCGTCTGTCCGTCCGTGTGTCTGTCCATGTGTCCGTCCGTGTGTCCGTCCATCCGTCCGTCCGTCCCCATTTTCCTCTGCAACCATCCATTGAATTTCTCTGAAATTTTGCATGAAGTTGTAACTTTGTTCAGGTTAGAAAGTGACATTCTCCGATTTTTGAAAATAAAACTGGTTAGCCCCCCAGGGGGTCAAAAGGCCGCGAAATGGCAAAAAATGACATTTTTTGCCCCATAACTTTTTACCTATCTATTCAATTTTTCTGAGACTTGACCAAAATGTGGAGGCAATTGTTCCTAATAGAAGATAAGTACTGTTGACCTTGGGAAAATCTGGTTCGACCCCTTAGGGTTTCAAAAGCCCCACATAAATTACCATTTCCTCCCATAACGTTTGATCCATACATTCAATTTTTCTGAAACGTGGCCAAAATGTAGAGGCAATTGTTCTGGATATAAAATGAGCATCCTTGACTTCAGAAAAATTCTGGTTCTCGCCCCCAGGGGTTTAAAGGTGGGTAAAAAATGCCCAAATAGCCCACATGTATTGCATTTTACACTCGCCACATCGAGTCACATACAAAGGGGGACCACGCATGCGCGGCTTGTTTAATTTGATATTGCATGAGATTTTCTGTAGATTTGTTGAACTTTTTCCTCGGTAGATTTTTACACTAACACTATTTGCTAAAAATACATCTAAAATGTAAGGCGTAATCTTAAAAGTATTGAAGAGTAATTAAATCCGAGGAAACATGATTTAGTTTGTGTCTAATCACTATGGACCAAAGCAATGTTAATCGTACATATTTAAATGTTCACATGTGAGTTCTGGCTATGTTATGATCCTTAAATGCTTTAAAATACACCAAGGACACCCATATTTTGAGATTATTTATTAATTAATGCATATAAAATTTCACAAAAATCAGATATATATTAATTTTCATGAAAAGTGTAAACCCTATGTTGCTCCCTATGCATTTAACTAAATTAAACTAAATATTGACCACATTCTGTCATAGTACGACTAGCAGCTGTGTTCCAAAATGTATAATCGGTCATAATAAGCTTAGGGTTGAGCACTGTACATTAAAATATATAAACGTACTAATAGACTTAATATTGTATAGACAGATAAGATAATCATTACTTATTATTTGTGGGTAGATGTAAATAAACGTTGTATGTAAATAAACGTTGTATGTAAATAAACGTTGTATGTAAATAAACGTTGTATGTAAATAATGGCCCGTTATTATGTCAGGACCGACGAAAATAATATAAAGTGTGATGTAATATGTTAGATCGTTGATTATTAAACATATTCCGTTAACGTTTAACCTTCACCCTTCTAAAGGGTGTGATCTATTTACTCGTTTAAGAGCTTTACAATTACTAAGACTTATTAGCAGAACCGTAGCTCTTCTAAACTAAGTGATCTAATACAGATCTTAATAGACCTAGAAGGAAACACCAACGATTGCACCTGGTTCATATAATGCGTCTGTTTGTCCGGCTAGCCGAATTTCTGCACAGAGCTTCCGAAGATCGTGGCTCAGGATTATATCGTCTGCATGAAAACTTCCTCGTTGGTTGCAACTTTTCGTTAACCTAAACAGCAAGGCTCAGCGGCTGCATGCAAACTTGGGGAAGATGTAGCCCAGAACACCCAAAAGAAATGGCACAGAAGCTACGTTGCTACTTCCACTCTATTGATTTGCGGTTCCGCACCTGACACGTATTTTTTTCCCACGTGCAGAAACAGAGACATGGAAAGGCCGAGGGATTTTTATTCTTACTAGTCAGGTAGCTTAGACATTACCAAGTCTCAACAACTGCTTCTACGATGACGACGTGTTCGCCTTCAGCGGAGGGAACTCAATTTACTTGACGAATGTTATTTTGAAAAAGAAAAGTACACCACTGTATTTTCATTAAGATGGATACCTTTTTTAATTTGTGACATTATGATAAGAGTGTTCACTAATTGGCCTCAAGTCCAGCGTTCAATCTGACAACTTTAAAATGGAACTGTCGCCTTTCTTTGCGAAACACTTAGCATGATAAACTATGTGCATTTTGAGTAATCTTTGGAAAGGATGGGCGCCACCGTCTACACCTCAGTGTAGTTATAACTAATTGTTGTAGACCCGTGCTAGGGGTCATAAAGATAACAACCACAAATTGTGACAGGTTAAAATATACAATGTATTTATTCATAGCAATACAGTAAATCCACTAAATGTGGTAGGAGATGACCGGATTCCTACCATGCGGTAAAACATGAATAGGGATGTCTTCTGTTTGAGTCTTTGCAACCATGGTATTTATTATAGATGGTTGCTTCCATTAGTTCTTCAATAGGGGTGATTTGTACCCCACAACACTAATTAAAAGTGAGCTTTCGGGTCTTTCTCGACTATGGTCGACCGCTTTACATTGGATTCAAGAAATGTTAATAGAAGTCGCAATATAAACAATCAAAATACAATAAACATCGGAAATAGCAAACCTAAACAGTAAATTACTAAAGTAAACAATTAGTGTTTTGTAGAGATTTTTTGCCAGTTTAATTAAAAAAAGAATACTATCCGAAGCCAATTCACTCATGCAACATAGCAACTATTTAACTCGCTTCATCTGTTCCATACTTTGTATTGATGACAAACTTTTGACGTTTTACTAAAGGCAAAAACCTTTTTAAATATTAAAACCATATGAACTTGATTCATACTAAATATGTCAGTTTATAACCGACCAATTTGGCATAATTGTGAGTGGGTTCGTTGATAGACCGGGGCATCACTGTTCAATTCTCCATCGAACCAAATATTTGAAAATAGTACTTGATGGCCCCTTGCGAAACACTCAGCATTTTAAAATGAAGATCCAGGAAGTAGTAGCTAATTAAAAAACGTTGTTGGTCGCTCTCTGCAATGATTGACAGATTAAACCATGTTTTACTTATATTCTATAGATTCTGATGTGTACACATTTATTAAATAATCAACGTGATTCTTGTTTAAATGATATACATTGAACCAATTTCGGATTCCACGCTTTTGAAAGCCCGCCAATACAGTTTACTGTTTCATGCATAAAAAGTGCAAGTTTTTTCCAAAAGATGGTGTCTATTGTTGTGAATAAATCGGTTAACATAGGTAGTTATTTTTAAACATATTTTTGACTTAGCTTGTTTTATGGGAATCGCCTCAGACAAGGCATGAAGTTACTTGATGTGAGAAGCTACAAAAGAACAATATTGTTCTAAGTTTAAAAACTCGTCAACGATAAGTGTTAGATGGATAGATTCAGACCCAGAAAACAGCAATTCTTTACCCGGTGTCAGGTGTCAGAAAACTCGCTACTTGAACGTGAAGACTAAATAAAAAAATAAAAGAAGCGAGAGTTACGATTTTGTATTAGACTCAGTCTTCGTAGATTTGCTCCAACACATGTAGTGGGGCTACTCTGCCTCGTACAAACCTATTGAGCGTAATTCCATGTAGAAACGCAATATCTATTCGCGGTTGTTAATCAAATCATATGATGAGCTAAACACCGATCACTAATAAACAGTCAATTAAGAAAAATATTGCGTTTATATGCTTTTCAACGTTATTAGTATGTAATTTAATACAACACTTAAATGATATGAACGCAGTTTTGTTGATTCCATCGTTGCTGACTTTACCGCACGAAGAAGCACATTGGCAATGGAATAAAATAGTAATAGAAGTTGACATTCATCTGAATAAATCTGCCAACCAAAACATTTCATTTTACTGCAGAATAGTAGTAACTATTTACTTCTCCAATGTCAGGTAAGATTTCAAAAGACAGTCGAGGTCATCACACAGTCAAAACTGACCCCGACTTTGTCCAGCTTATTCCAATGGCGTACTCTCGACTGGTATACACCTTTTTAAGAACTGTGTCAGTTAAGTATAATATAATGGCAGTATTAATTAAAAACGTAGGTATCACCTTCGCTACCTTTGAAGAGTCATATGCTATATAACAGAGGATAATAGAGTATAAATAATATGAATCTATTTGTTGTTTGCTTTCATTTTACTAATGCATTTTTGTGAACATGCTGTTCATTATTTAGTCCACAAATGCGACCATCGAGCCGTAAGATTTGTTATTAAGATTGATTCGAATTCCAAAACTCATATCGCCGTGAAATCCGTCCTATTCCCATGCGAATGTTTAGAAAAATCAGTCATTCTCAACAATCTCCATTGATCAAAATCGGAAGTATTTGATCGACGACTGATCGGTGCATCTTCAACCACAAGGGAAAAACCATATTGCAATGGTTAAGTGTTTTTTGTGAACCCAGATTGGTCGGTTGTATCGCTTGCTTTCAGGGTTGCGCTATTGTTCGATTGAAGTGAATCATGTAGCTCTGACTTCGTTGCGGTTTCGCATCCTTTAATCACAAACTTATGATTTACACTTTTGAAAAAGTAAGTAATCTCATTTTATTTTTCGTTTCTAGTTTAGTTATGTTTTAATAATATTCCTGCTTTTTGTGTTGATGGATGAATCTATTGAAAATTTTGGCAGTTACGTCCAAGATTAAGTCATTCATTTTGGGGTCTGTATGTTCGTGGTCAGTGCGATTAATATTGTGTTCAGTGTGCTTAAGTAGTAAAATGGATCCCCTACTTTTGAAACATGACGAATATTCGCCGAAAAATCAAAAACGTTCGTGATACCTATGGGAAAATTATTACTTTTGTTTAATTTTAAAAGAAAAAAAGAATCATAAAAATTTAAAAACATTGAAACAGTATAATATAACAAACAAGTTCTATTATTTTTTAATATGTTTGAATGAATATATCTAAATATATATATATATATATATATATATATATATATATATATATATATATATATATTAAAACAATAATGTGTCTTTACATGAATTAAATGTATTTTTCCTTGTCAAAATACAGCGATTTTAAAATAAACATTGTTATGTTTTTTTTCAAAAATATAAAATACGATTACTAAAGAATGTTTTTAAAAATATGTCGACACATCTACTGATTTAAACTAGCGTAACCGTGCTAATTCTGACACAAAATGGACTGCTTTTCCTACACCAGGAAACCCACTGTCATAACACGATGAGAAAAAAACAAGAAAAATCACGGAAAATTTGTATTTTACAGATATATAATATGCATATATAAAACATATATATATATATATATATATATATATATATATATATATATATATATATATATATATATATATATATTAATAATGAAGATTATGTACTTGACTGTCCGTCTGTATGTCTGAAGCCGAAACTCCATCAGAATAATATTAGTATTTTCTTAGTCTGCCAGCGTCTATATATAGTACTACAAAACCCACCGTAAACATATAAATCAAGTAGAAAGAAATGTCAAGACGAGACTGTGATTAAAACAGAAAGTGTGTCAAGAATCTTACTCAAACTATTTATTTTCCATCCCCAGGAGGTAAGGCACAAGGCCAGTTTTATCTTACTCCCACAAGGTAAGATGTGACCCATGGTCGGGTCGGGAAAGTGGGACTTGAAAAGCCAGCGCCCTAGAAGGCGAGCACACTGGGCATTAAAACTTGCCTGGGCAGCCCCAACGGAATTCTCCGGTAGGCGCCTCGGGCAGTAAGCAATAAACTTACTTCTTCCCAAAGAGGGGAGGCAAAGCCTGGGACGATGGACCTCCAATAACTGCACAGGACAAACCCATAGACCAGCGTAAATCAAGCCCCGAAAACCAAAACTATACCAGTCTTAAACTAATACTTTTTCAACTTCCTTATATACTGTTACAAAAAGTTGCTCAGACACTAGACGGGTTTTGGCATTTACATAATTAATTCCTATTAAACTTCAATTACATCCACATTTACAAATATATACTTATAACCGCCATTATAAAATTTACATATGTATTTACAATGTTTCCCATTAGGTGATATAATTAAAAAAGTATTCATACCATTAATTAAAAACATTTCATTAAAACCCCTGCTGACTCATCCTTCCTGTCCTTCCAGAAGTGACGTCATTGTGAGAGGAGTTTTTTTCACATTATCAGTCTTTGTTTTTAGTACGTTGTTAAGACAACGTGTTTTGTTGTAAATTGGAGTTAAGCCAAGCATATTCCAGCCATTAGTAAATAGGTGACTATATTGAAAAAATAAACTGCTGACTTACCTTTACGGTCCTTCCGGAAGTGATGTCATTATGACAGAGTTTTTTTCAAATTATCATTCTTTATTTTTATTACGTTGTTAAGACAAAGTTTTTTGTTGTAAATTAAAGTTAAGCCATCCATATCCCGGTCATAACTAAATAGGTGATCATTTTGAAAGAATTGATTGCTGACTCATCCTTCCGGAAGT
>OY744536.1:64213217-64228217 GCA_963556195.1 Sepiola atlantica
AAAACGTGTCAAGGATCTTACTTAAATTTATACTTTTTCAAAATCCATTATATACTGTTATTAAAAGTCGTTCAGACACTAGACGGGGTTTGTCATTTACACAAGTAATTCTTTTTAACTTTCAATTAAATTCATATTTACAAATATACACTTATAACTGCTATTATCAAATTTACATATGTATTTATAATATTTTCCGATTAGGTGATATTGATAAAAATTATTCATACAATTAATTACAGCAATTTTCATTCATAACCGGCGTGTTTTCTATACCACACTTTCAATGTCGAGTACTGTTTAAATTGCAAAGTGATCCTTTCGGAAGTGACGTCATTTTGAGCGGATTTCTTTTCACATTATAATTCTTCATTTTCATTACATTGTCAAGATGAGGTATTTCGCTGTAAATTAAAATTAAACAAGGCATATCCCAGCCATTAGTAAATGGGTGACCATTTTGGAAAACTAAATTGCTGACTCATCCTTCCGGTTTTTTCCGGAAGTGACGTCATCGTGAGAGGATTTTTTAATCATTTTTCATTCTTTATATTCATAACGTTAATAGGACAAATTTTTTTTACCCTCCCTTAATGGGGAGGGTAAAAAAAGATTAGGGGGGTGTGGTAAAAAGAAAATTTGTTTTTTTTGCTTAACTGAAAATATTAGTATTCCTCGGGGAGGATTAAAAAAATTGGGAGTGTGTGGTAAAAAAATTTTGTTTCTTTTTTAACTGAAAAAAATAGTATTCATCGGGGTAAAAAATTGGGGGGTAAACAAATGTGTTTTTTGTTTTTTTTCTTTTTTAACTAAAAATATTCTTGGAGTGGTTAAACATTTTTTTTTAACTAAAAATAGTACTATTCATGGGGAAAGGTAAAAAAAATGGGGGGGGTGGAGGTAAAAAAATGTTTTTGTTTTTTAACTGAAAAAATTGGGGGTAAACAAATGTTTTTTTTTGTTTTTTTTCTTTTTTTAACTAAAAATATTCTTTGTTAGAACCAAAGAAAATCAATGTCTACCCACCCAAGAAATATGACTGGGGCTCCATCGGTTTACGAGTGAGCGTTCATTTCTTGCCTAGCAAATATATGCGACCAGAGGGAGCATGTATTTGCTAGAATATATAATATACATATATATAATATATATATATATACATATATATATATAATATACATATATATATATATATATATAATATACATATATATATATATAATATACATTTATGTATATATAATATACATTTATATATAATATACATTTATGTATATATATATATATATATATATATATATATATACTATACACATGTATATATATAATATACATAATATACATACATATATATCATATATATTTATATACACTATACATATATATATATAATATACATATATATACACTATACATATATATAATATATATATATATATCATATACATATATATATAATATATATGTATATATACTATACATATATATATATATACTATACTATACATTATATATATATATATATATATATATATATATATATATACTTACCTGACACAGCCTCCTGCACAGGAAAGTAACCTATGTCAAGTCTCGTCTTGTCCTTTGGGACGTGATCACACCTGTCTGTCGGTCAACCTATGTCGGTCTCGTCTTGTCTTTTGGGACTTGATTCCACCGGTCTGTCGGTTCGACCTATATCAGTCTCGTCTTGCCCTTTGGGGCTTGATTCCACCGGTCTGTCGGTTGTTCTGCCCTGTGCAGTTCTAGGAAGTGCGGTGGTGCGGTTGTTCTGTCCTGTGCAGTTCTAGGACGTGCACCCTCCCAGGCTTCGCCTCCCCTCTTTGGGGAGGAGTAAGTTTATTGCTTACTGCCTGAGGTGCCCATACCGGGGAATGCCGACGGGGCTGCCCAGGCAATTTTTAAATTGCCAGAGTGCTCACTTTCTCGGGCGCTGGCTTTTCAAACCCCACTTTCCCGACCCGACTTTGGTCACATCTTACTCGTGGGAGTAAGATAATTGGCCTTGAGCCTAACTCCTGGAGAGGAGTAAATAAAATATATATATATATATATATATATATATATATATATATATATATATCTATTAATAATGGAGTGTATGTATCTGTCTGTCTGTCTGAAGCCGAAACTCCAGTATGACTTTTACTGAAACTAATCTTTTTGAAGTTCTTTATATACTGGCATAAAAAGACGTTCAGACACCAGAATGGGTTTGTTCATTAACATAAGTCATTCCTTTAAACCTTCAATTAAATTCATATTTGCAAATATACACTTATAACTGCTATTATCAAATTTACATATGTATTTACAATATTTGCCGATAAGGTTATATTAATAAACATTATTCATACAATTAATTAAACCCATTTCCATCATAACCGGCGTGTTTTCTAAACCATTTCAACGGCCAGTACCGTTAAAATTGCAATGTCATTGGCTGTTTAATCAGTGGTGTACTCCATCCCTCCGGTAATTAAATATGGCGCAACTGAATAAACAGCCATCGTTAAGGCTAGCATTCACCGTGCTTTTTTTTAAACCGTTCTAAGTTAGTGTATTTTCTTAATGTTATAAACCATTATGTTTTAAAACACAAATTCACTGAATCAAATTGTTTAATTAAAATAATAATTGATTAAAAAATTACCATTAAAACACACACACACTAATTATACAGGACCCGCGCCGCAATACAAGCGCGTAATTTGTAAACTAACGCTGGTATCACCGTGTTACTTCAACTAACGCTGTTAAACTTTAATTCACAATTATTCCATGTTTTATTTATTAAAATAAAAGATGTGATTTTTTTCTTTTCTGTGAACAACAAAAATAATATAACTGATTTTAGAAACATATTGTCTAATTAAAAAAGGTCATTAAAAACACACACGCGCGCACACACACATAAAAGAGTTAGTATTTTTACATTGTTTCATTTTATAAACACTTTTCTTCCGATTCGAAAACTACTGTTCGCTGTATTTAGTTATTTTTTTAATTGTTGAGTTTAACAATTTCATTGAATCAAATTGTTTAATTTAAATAAAAATCGATTTAAAAATTACTACTAAACCCCCCCCCCCCCCACACACACACACACACATTCTAACAAATTTAATTAGATAAACTTTCTTTCCGAGACCATTTACATAAGTAACCATGTTCACTATATTTGATTTTTTGGTGCTTTTACACTTTAGGACCTGCGCTAACTTTGACTCCATCGTTAGTGTTATGGTCAGAGTCAAAGTGGGTGTTAGAGTTAGTGTTTGGGTCATCGTACAATTCAGCACAGATCCTACAGTAAAAAATACAGATTTTGTTATTGTTTTATTTTATGTGCACCTTTGTTCCAATTCAAAAAATACTGTTTGCTGTATTCAGTTTTTTTAAATTGTTGATTTTAACAATTTTACTGAATAAAATTCTTTAATTAAAATAAATATTTATTTTAAAATTATTAAAAATATTTCTACTTATGGAGAAGGGTAACACGAAATCGGTGTGTGGTCGAAATTTCTTTTTTCTTTACTTACATCTACAAATATACTTGATCATAAGTAAAGAATATCAACGTCTAACCACCCAAGAAATATGACTGAGGCTACATCAGTTTACACGTCAGCGTTAATTTCTGACGCGGCAGCTTAGCAAAAATATGTGACCGGAGGGAGCATATATTTGCTAGTATATATAATATATGTATAATACACATACACCCACCATATATATATATATATATATATATATATATATATATATATATATATATATATATATATATATACTATACATATATGAAACACACACACATATATATATATATATATATATATATATAATACACATACATAACACACATATATATATATATGTTATAATATACATATATAAAACATATATATATATATATAATATACATATATACAACATACATACATATAACATACATGCATATTTATAATATATATATATATACATATGTAGATTATATATATATATATTATATACATACATACATATACATACATACTATGCATGCATATACATATATATATATATATATATATATATATAATACACATGCATATATGTGTAATATACACGCATATATATATATATATATATATATATATATATATATATATATATATATATATATATATATATATATATATATATATATATAGCTAGTAAAATATCCGTGCCACGACAAAATTAAGTCATAAATATAGCATTTGCTTTCAATTGTAATTTATTTATTTACTTGTGTGGGTATACTACTGTTTCAGATTATCCACGAATTGGTAAAATATACAAAAATGATTAATAATGTGTCAAGTTATTCTCCCTGTTATCTCGAATACATCTACAATAATTTATAATAATAACTTCTATAGTTAATGATTTTATCTAACACACGCATATTATTAACGCTCAACTACTCGAATCGATCCTTTAAAAAATGTATTACTTAATATCACTAAATATTTGATGTAGAGCAATTCTTAACTCTATTATTTTTTTGTATCTAACTTATTTTTAATGTGTTTTGGGTGAGCGCACCCATTAAGTGGTAAGTTTAGAAAATAAATAACAGTCCCATGCTACGCACCGTATTTCGCTTTTAGATTGCTGATTTTCTCGGGCTATTTGGGGTACTGGTATGTAAAAAGTATCGATTCTTCTACTTAATATCCGACAGTCTTTTCCTAATTCATGAAGATCCTTGGATTATGTAAAACATGTTGTCAATTCCATTTTCTATCATACCACATTCGCAGAAATGCGTAGTATTTTTAAACATTGTGAAATATACTCTGTCCGCTGGGGGAGGGTATCGCTTCTTTGGTAAAATAGGTCTCTGACATTGTTTGCTCTGTTTAGGCAGTAATTTGTCATAAACAGATCTCACCTTTTGCGTAAACATCATATCTGCGGGAGATAATGAGGCGGGTATGTTAACGTTTTTCGTGATACTGTACGTTCCCGTGCGAGTGCCGTTAGCTTTTTTTAGGGCTCTATTTAGAGTGTCTAGAAAACGTTCCGCTTAGATCTTTGACCTAGGACGATACTGGAGATTCGTAATGTGTTTGATTTGAAAGATCTCACATAACTCTTTGAAGTCGGAGGACGTAAACTGCGTTCCGTTCTCACTGATTATACAATCGGGCATCCCAAAAAGGGCAAACAATTCGTGAAGGATATACGTTGTTATATCACTGGTGTTTTTTATATCGTAACATGTCGAGCCACTTGGAAAAACTATCGACTACAGTTAGATTGTAAAATCCCTCCAATGTACCCGCAAATTGCACGTGTATCCTTGACCAAGGTCGATCTGTCTTTGGCCACGGACTATGTTTGATATAAAGTGCCTTTGCTGTCAAAGCACAGCCATTACACGTATATACCACGTTCTCAATGTCCTGATCTATTCTAGGTGAGTACACGAAACTTCGAATCAAACTTTTCATTCTGTTTTACCCCGGGTAGCCAACGTGAAAATCCCTCAAGATTATCTTTAGTAACCTTTTCTAAAATAGCGACTTTCTCGTTGTGCATGAGTACATCGTCGCATAATGCAAAGCTGTCTACTAACTGTAGGCAATTATCAGCCATTTTAGCATGTGTACTGATGACTAACTAACCATTAAGGGCTTCCTATTTAATGTCATGTCACCGGGTACTCTCTTATTACGTTGCACAATATAGCTTGTATATCACCTTTCCGCTTGCAGGGAAGCGATCACGGTTTCTTCTAGTGTATTTCTGTCTTGGCACCAGTCTAGACAATGCATCCGTGTGATATATCTTTTTTATGGTAAAAATTTCATCTTGAAAGTATAGTTCAATAAAATAGTCCCAAATCTCTGCAACATATTCACCATATACAGCGGCAGGCCTTTTCTCGAATCAAAAATGGTGATTAGCGATGTATGGTACGTCTGTAATGTGAACAATATACCGTGTATATAGCGGTGGAACTTAGTTACATCAAAACTTATTCCGAAAGCTTCCTTCTCAATTTGGGGGTACCGCTTATCCACCGGAAACAGGGGCCTTGATGCATGAGCGATTGGGGTTTGCGTTCAATTAACCATTACATGAAGAATTCATGCTTGTAATACATATGAACTAGCCACGCTAGCCACTAAGTCTGGTTTATAATGCATAAAGAATACATCCGATGTCAGCATTTTTATATGTTTGCCGAATACCACCTGGGATTTGGGCGTCCACTCTCAAACCTTATCCTTTTTAGATTATGCATCTCTGGGAAAAATGGGTGGTAGTAATTTGCACATCACAGAAAGCGATGCAATGCTGTGACGTTATCTGGCGCCGGCATGTTTTTAATTGGGGTAGCCCGTTTTCAGTCCGGCCTTCTGTTGTCCTTGTCTATTACATGACACAGATATTTGATTTTTTCTATACAAACATCACATTTTTATTCTATAACTTAACACCCATAGTCCCGCATTCGCGAAAAAACTTCGTTGACATGTTTCCGGTGTTGTTCTATGTCACTACTGTTTATTAGAATATCGTTAAAGTATAAAATAGCAAAATCAAGTTCGCCCAACATCGTATCTATCACTTGATGAAAAAATGCAGAAGCTACTTTCACCCCGAAAGAAGACTTTTCGAACTTGTATAACCTGTGATGCGTATTTATACACGACAGCTTAGAACTCTTTTCCCACTGATATTTGGAAGTACGCTTCACTCAGATCTATTTTCGAAAAAAATCTGCCTCTATTTAATTTTGAGAAAACTTCCTTCGAACTCTGCAGTTGGTAATGATTATCTTTTAGTGCTGCATTTAATCCCGATGATAAATCTCTACACACACGAATCTCTGTTGATTTTTTGTTCACATACACTGTGGGTGCTGCCCGCTAACTTTATTCCACTTTGGATAGAAACAGATCGTCACTAGTAAGTCCAATTCCTCATTTATTTTTCTCCTGTGATAAAAAGCACATTCTTTCTTTTTTTTTTTTTACTTAAATACGTTTTCGTTCAGTTGACATTTGGCCGCCATCTTTGTGCATCGACAAAGTACACCAGAAAAAAACTTCGGGGAAAGATTCTTTCAAATCCAATTTCAGTGTTTCTGATTTCGTTGTCCGACCATTTATTTTTTGGCAAAATGTATTCATTTGTAACTCACATAAATTGAACGCTTTTACTCAAGCAATGCAAAAAGGTTATTAGTGTCTTTTAACACGAGCATTTTATACTTTTTGGTATTTCAGATTATGGTGACATTAGTAATTATCTCACCCTCAAATGTAATGCTTTCACCAGTCACTGTACTTGCTATCCTGTTAGTTCGTAATAGAGTGGGTCTATGCAAGTGCTTCAACGTATACAACTTTAGTATTGACACGTCCGAGCTCGAATCCAATCGTAGTTTAATATTTTATCCATACTTTTACGTACACATATTTCCTTATATTAATGCATTCCTGGTCAGTTATACTTATAGTTTGAACCTGCGTTTTATTTCCTGTATTCATTCTACAGTGCGAACTTTTGTGCCCAACAGGCAGGTCTGAAAACAGAATGGGCATTCTGTTACTCAATTCAGGCTTCCGCACCGATAACAAGGGATCAATGGGCATTCATATTTATAAAGCTTGCTTGTTTTTGAGGCGTGAAAATCCTGTAGTTTGTTTTTGCTTTTAATAGGTTTTTGATGAGAATTTAATTTGGATGTTTAACGTACTTTTTTATGTGTGCAAATCCCGACTATTCGATGTCCTTCAAATCCTGCTTAGCACTAATAAATCGTTGACAGTCGTCGACTAATTTATGCAGAGTTAAGTTCGGTTCATTTCTTAATTTATTTTTAACTCTACGCTTTATTACAGCGTATTTGGCTGATATCAATCCTTGAACGGAAATAAAACATTTAAAATTATCAGCACTAAGTTCGGATAATGTAAGTCATCGCAGTGCTTATTTACTACTGATGCGAACGTTCAATACCTTTCGTCGTCTTTTTTTACCAAGTATAAACACTTTCAGCATTTCTGAAATAACGAAGTCTTTTAGCTGAACAGCTCTGTTAAAACTGTTACGGCTTCCGCAAAAGTCAAATCGCTAGTCTTTCGAGGCAAAATGAAATACACGAACTTAGTATGTTAGCTGGTGCATTATTTCCTAAGTAACAAGCCGACCTTTTTAGAGTCTGTCCAATTTTCGCAATCAGTTTTATATAAAATGAGTGTTTTAAGGTTCATATTTTCTAAAATACGAAGCAATATTTTTCTCATCAGGGGAATACGTGAAGTTGTCGATCGCACCTCACACGGCATTCTGCGAAAAATCATTATCGTGTTCGTAACTTTCAACTCTAAGCGATATTGTTAGCATAAACATCTCAATATGTTCGTCAGATTCTTTATTTTGCTCTATAAGCTTTTCATTTTTTTCGAGGATAATCTTAAAATCTTTCTTCCGTTTTCTGTAGTCTCCAGTCTATCTCGTTATTATGTTTTAGTTGCTGTTGCATTTGAAATTAAACTAATTTCGCATTCGGCGCTTTAAATTCGTCCATTTTTTAAAGTGTCACGTTTTTTGTTAGAAAGTAAATGCTTCTTTCGAGTACGGTTTAATAAAAAAGTTATTTTCTTAAGAGTATGCTTGTTAGATGTAAAAGTGTATCACATTTTTATCTTTTATTTTTAGTACGCTTTTACGCGTGGTGCGTAGCTGTAAAATTTGCTGTCGGCACTTACGTCATAGAAAAATAAATATGGTTTCAATTTTTTTCTTTCGGTAGAAATGACTTTCTGTTTTGGAGAACAACTCAGTTATTCCCTTATTGTTAAATATTACAACAGCGTGGGAATAGCAGTTAAAATAAAAAAATCACTGAATTTTCTTCACTAAAGGGAATAGTAAGTTCGACTTTAGTGTTTGTTCTTTTTTTCTTCCACCGGTAAGCCTATTTTTTGAATTAGCCCGCTGTCTGCTAGATTTATAGTCAATTTCTCCAAGTAATTTTTCTCTGTAAGGTTTTCCATAATTAATTTAGTCGCACGTTGTGGCGTTCATTTTAAAAAGTTCTCCCGAATTTTTCATTGTAACCACGGTGTCAGTCTATGTTAGTGGTGTAAGTTCGAAATTTAAAATTCCACGTTTCTGGTCCTTGTGATGTCTTTTTTTTTTAAGGTTCTCAAACAACTTCCTTAACATTATTGCTTCCGTGTCAATTCGAATATGTTATAGTAATTTTTTCTGAGGTCCTTTTTAAGATTTCCGAAGTGTTGTTAGGCCCCCGTGTAGATTCAAATATCTGGTCGACAATTGTTGTTGTGTTAGTAGATCAAATATCTCGTCGTTTGTTAAGGTCCTGTTTAGGGATTCGGATGAGTACACGGACACAGAGTGTAGGTAAAATAAATATATTGAGGAGAGTTATATGCAACAGAAGTACTACGTCAGTACTGACTGCCAGTGTAGACTGGGGTTGAAATCAAACGCTGATAAACCTATACTTCCCGCACATAATTTAAACAGACGAGCCCAAGATGTTCGTTATAAGTACGGCACCATAACATATATACATATATATATATATATATATATATATATATATATATATATATATATATATATATATATATATATATATATAAAGTGTTTTAAGGTTCATATTTTTTTTTAAAAAACATCTATTGTTAAATTTAAGAAGAAATAGGTAAAATATATACCTTTTGAAGCATTAAGATGCGATATCAATTTTTTTTATAAAAAAGAAAAATAATGAATCGAAACCGATTTTTTTTTGATTTTTTGTATTATAAACTAGCATTTTTGTTTTTGTTAGTTTTAAGTGATACAAATATTTCGCCAAAACCTGGCATCGTCGGTGTGTAATATATCTTGATGTCATCGGATTTGTATTTTTTCTCTTACCGGCTTGTTGTTATTACAGCCGGGCCAAATGGGTTAGCTGTTGTTTCCCACTATCCAATATGAAGAACGTGAATGCAGCACGTGATTTGTATAAGTGTTTTAAGGTTCATTTTTTTAAAAGCATCTATTGTTAAATTTAAGAAGGAATAGGTAAAATAAATACCTTTTGAAGCATTAAGATGCGATATCAATTTTTTTTATAAAAAAGAAAAATAATAAATCGAAACCGATTTTTTTTTCATTTTTTATTATAAACTAGCATTTTTTTTTGTTAGTTTAAAGTGATACACATATTTCGCCAAAACCTGGCATCCTCGGTGTGTAATATATCCTGATGTCATCGGATTTGTATTTTTTTCTCTTATCGGCTTGTTGTTATTACAGCCGGGCCAAATGGGTTAGCTGTTGTTTCCCACTATCAAATATGAAGAACGTGGATGCAGCATGTGATTTGTATATGTGTTTTAAGGTTCATATTTTTTTAAAAGCATCTATTGTTAAATTTAAGAAGGAATAGGTAAAATAAATACCTTTTGAAGTATTAAGATGCGATATCAATTTTTTTTTTATAAAAAAGAAAAATAATAAATCGAAACCGATTTTTTTTCTATTTTTTATTATAAACTAGCATTTTTTATGTTAGTTTAAAGTGATACAAATATTTCGCTAACACCTGGCATCGTCGGTGTGTAATATATCCTGATGTCATCGGATTTGTATTTTTTCTCTTACCGGCTTGTTATTATTACAGCCGGGCAAAATGGGTTAGCTGTTGGTTCCCCCTATCAAATATGAAGAACGTGAATGCAGCACGTGATTTGTATAAGTGTGTTAAGGTTCATTTTTTTTAAAAGCATCTATGGTTGAATTTAAGAAGGAATAGGTAAAATAAATACCTTTTGAAGCATTAAGATGCGATATCAATTTTTTTTTATAAAAAAAATAATAATAAATCGAAACCGATTTTTTTTTGATTTTTTTATTATAAACTAGCATTTTTTTTTGTTAGTTTAAAGTGATACAAATATTTCGCCAAAACCTGGCATCCTCAGTATGTAATATATCCTCATGTCATCGGATTTGTATTTTTTCTCTCACCGGCTTGTTGTTATTACAGCCGGGCCAAATGGATTAGCTGTTGTTTCCCACTATCAAATATCAAGAACGTGAATGCAGCACGTGATTTGTATGAGTGTTTTAAGGTTCATATTTTGTTTAAAAGCATCTATTGTTAAATTTAAGAAGGAATAGGTAAAATAAATACCTTTTGAAGCATTAAGATGCGATATCAATTTTTTTTTATAAAAAAGAAAAATAATAAATCGAAACCGATTTTTTTTCTATTTTTTATTATAAACTAGCATTTATTTATGTTAGATAAAAGTGATACAAATATTTCGCTAAAACCTGGCATCCTCGGTGTGTAATATATCTTTATCTTTATTATTTTTCTTTTTTTATAAAAAAAAAAAATTGATATCGCATCTTAATGCTTCAAAAGGTATTTATTTTACATATTCCTTCTTATATACATATATATATATATATATATATATATGATATACATATTTGAATTGTTTATATATTATATAGTTATATTATATATCATGTATATATATATATATATATATATATTATAAATGTGTATATATATAATTCATATATATAAATATATTTTAAATATATACATATATAACTTATATATATATATATGTATACATATATTATATATATATATATATATATATATATATATATATATATATATATATATATATATATATATTGTTTATGTACAACATTTTATAATAAACTAAAATAAAATTGGCGAATTAGCCATAATTATTAAAATAGGGGGAAATTATTTCACAAAAGGTTAACTTAAAGACGTCCAAATAGCAAGCATATAGTGTTCGCCCTTCATGAATGTATTTCTTTAAAGCATGTTACTAAAGTAAACAATACAATTATTGATCATCTCTTTCTGTGTTTTTACTTTAATTATTTTGATAATAAATGTATTCGTTTTGCTCAGTAATCATAGCATCTTCGTTAATATTTTTGAATATATATATATATATATATATATATATGTGTGTGTGTGTGTGTGTATGTATATATATACACACTGTGTGTATTTCCTTTACTTGAGCATATGAACTCTTGGAATAGGCATTCATGTGTTTGTCCAAACTTGTAATGCTCCTTTTGAGAAGCTTAACTTGTTTCAAAATAAAATCCGCCATTTCGTCTAAGTTAGCCCTCCTGTGTAGGCAAATATGTGATCTATGCATTGCATGTTTCATTGGAAAACGTGCGTACACGTCCGGGTGTGGTTTAGGGTAGGGGAATACATACACTACAACACAGACGCACGTATTAAAGCATACGCACACGCATACATCAATACATTGTATACCCAAACCTTGCCTATCTCTCGAATTTCCGACAAAAGTTGTACATTATTTGCAGAGGCTTCTTGTACTTCCGGTAAACGGTTTCTCATTGATCCTTGATGTGATCTGATCAGAAGCTTATTCTTACGTCGTGTCATTGTAAACGACTACATTGGTTGTTCTTAATATTGAAATGCCTTTATATTGTTCCCAACGTTGCCCCTGGTTCGTCTCTTTCAAATATGTAACTCAATATGTTCTTTCTAGTTCGTTTTAACTTGCAGAAAGCGATGCCTTCCTTAAAAGGCGGTGGTTATCTTTCATGTGGCAAAATGCCAACATATTTGTTTTTTCTGTTCTTTAAGATTTACCTCCGCCATATTCGAACATCACACAAAACGTGCACATTTTCAATATTTAGCATGTCTAACTCAAATTATTATAACATTTTGAGTTTAAGAATACAATAAAAAAACATAATGTTTTCATTCAAAAAATGTTTTACTTAGTGCAACAACTTTGTATGATTCGAAGTAAGGCAATATAAAAAAATTCTGTTAAATTTGTTGCTTATATTGTTTGGAAAAAGTATTATCTGATTTGTAATTTCAAAGCAAGTAATCTTAATGTCTATGTATAGAAGTAGTGTTACATTTAGGATTATAATTGTTCGAGAATTGTTTTAGTAATACAAGGTTTACATAAGAGGTATTTGTTGTGGAATGAGTTTGATCAGTGATAGCATATTTCAACTAAATAAAACATTACATGCACATAGATAAAGATTTCAAACAGTTGTCAAATACTCTCCACATAATGAATCAGATTTTGTCTATTTCATTCTCTATTTAAAAACCTCGTAAAACATTGTGTATCAGTTTTACAAACAACCTATGCATATCCTTAACACCCACGACTGAGTGGCTTAAAACCTTGATAAATGCTGACTCATTATATATATATATATATATATATGTAATTATTTCCACAATCAGACAATACCGACCACCAATCTATGAAAGCCACACACCGGAAGTCACAGACTCGAGTTTCACATTCACTTGAGCTCATCAGTAGAACATATCCGAGCTCAGGATTCGAAACCCGAGTCACCATCATGCAAGGCGAGTACTCTGCCACTAAGCAACACATACATGTATATATATATATATATATATATATACATATATATATACATAAATACATATATATATATATATATATATATATATATATATATATATATATATACATACATATACATATCCATACATACATATATACATACATACATATATACATACATATATATATATACATACATATATATATATATATATATATATATATATATATATATATATATATATATATATATATATATATATATTAAAAGCTTTAAGGTAAAAATCAGATTTCGACCATTTTTTTCGCCCATGTCCCCGTCTTGTTTTAGGATCTGGATTTATGTCAGGGATCTGCTAAAATGTATAAGCCACCGAATATGTGCTTTCTTTGAACATGTATGTCTTGTGGAAACTGTTTTTATACAAATACCTTTTGAGAAATTCTATGCATCGCAACACTTTGAGTGCTATGATAGCAACAGTTGAACCATCTTTTTATCCGTTGCCACGCAAAACACATCAACCCCTTTCTCATCAATTCTGACACTGTGAACTATTTACGAACTCCCTCCCTGTCTTAAAGAACTACTTCAACTTAACCCCTGCTATGAATCTCTTCTTTCTCACCTTTCTGAACATCTTAGATGTATTGATGCATGAAAACTGAAATGATGAGAGTTGATAGTTTCATCTCCAGACATTGAAGATGCCAGTTGACTTAAATGATGATTGTCTGCAATAGGCTAGAAAATGTTACGTGAAAAATGTATATACCTATTCTGCGCGCTAAATACACCAGACTCTCTAGCCGAAAATATGTCGGTTAATACATATTTTAACTTAATATAATTTAATATTTTAGCAAACCGTTCCATTTGGATTGGAACTGAAACTACAGAATGTCAAAATCAAAACAAACATAACTATCTATCTATTTGTCTATCTATATATCTATATATCTATCTATCTATCTCTCTCTCTCACTCTCTCTCTCTCTCTCTATATATATATATATATACGTACATGTATATATACATACATGTATATATGTACATGTGCGTATACATACCTATATATACATAGATATATACATGCATGTATATATTCATATATATATATATATATTCATACATATACACACATACATGTATATATATACATATATATATATATATACATACATGTATACATACATAAATGTATATATACATATACATATATACATACATATATATATATATATACACACCCCCACACACACATATATATATATATATATATATATATATATACATACACACCCACCCACATATATATATATATATACATACATATATAAACATGCATACATACACACATACATATGTATTTATATATATACATATATATATATATATATATATATATACATTATATATACATTATATATATATAAAAAGGTTATAAAAATATAAATATGGCCAGTTGAGAAAATGTCCGTTTACGAAGTCCCCCATGAAAAAAACTTTAAAGAT
>OY744536.1:64240717-64245717 GCA_963556195.1 Sepiola atlantica
AAACACTACAGTACTACTTTTTTATATTAAATACTTTTTTTTTCATAAAAGAAGGAGGTTCTTTCGAGAAAACACTTCACTACTACTTTTTATATTAAATACTTAATTTTTCATAAAAGAAGGAGGTTCTTTCGAGAAAACACTTCACTACTACTTTTTATATTAAATACTTATTTTTTCATAAAAGAAGGAGGTTCTTTCGAGAAAACACTACAGTACTACTTTTTATATTAAATACTTTTTTTTCCATAAAAGAAGGAGGTTCTTTCGAGAAAACACTACAGTACTACTTTTTTATATTAAATACTTTTTTTTTCATAAAAGAAGGAGGTTCTTTCGAGAAAACACTTCACTACTACTTTTTATATTAAATACTTAATTTTTCATAAAAGAAGGAGGTTCTTTCGAGAAAACACTTCACTACTACTTTTTATATTAAATACTTAATTTTTCATAAAAGAAGGAGGTTCTTTCGAGAAAACACTTCACTACTACTTTTTATATTAAATACTTAATTTTTCATAAAAAAAGGAGGTTCTTTCGAGAAAACACTTCACTACTACTTTTTTATATTAAATACTTAATTTTTCATAAAAGAAGGAGGTTCTTTCGAGAAAACACTACAGTACTACTTTTTATATTAAATACTTATTTTTTCATAAAAGAAGGAGGTTCTTTCGAGAAAACACTTCACTACTACTTTTTATATTAAATACTTATTTTTTCATAAAAGAAGGAGGTTCTTTGAGAAACACTTCACTACTACTTTTTATATTAAATTCCCTTTTTTTATATAAAAGGAGGTTCTTTCGAGAAAACACTACACTACTTTTTATATCCAACTAGCGGGGCTACCTGGCGTTGCTCGGGTTCATAGAAACATATAATTGAAGAAAAATCGCGTGTGTAACATCTTTATATTCAAACATCTATTTCCCCCCTCTCTCTATAGCCGTCTCTTTATCTTTCTACCTTTCTCTTCCCTGGTCGCCCCATTTCACCGCTACTTTCTAATTTTGCCTTTTGCGAAAGCTGTTTCTTCTCCACCATTTCTCCTACGTTGCCCAGGGCAATAGTATGACATATTTCTATAAAAAGTAACACCTCTATCTGCGATTCTATATAGGTACTTATCTCCACCCCGTTGTTCATACTATATATGTATCTATCGCCATCCCAGTGCACATACTATATACGTACCTATTGCCGCCTCAGTGAAGATACTATATAAGTACCTATCGTCGCCCCGGTGCGAATGCTAAATGGTACCTATCGCCGCCCCGGTGTGAATGCTAAATACGTACCTATTGCCGCCCCGGTGTGCATTCTACATAATTACCTATCGCTGCTCTAGTGCGAGTAATTAATATGTACATATTGCCGCTTTCGTGCGAATGCTAAATACGTACCTATCGCCGGCCCGGTGCAAATGCTAAATATGTACCTATCGCCGACCTGGTGCGAATCCTAATAATGTACCTATCACCGCCCCAGTGCGAATGCGAAATATGTACCTTTCGCCGTTCCCGTGCACATGCTATATACGTACCTATCACCGCCCCGGTGCGCGTGCTATATATGTACCGATCGCCGCCTTGGAGAGCATGCTATGTACGTACTTATTGCCGCCCATGTGCACATGCTATATACGTAGCTATCGCCACCCCTGAATTCTAAATACATACCTATCGCTGCCCCGGTGCGGAAGCTAAATACATACCTATCGCCGTCCCGGTGCGGAAGCTAAATACGTACATATCGCCGCCTCGGTGCGAATGCTAAATACGTACATATCGCCGCCCTGGTGCGAATGCTGAATACGTACCTATCGCCGCCCAGGTGCGCGTGCTATATACGTACCTATCGCCGCCCCAGTGTGCATGCTATATATGTACCGATCGCTGCCCCAGACCGCATGCTAAATACATACCTATCACCGCACCGGTGCGCATGATATATACGTACTTATTGCCGCCCATGTGCACATGTAATATACGTACCTATCGCCACCGCTGAATGCTCAATAAGTACCTATCGTCACTCAGGTGCGAATGCTAAATACGTACATATTGCCGTCCCGGTGTGTATACTACATATGTACTTATCACTACCCCAGTGCGAATACTAAATATGTACATATCGCCGCCCTGGTGGGAATGCTGAATACGTACCTATCGCAACCCCGATGCGAATGCTAAATACTTAGCTATCGCCACTTGTATGCACTAATATATACATACCTATTGCCACCCCAGTGCACATACTATATATAAACCTATCGCCAGCCCGGTGCGCATAATATATTCGTACCTATCGCGGCTCTGGTGTGCATACTACATACTTACCTATCTCTGCAAGGGTGCACATACTATATATGTACCTATCTCCAGCCCAGTTCGCATACGTAAGAACTCATATAAATGCGCCCCTCTCGTGTTAGAAAAACAAAATAGTGTTCATTCATGTATTGTCACTATCATGAATATAAATATTTTTAGTTAAAAACAGAAAAAAAGACATCTTTTTGACTCCCCCCAAGAATTTTTTTTTCCATCCTCCCACATACTTAGAAATATTTTTAATTTAAAAGAAATAAAAAGAAAAGAAAAATTGTTGACCCCCCCAATTTTTTTTTTTAAATACGTATTTTTTCATAAAAGAAGGAGGTTCTTTCGAGAAAACACTACACTACTACTTTTTTATATTAAATACTTATGTGTAATTGATTTTGCATATCATCAAATCACACCCGCGTGGAAATAAAGCTCCGTTGAATCAAAGATTCGATTAGCGAAGTGTCGCTAAACTGGCGCCTTTACTAAAGGAAATTACATAACGAAAGCGAACATATATATATATATATATATATATATATATATATATATATATATATATATATATATATATATATATATATATATATATATATATATATATATATATGCGAGTACAAATCCCTGTAAAAGGCTTTGTTCCTCACTCGGTTGCACACATCAGATTGATTGTATAGACATGTCTTATTTTAGATACGTCTAACCATAGTTATGTTGTCATATGTAATTTGTACATATTCAGTTGATCGTTCACGTTAAAATTTTAACAATACTATGTCGGGTGGTCTGCCAGGTTCTAATTTTAAACATCAGTTTTGATATTCTGTCGCGCTTTAGCAGGCAATTCATTGTTGGGCTGTTACGTTTAAATTGTAAACATTTGTGTCTATAGTCTGTAGAGCTTCGCCATGAAAGTCAATGTGTGTTGATCTTTCAGTTTAAGTCTGCATTGTAGTTCTCACTATTTAATGAGCAAAGTAAATAGAGTAATATTTTTTGGAATATAATGTTTTCTATAACGCATATCATTTTAATATCATTACGTCACGATGCAGCTCATAATACTATCTTTATTGCAAACCGCACAGATTGAATAAACGCACCATGGGAATATCCGTCCTTGTTACGAAACGAAAGTGTGAAATAAAAGTGAAAAACTGTAAACAAACAGGAACATAAGAAAACGTAGAATCGAGTGTGTTTTATTCTGTGGATGTGAATTTGATTAGAAAAGCATCGATTGACTCCACCTGGACGGCAGGTCGTCGACTGATGACGCATACGTTCGGAAGGGAAAACAAGAACATTGACTGAAAAAAGAAAACAGTAGGAAAGCTTTTTAGCTGTGAACGCTCACGTGAAATATACAATTTGAAAGTTGAAGTTTAACGCTGTTCGTTTGATGGAATGATAACTCACAGAATGAACGACGCAGTTGAAAATATCTCAGAGGAAAGCATTACGCACATATATGTAATGTATGGGAAGCGGCCTATTTCTAAAATATAAAGTCAACAGAGAATAGGAATCTTTTACAAATCATGCCAATTTAAGCAAGGCGGGATCGTCAGAGAAAAAAACAAGAGTTGATCTGCTATTTTTTCCACACACCTCTTAAATGTTACACTACTATCACATTAACTTTTTAGCCTTCTTTCTCTAAACATAAAACCTCATAGTATAAGAGTAGCAAGATAACTGTGATTGTTTAAAATACTGTTAAAACGTAGATTTCCACATATGGTTAGATTAAAAATAATTCGATTACAATTCACAGACTTGAGTTATAACTAGGTTGCAAGATATACGACCTCATGGGACGAAACATATGACACAAATGTTACATCAATTCTGCCGTTTGGCATGTAAGACGTCGAAGTCACAAAAAGTATTTTCGAGTTTTACGACAAGTTCAAAAAAATACATTGGGAAATCTTGTGAATGTAATATTTCGAAGTAAGTCCCCTCTTTAGAGAAAGCCAGTTCCACCCGCATGGTGCACGCTTCACCAGGACTAAGCCTGTCGCTTACAGGGTATGTGCGATAAAAATGCAGCATATCTCGCCGTACATTGATGTACATTGCTGAAGTAAACGTAACAACAAAAGCCAATAATGGCGTTATTTGTTGTTTTATTATTAACTATTACAACTGCCGGCAAGAGAGGTGCAACAGATGTTGGCATACCTAAATGTCTAAAGAGGAGTTCGCGGCGTATAAAAAAAACAAGGCTAGAAACAAGTCATCAGTCAGAGATGTTCCTTGCCATCTTGGATCACTTGGGATTGTTTTTAACTGCGCTAATTTTATATATATATATATATATATATATATATATATATATATATATATATATATATATATGGCTTACTCTACATTTTAGTTGTCATTTTTTAGATGTATTCATTAAAAAAACGGAAGTGATCGAAATGTCTAAGAAAGTTGTTTAGTAAAAGCATATTTTCAAATTCAGTAGAAGTTATGGTTATAATTAATATTCGATTAATAGGATTAATTTATTTACAAACGCTTCAAAAGAAAAATTACTTATTAAATTAATTAATTGACTTTTCTTGTTTTAAATATTACTATTCACGTCTATTCGTAGATTAACACCTGATATCTGATAGTTTTAAAGAAGATTTAAACTTCAAAGTGTCGAATAAT
>OY744536.1:64255717-64288217 GCA_963556195.1 Sepiola atlantica
TATTTTTTTTAATGCAACTTTAATTCCTATATCATTTTATTTCTAGCTACCATAACGCATAATGGTTCTTGCGTGTAGTGTTTAGATAGCATTTTATTATTATTATTATTATTATTATTATTATTATTATTATTATTATTATTATTATTATTATTATTATTATTATCATAATTACTAGTATTACTATTGTTATAAAGAATTTTATTTGCTATGCAAATTACCATATCGCACAGTAGTCTTAAGGGTAGTATATTATTATTATTATTATTTTGATTATTATTATTATTATTATTTATTTATATATAAGTAACATTTTAAACTGAATTATTTCGACACTTGATTGGGGAAATGGTAGTTTGATCTGTACCATTGGAGAGCCATGCCTATAACTGTCCTGTTTTTAAATCTCCGAAACAGTTACATGGTAAACAGCTGATGATCCCCGTGTTAATATTAGATGCTTACGTTAAGGTCTCCTGTTTTTGTTTCACTGTTAGATACTTAATCCCCCTTTTTATTTTATTTACTTACTATTATATATTTTATTTATTTATGAATTTTCCAACGAATGTTAAGTCTGCACTATTTTGGATTTAGTTAGTTTCTGTGGGAAAATTCCCACAGAAACTAACTGCATTTTCCTTTCTTTTTTTTGTCTTTTTGTTTAAAATAACTCAAAGCTTCTTTAGGCTATATATATAAATATATTTAAGTTATATTTTTAGATATTTTTGCTACATTTTTTCTTTCGTCATAATTGAATTCATTACTATTTTTTGCAGGTAAATGGTTTTTCTTTTTCTTTGAAAGTACAACTTTTGTCCGGTGTTATTCATACTAAAGTACACTGAAACTTATCAGTAAGTTCCGTTTCATTTCTCTGCACGACTCTCTTGACATTTTTCACACACATACACGCACATGACCCCATCAACATAAATATTAGCTTTGTTCGTTCTTTGTGTCTTTGTCTCTATTTCGGTTCTCTTACTTTCCGCCTCTCTTCTATATAACACTGCATCCCAGAAAAACCAGGGTAGACAGGCCGGAAGCCCTGGAATAGAGTGTCGCCCTCTGTTGGGCTCTTTTGTATGGCACATCCGATCTCAGGATTCCAAGCAAGCGTTACTTTTCAACGAAGCGAATTTCTCTCAATTCCGCTAACATGCGACACATGAAGGCGTAGCACCATCACATAACATTCAAGTTACATAATAGTGACTTCAGATGTGTTTTACTAAATAATCCAGAGGGCAAAACACGAGTTCTGGGTTACACTTTTGCTAACCAGATTTGAGTCACAGCTATCGGGCAGCCTGGCCTCATCAAGGTTAACGGAGTTTTAGCCCTATATTGTATAAGTCCATCAACTGAATATATATATATATATATATATATATATATATGGTTTCACCCGAAAATTAACCACTGTATAGTGTAGGTTTTTTCAAGACACTTTAATCCAGTAACTTTTAAATCTTTGATTTTTTCTGATGATTTTGCAATGTTGCAGAGACGACATTAACATAAAAATGTTGTTTGGCTTTAGACAAATGAAACGGATCGTAACAATATATCTCACAGAAATGGTATGCTTTTTGAAATGTGAAAATATAAAAATAATAAAATGAAAACATAGTTATTTGAATATAATATGAACCATACTTATATATATATATATATATATATATATATATATATATATATATATGTATATATATATATATACACATATATATATTTATTAATATTAAGTATGGTTCATATTATATTCAAATAACAATGTTTTTATTTGATTATTTTTATTTGTATACGTATGTATATATCTATCTATATATATATATATATATATGTATATATACATATATATATATATACATACATATATATATATATGCATATATATACATATATATATAATATATATATATATATATATATACAGGTATATATATATATATATACAGGTATATATATGTATATGCATATATATATATGTATATATATATATATATATATATATATATATATATATATATATATATATGATTATTAGGGTTTGTTCTCACTCTTTAATGCCCATCTCCCTTCTCTTTCTCTCTCGAATTATTTCATGTTAACATTCGACAAAGTCTTGTATGCTTTGCACTTGGTCCCAGCAGCTTAGACATATAACCAACAGCGTGTGTTAACGGTCTGTTACGTTTTCTTCATCAGACAAGGGACTTATATAATTGAAAACGCAATTCAGTAAAGCAAATGCAATTATAGCGAGAGAAAAACGCTTATCTTGAGAGTTTTAACCGCACTATACCGGAGGACAGTGTAGAATAACACTTCTCGTTTGCAGGTAATAATTTAAATATTGTTGTTTTGTTTTGCAAAGTAAAACCATTCATCCAGTGTGATTTATACACAAATAACCATGAAACTCATTTGTAAACCCACTTTCCTTTCTCTGCTCGAATCACTTATCACTTTACACAATCGTTTCCGGAACCGTGAGTTGTTATAGTTAGCTATTCAATATCTGCCTCGGTTATGGGGCGTATTTTGACTAATGGATACCGTTCCGGATTGTTGAATCGGCTCTGCTGCATTCACATTCTATCAGATCTAGTGTTGTCATTTATGCACTCATGCTATTGAGAAATTTATGATCCGCATTTTATCCACATGTAACGTTGTGTCATCCATTAACATATTAACCTTACGTCTTTAATAATGGGTTTCATATATTGATGCATATAATACACTTGAAAAAATTGCGCGTACCGTTCCGTCTTATTGTTATGTCATGTAGAAATTACCCGTATTCAAGGGATTAGTTTGTAACTCGCCAACATGTCACACAGTAAAATAGAGTAGGAATCTGGACTTACATATTATTTTTCGGCAGCTGATCGTCTAGAATTCTCAGGCAGCATTTCCCACGGCAGGTTATCACACAAGGAATATTCGAAGACAAGAATTTTACCATGTTTAACTTTGATTGCTTCCACTCATCTGTCTATGTACACATGGAAGCTTACCAGGGCCCTCCCGGAGGGTAAAGCACAGAATGCACTCATTTCTCGAAATAAAGTGCACTCGCTGTCGTTTTCCGTCGAGTCGACTGTATTTACCAAAATGTTTTTTTCTACAAATTCGTTTCTTAAAAACAAAAGACAAATGTTTATTTTAATAATTAATTCACGATATTCCTTTAAAAAAGCACTGCCTTGAATTCCGAAGCAAGTACATCTCAACCTATGTATTCAAATCGTTAATATATATGTTGTATAACATTATTTTTTCCCCAATAATTTTAAAATTGCATATTGAACCCGATGAAACTTAGAAGTAGAAATTTTAACTGATAAAGTATTGTGCGTGACTTTTAAATCTCACATTCATATTACAAACAGCTGTGGTTATAATAATTATCTTGTGTTTAGTTAGTATTATTTATATAAATTGAACTACTGTTTTACTCCTGGATGTAATTTTTACAACCTGTCGGTCTATGAAACCTCCGACCTTATTCTTGTCGAACTCAGGAATCTTTATGTCAAACCCGAAAATCTTCGCGAAGTTTCGAATGAAAACCTCCCTCTTTAACATGGTTCACCTCAAACAAGGAAGGCCGCCACTGCAGTCGTAAGAGGCTACTGAGAAAAAGAAAAAGGTAGAAGGTTGGGGGGTCAGCCTAAATTGGGATCTGCGCAGCGAAATGTTTGTTTACATTAGTTTACAATTTCTGCATGTCTGTACTGTCGGGGAAACAGGGGGCAGGAAGGGAGTTCCAGAGGCCAGCAGCACGAGGAAAGATACTATTTGAGTAGAAGGCTCTCCGGCATGTTGGGACCTCCACAGTGAATGAATGAGATTTAGTTGATTGCCGAGTTAGTCTAGTGAATTTACGTCGAGGGGTCACCAGAGTAGCCAATTCATCGGCGAATAGTCCATTGAAGTATTTGTAAAACAAACATAAGGATGCTACATTGGGGCGATGGGATAGGGACTGGAGCTTGGCTGACAGTGAGGGACCTATTAGGTTGGCGACTCTTTTTTGGACCTTGTCAAGGAGGGAGAGACTAGTAGATGATGTACCAGCCCAGATGTGACAATAATACTCCATGCATGGGCGGAGTGTGGCTTTGTAGAGATACAGGATAATGTCAGGTGTGAGGGGTTTACTAGCACGGTAGAGGGAGCCAACCTCCTTTGCGGCAGTCTTGGCAATGTATTCAATGTATTTGTTCCAATTCATGTTACCTGTGAAGGTTAGGTCGAGGAGTTTGAATGATTAACTCTCAGGTAGGGTGTTATTTGCAATGGCAATCGGTGGTTAGTGAGGCTTCTTGTAGTTGTTGAAGGAAAGGAGCTTTGTCTTTGCGGCATTAAAAGTTACCAACCATTTATGACCACAATCCACTACAGCCATGGAGGTCATTTTCTAAAGATTCAGCCATTGCCTCGGATATGATCGCGTCTGTTTTGTCAACATGGCGAGAGTAAAGCGTGGTGTCGTCAGCAAATAAACCAATCTCAGACTCTATGTCATCAGGGAGATCGTTTATATAGATCAGGAACAACAAAGGTCCAAGGATAGATCTCTGGGGTACACCAGCATTTATGTCATGTTGCTTAGATGAACGGCCATCGAGGACAACCTGGATTTTTCTTTTGTTTAGGAAGGATCTAATTTTATTAAGTAGTTGCCCAGTAATACCGTATGAGCGTATTTTCAGGAGAGGTCCTTTATGCCATACCTTGTCAAAGGCCTTGGATATATCAAGCGCTACTGCCATAGCTTCACCTGCCTTGTCGAGTGTATGATACATGCGTTCAGAGGTGACCGTTAGGATGTCTGCAGTAGATCGTGCTTGTCTAAATCCATACTGGCGGTCAGATAGAAGTTTAGCATTAACTAAGTGCCGTACTATCGCTTGATTGATTAAGGATTCAAAGATTTTGGCAAAGATCGGCAGTAGGCTGATTGGGCGGTAGTTCTGAGGGTCAGTTCTATTCCCAGAATTCTTGTAGACTGGTACCACAGAGGCAATTTTCCAGTTATCGGGGAAGCAAGATTCAGCTAGGCATTTATTGTAGAGTTTGAAGAGGACAAGGGCCAGTTCAGCAGAACATTTCTTTATTAATATTACAGATATAAGATTAGGCCCACAAGCTTTAGACGTGTCAACGTTTTTTTATGATGTCTCTGACCTGGGATGGGGGGATGACCAGGTTATCAAGTGTGACTTCGGTACACAAAAGGGAATTCAAGGAGAGGGTGGTTATCTGAGTCTAAAGTAGAGTTGGAAGCGAAACGCTGGGCAAGTAGTTCAGCCTTATCAGTTGCCGTGCAAACGACATCATTGTAGTTTGATAGTGGGGGAATCGTTGATTGACCATTATTCACTATACTATTGTAGATTTTCCAGAAATCGCGAGTACCTAGTTTCTGTGACTGGATGCGTTTTTAGTTAACGCATTATACCTTCTCTTCGCTTCGCCTATCACGGCCTTGCAATTATTTCTTGACTCTATAAATTTATGTCTATTAGTCAGCTGACTTATGGCGGCTGAATGTACGGAATGCTTGTTGCCTCTCAGAAATGGCAGCTGCTCATTCTGAAGTGAACCATTGAGGAGAGTGGGGCTTGCTAAAGAATTTTCGCATGGGGACATAGGCTTCAATGCCTTCTTTGACCCATTCAGTTAATTCGTTTGCACACTGGTTGGCAGGTAGTGGGAAGGTTTCCCTCCATGTGGCGTCACTGATGTGATCTCTGATTGACTCGAAATCAGCTTGCTCGTAGTATCTTTTTGTTTTGAGCAACAGTTCATCAGCTTTTGGACGACTTTTTAGGGTGATATGTATCATTAGCACAATGTGATCAGCATTCCCGAGTGAGCTATGAGCTTTCGTCACACAAGACTCGGGCATTGAGGTCAAGAAAGATCTAGAAGTGAGGATTGCTGGTATACTCGATCGGGGATGCGGGTCAGAAAATCGACAGCCTGAGAGAGGGAGGGAGCTAAAGAGAAATTATACGTAGAGTTGCCGGCTGCGTCAGTAAGGCTGGAGATTCCCAACCAGTCGCGGTGGTGGGCATTACAATCCCCAAATACATGTATCTGGACATTCGAGTCAATTAAGAGTGATTGCTCTTGTTCCGTTAGCCATGATCGGGTAGAAGTCATAAGCCGTTCGGGGGTGTATTCTTAGTATCGCCCCAACTCACGATTGTAACCGTAAACACAAGCAAACTGTCGCTTAGAACTTATTGTACAGTTTCATCCGTTGCGTCACGTGTCTTTGCTGTATTAGTTTTATAGATCAATCATTTACGATGGTGGATTATGTAGCTATGTAATTACGCCAAAACAATTTGTTTCCAATAAATACCAACAATCCTAACTGATCGCTACTTAATTATTTCAAAATAACTATAATGATACCTATCACGTGATTTTTAAAATTAAATTATTCCTTCGGATTCATCACACCATTTGCTATTTCAACGAAAACACTTTTATATAATAGTGACTTCTTTTAGCTATGATGTTGCATCTCAAGTATTATTCGACAATACTATTTTAAAATTCCATACTTAATTATGTTTTTATTATTAAATCATTGCTTCAAATTCATCACACCATTAGCTATTTCAACAAAAACACTCCTACATAATATTGACTGCTTTTAGCAATGATGTTGCATCTCAAGTATTCTTCGACAATACGATGTTTAGATTCCATATCTAATTATTTTTTACTAAATCATTCCTTCGGATTCATCACACAATTTACTATTTCAACAAAAACACTCCTACATAATATTGACTTCTTTTAGCAATGATGTTGCATCTCAAGTATTATTCGACAATACTATTTTAGATTTCATATCTAATTATTTTTTATTAAATCATTCCTTCGGATTCATCACGCCATTTGCAATTTCAACAAAAAAAACTCCTATATAATATTGACTTTTTTTTAAGCAATGATGTTGCATCTCATGTATTCTTCGACACTACTATTCTAGGATTCCGTGTCTAACATTTTTTTATTATTAAATCATTGCTTCAGATTCATAAAACCATTTGCTATTTCAACAAAAACACTGCTACATAATATTGACTTCTTTTAGCAATGATTTTGCATCTCAAGTATTCTTCGACAATACGATTTTTAGATTCCATATCTAATTATATTTACTACATCATTCCTTCGGATTCATCACACCATTTGCTATCTTAACGAAAAACTCCTACATAATATTGACTTCTTTTAGCAATGATGTTGCATCTCAAGTATTATTCGACAATACTATTTTAGATTTCATATCTAATTATTTTTTATTAAATCATTCCTTCAGATTCATCACGCCATTTGCAATTTCAACAAAAAAAACTCCTACACAATATTGACTTCTTTTTAAACAATAGTGTTGCATCTCAAGTATTATTCCACAATACTAGTTTAGCAGTCCGTCTCTAATTATTTTTGTTATTATTAAATCATTGCTTCAGATTCATAACACCATTTGCTATTTCAAGAAAAAAAAACTCCTACATAACATTGACTTCTTTTAGCAATGATGTTGCATCTCAAGTATTCTTCGACAATACGATTTTTAGATTCCATATCTAATTATATTTACTAAATACTTCCTTCGGATTCATCACACCATTTGCTATTTCAACGAAAAACTCCTACATAATATTGACTTCTTTTAGCTATGATGTTGCATCTCAAGTATTCTTCGACAATACTATATTTAAATTCCATACCTAATTATTTCTTTATTATTAAATAATTGCTTCAGATTCATCACGGAATTTGCAATTTCAACAAAATAACTCCTACATAATATTGAAATCTTTTTAAGCAATGATTTTGCATCTCAAGTATTCTTCGACACTACTATTTTAGGATTCCGTTTCTAATTATTTTTTTTATTATTAAATCATTGCTTCAGATTCATTACACCATTTGCTATTTCAACAAAAACACTACTACATAATATTTACTTCTTTTAGCAATGATGTTGCATCTCAAGTATTCTTCGACAATACGATTTTTAGATTCCATATCTAATTATATTTACTAAATACTTCCTTCGGATTCATCACACCATTTGCTATTTCAACGAAAAACTCCTACACAATATTGACTTCTTTTTAAGCAATGATGTTGCATCTCAAGTATTATTCGACAATACTATTTTAGATTTCATATCTAATTATTTTTCATTAAATCATTCCTTCGGATTTATCACGCCATTTACAATTTAAACAAAAAACAACTCCTACACAATATTGACTTCTTTTTAAACAATGATGTTGCATCTCAAGTATTATTCGACAATACTATTTTAGGAGTCCGTGTCTAACATTTTTGTATTATTAAACTATTCCTTCGTATTCATCACACCATTTGCTATTTCAACGAAAAACTCCTACATAATATTGACTTCTTTTAACAATGATGTTTCATCTCAAGTATTCTTCGACAATACTATTTTTAAATTCCATACCTAATAATTGTTTTATTATTAAATCATTCCTTCGGATTCATCACACCATTTGCTATTTCAACAAAAACGCTCCTACATAATATTGACTTCTTTTAGCTATGATGTTGCATCTCAAGTATGATTCGACAATACTATTTTAGATTTCATATCTAATTATTTTTTATTAAATCATTCCTTCGGATTCATCACGCCATTTGCAATTTCAACAACAAAAAAACTCCTACACAATATTGACTTCTTTTTAAACAATGATGTTGCATCTCAAGTATTATTCGACAATACTATTTTTAGATTCCATATCTAATTATCTTTGATTATTTATTGCCGTGCTTGTTCGCTCTATGCAAATTCAGAAAATAATAAAATTCACACGATTGTAAATACACTCTATTTTTAGTTTAAATGAGAATCATAAAAATAACTGATATTCACCTGAACTAAAACAGCTTTTAGAAAAAAGGCATTTTTGCCAAAAGTATTTTTATCTTGATTTGAAACATTGTATGAACGTCTTTTTAATAAAATACACATTGAATTGTTTAGACTACAAGGAAAAAGGAATAAACACAATGAACAAACAATAAATAGACTGAGAACTGAATTCATTGTATTAGAGACTAAGTCGTTGCCACATGTTTCGATACAACACCGTTAATGTATAAATGCTATAATTCTAATTTTAGAAAAAAAATTGCTGCAACATGAGAAGGTAAAATGTTTTTTTTATAATGAAATACATCAATCACCATTGTTAACACCATGTGCGTGTTGAATAAATATGTTTTTGTAATATAATGTTTATTAAACGGTAACTTTTATTAGTTACACTTCGCGAGATGTGAGTAAAATATATTTATTAAACCGTTTTAATGCATTAATTGTATTAGCTTTGTTTTCCACATGATAAGATAACACTAGTTATTTCATTTTATATTAAACATAACGATGATATATAAAACCTCAGAAGATCAACACTCCTTATTTAGATGATGATTGGTAGTTTTTATTTCAAGAGTTTCGTTCGCATCGGACATCTACATACAACAAATACGACGTTTAACCCATTCTTTTTAAATTAGAGAAAAATAAGACACAAATAGTAGTAGTGGATTTAAGAATAAGAAGAGGGATACGCAGGGTGTATCATATATTCCAGGGCAAACGCCATGCGTGCTACAAAAAATATATTAAGTAAACATTATAGCAAGTGTCAGTTGTCTGTATGTTGAAGGTCAAATCTTCACGTAAGTCGATATTAAGAATTATAAAAATAAAAAAATACTTACTTGAGACTTCTACCCGGTCATGGATGACGGAACGAGAACAATCTACCTCTGTTGATTTAATAAATTGTTCGGCTAATAATTATGTATATATTCCCCTTATTTTGACAACATGCACCTGAAAAGGTTTAAGGTTACATCGACTGAAACATTGTGAGAATAACATCAATGATTAGTAGGGTTTTCTGAATTATACAAATTATATATTAAATAATGCAAATGAATAATCCAAATTATATACGAAATAATCCAAATTATATACGAAATAATCCAAATTGTATATGAAATAATCCAAATTATATATGAAATAATCTAAATGAATAATCCAAATCATATATGAAATACTCCAAATAATATATGAAATAATCCAAATTATACATGAAATAATCCAAATTATATATGAAATAATCCAAATTATATATGAAATACAAATATCCGATTTTCTTATATGTTTAAATGTTATTCGAAGAACATTTGAATTTAATCGTTATTAATTTGTCTTCATATATGTTTATTTCATACTATTGTGGGTGTTAAATATAATTATTTATTTCTTTAAATGCGTTTATACGAACGTTAAACATTAGTAATTATAACTATGAAAGATATAAATAATTCTAAAAAGATACCATTGGGAAATGAGTCAAAAAATTATTTGGCTTTACCTACTCATTTGTGATGTCTTTACGTAAAAAATATTTTATATTTAAAGGAGATTTTAAAATATATTATTTAACTTAAACAGTGGTTCATAAATATATGAATTAATAATGCACGTTTCGATATATTGGCTTGTAGATAACATATCTTCAGATTAATTTAACTAGTATGTATTAATGTTTACGCAAATAAGTCACAAACGACTAAGTACACCAAAATAATGTTGGGACTAATTTAAAAATGGCATTTCCTTTTAAACAAGTTATGTCACTAATATTAATGATTACGTTACTTTTTTTACATAATTTAAATGCGTTATTGTTATTATAGTAAGAGTGTGTTTCCACGTGTGATTTAAAAGATAATTGTTAATTTTTGTTAAATGCATTAATCTTATTAAACTAATATTTGTGTAAACCGTTGAGATAAAATATCAACATTTAAGAAACATATTAATTTTATTCGAGTCATTTTTACAACGCCTGGGGTTAAAAATACTTTAAAATATATTGATGCGTTAATTTATTATATTGTGATAGTTTACAACTCATTTTTACTGTTTGATTTTTAAATAAATTTCCATTGAAATAGAATTTGGAGTTATTTCTAACCTTTGGGTGTTCACGTCAAAATTGTTCTCGAATCCTATTGTGTTCTAGCTTATAAGAGACTCGTCTTGTCTTTTAGGTCATTCGTTATGGGACTCTCACAATCAATGGTTTCTTTCAATCTTTCATTTTGAATTTGAAAGACGAAGAATGGCAGAATTCATACGATTCTCTTCTCTTCCTTTCTCTTCTTGTATTATAGAAAACTATTAAGGCTTTCAGAAAGATGAATAAAATCTGCTTTCTCACTTTTTGTCGATGAGTCTGTGTACGTGTATCATCAGCTCCGTCGGTCTGTCCGTTTGTAACGGTTACTTCAAGATAACTTATTATATTTTATTTTAGATGCGTCCGAATATTTATAAAGATCTATCTCTCAATCAATCAGTCCCTAACAGTGATATAACACATACTTGCATTTTCTTCGATCTAAAAGCCCATGTTTTAATTATATTCGAGTCGTTTTTTCAAGTTAAAGGTTTTCATAGCATGTTCGTATATCTGCCATGTTTAAGTTTGAAGTAGGAGTTTGTCGGTCTGTCATGATGTGTTTGGAATTCCATTTCGTTAGTTTGTCACATATAGGTATTAAATATAATTATAGTTAATATCACACATAAATTTCAAATATAATTTTACTCTGTCACACTTAAGTTTGAAATAGATGTTTTGTTAGTTTGCCATGGTGTGTTGAAAATGACATTATCATTCAGTACCTCACACTTAAATTTGAAATGTAATTTTCGTTGGTGTGTCGCAATAAAGCCTCAAGTTACATTTTCGTTGAACACTCACGAATAAGTTTACAATTGCATTTTCGTTTGACTGTTACCCTTAAGTTTAAAATAGCTTTTTCGTTGGTCTGCAATGATGTATTTGAAATTCCATTTTTATTAGTCTGCCACACTTTTTATATACTAATGGGTCACCACTTATCAGGACGCGGGGCCCACTTAAAGGTAAAAGTTAAAGATTGCCCGTTGGACGTTGAGTGCTACAGCGTGAGGATTAAAAACAACCGTGGAATGGGCAGATCAAGTATTTGTTTACATTAGACTTGATAACAACCATGGTGTAGTCGGCTGAGAAACAGCTCTCTGGTATTTCGTACCACAGATAGAACGGTCTTTGGACGAAACTTTGTTCATCAAAGTTGCTCTTGGTCTTTGGTACGGAGAGAGAGAGAGAGAGAGAGAGAGAGTGAGAGTGAGTGAGAGAGAGAGAGAGAAAGAGAGAACATCCCTATCCTGTGGTTGTAGCGAGGCAAGTGTTTGTTGTAACAGTTTAACAGGGGCGAATCACAACACAGTTGAGCACCTACAATGAAGATATCGATCCATTATAGAGAGGTAGCAACATATATAATGTGTGAAAACGGCTGCAGGGAAGAGAATAGATCATGCCCCAGTATGTTGTGAAATTGGCTTTGTACCATGTCAAGGCACGGAAGAGTGATCCGAGCAGAATCTGCCCAGATATGAACACAGTACTATATTCTAAGTTTTAAATAGCTTTTCTGTTAGTCTCCTACACATAACATTGAAATAAAATGTTCTTTGAGCTCTAAGACATAAGTTTAAAGTAGCATTTACGTTTGTCTGTAACAATTGTTTGAAGTAGTATTTACGTTGGTCAAGAATGTAGTGTTGGCAATAGCATTTTCGATCAGTATGTAACGCTTTAGTTTGAAACGGTCATATTACATCTCTAAACGCATAGATTGTATAGATGCATCTCCCAACTATCAATTCTTGTTTCTATTATAAGTATGAAAAGACTTTATCGCGTTCTTTTTGTCGTTTCTTTGTTCGTCAAATAACAGACGCTTATGGGAATAACATCAAAATGGCGTCCGTTCAACCTAAAAGTCGGATTTTGAATAAAAATGAAACGGAATAATAAAAAGGAAGCAGAGAATGTAGTTAATAAATTAAAAAAGCAAATATGACATCTGATTTCAATTGCCAAGGACAAGATACTTTAGAAATCGTGATTGCTTCTTCAGTTATACACATACGAGCTAGAATACCCCCAACACGGCTGTATAATTCGGATACATCTAATATATAAAACAATGTGGTCCGACTTATCAGATGTGGACACAAATAAAATGTGGCTTACCAGCTCCTTCTTCAATCAGTTAAATACGGTCAGTTCTTAAGCTACTGAAAAATGCACTAAAAGATTACATTTTTAAAACTCTGTGCAAAATACAACGTCTAAAACTGAAGTGATTGGATAATAATGTTTTAATTTTAAGGCGAGAAACATTAATTAAACCGTCTTAAAAGCATAATAATGGGCTTACATTGTAAATCAGTAAATAATTGTAGTTCTTATCAGTGACTTCATGTTTCTACAAACTCTTCTAAACATTTTGGAAATCGATTTTCATAACCGTATATATTCAGAAACTACATTGCCCAACTTACTTGGATGAGTATGATTCATTTTTATTAAAGATATAAAACAATATCGTGTTGCTAAAATGTCTTACTAATAGAAAGTTGGTGTCTGTGTCTGAATGCGAAACTATACTATGACTGCTATTAATTGTATTATTGTACTACCCTTTTTTACAGTTTACCACACAGATTAATGTTGTATCTTTTATGCAATACTCAGGGTGTCTAGTTTAGTATCATTTCTGTAATTATAGGACCCTTCTCATATGCATTAACTCATCCTTTCGAAGGGTTGTACAGTATGTTGTGTGTTAAGGATACCATCCATCCTGGAGTGATGTTGTATGTTTTTCTTTAGTCTAGACTACTCTACTATTTACTCCATGTTTGACTACAAGACACATGGATTCATAACTTTCGCAAAGGTGTTAGTGAGAGGTATGCAACAAGAGACAACAGCCGGACTCGGCACCAAAATATCGCAAGTAGAATTCTGTGATTCCGACAACACAGCTACGACTCCAAATTAGAAAATTACGCCGTCTGAAAATCGCGGGAATGTAAAACCAATAGTTACGGTATGTCAAAAACAATGGTGGCGCTTTTACTTGTAATCTATTCAGATTAACATAGCTATACTGTACAGGTGTTACTTTGGCTCAAAGAATACATGTGTATAACGTACGCCTCTCATTTGTGTTTCATATATACGAAGTTTCGCGTCAAACCATGATCTTTCACTTTCTTTGTGTATGTGCTCGCGTGTTGGGATCGACACAACCTTGCTAATTATCTACGGAAGAATTATCAACATTTTATTACTTCAAATTATTGTAAGCTCTCTATTCGTCGTAATAGATTACTGAGACTTCGGCGAGTTCTCGTTCAAAAATTCAAGTGTAACACAGCTTGTGTGTTGTGTATGTGAGCTGTAATAAAAAACACGTGTTACTTGGAAGCCAAGCTTTATTCAACTAAAAAGAGGAATACAAAATGGTGGCAGATATGGCCAGTTTTATACACGTCAACTAACGACTTCCGGCTCCGGGAGCACGTATGGAAGCCCATACGAATGTAATATAACATTCTTCCTTGCTAGAAAGAAAAAAGTGTCTTTAATAATTTAAGTTTTACCTTTTTCTTCTTTTTTTTTAATAAATTCATGCACTAATTAAGTATTACTAAAAAAAGTAAAACAATATATGAACTTTTTTTTTTACTTGCTACTCCAGCCAATCTCCATATCGATTGGGAGGTTTTGGTACCCGACTGGATCGCTTTAGTTCAGGCTGAGCCAATGTATCATCATAGGCCCCGTTATAACATGTTTTTGGTAACTGACTGGATCGCCTTAGTTCAGGCTGGGCCAACGTGTCATAGGCTCCATTATGGCATTGTATATTATCCTGTACAAAGTGGTTCCCTCTCTCTTGTTCCTCAATAGGAGACTTTACAATTGTCTGGGCTTCGGGACAAGGTGCTAAGTCACAAACAGACACAGTAGAGTTTCGTCCATCTGAGTACCTAATGTGTGCATACGTCGGGTTACTGTTAAGGAGCTCAACTTGGTTTACATAGGGTTCGTTTTTGTTCCTTACAAACCTTCTCAGAAGTACGGGTCCAGCAGTCATCAGCCAAGAGGGAAGCGAGTCTCCATGGGAGGAACGGCGCTGGAATGTGAAGAAACGTTCATGCGGTGTGGCGTTAGTTGCCGTACACAACAACGATCTCTGTGAGTAGAGCACCTCGGCAAGTACAAGTTCCCAATGCTTTTCAGACAGGTTACTCGATCTAAGAGCTAAACGAATCGCCTTCCATATAATGTCATTATTTTTCTATACTTGTCCTCTCCGGTTTGATGATAAGGAGTAGTATTACTAGTGGCAACTTCTTTCTGGGAGAGATAAGATTTCAGCTCCATGGACATGAAAGATGTGCCTCGATCTGAATGTATATAACTTGGCATTCCACATAGGCTAAATAGCAAATCTAAACATTTGGTCACTGTTGTTGCATGCATATTGGGACATGGAAAAGCAAAAGGGAAACGAGAGTATTCATCAACTATCTAATATATAAAGTAGAGACGATTTTCCCCTGTCCCTTCTCGGAGTATAGGAAAATAACCACATGCATCACAGGCTACTAAACTCACCTCTATATCACACTTATTCACGAGGGTGTGTTTTAGTAAATTTCTGCTTACTTTTTTCCAGCTAACACTAAATATTACATTTGGTCCGCCATCTCTGTCTCTCCGACACACCAACTCCATATAGGTGGTAGCAAAAACTTTCCTCCCTAAAAATTATGTACTGTCACTCCACTCATCGACACCGGGAACTAATAAACACAGTTTACTTTTCACAAAACAGTCCGTCTTTATTTATTATTTTCCTGGTATTAATTTACTACATAATATAAAGCAATACGCAAAGACTTAATGACCGCTCCCGTTCACTCCGATGACATTCCGCGAATATCAGATTACGTTATTTCTAATTCTATCTATGACTTCTATATTAAAATTCATTCCGGATTTCAGCGAATGAAATTAACGAACACAGTTCCTGCAACATTTAAGCATTCAACATAGCGGCTACAATTTCTTGATCGAATCGACTTGCTATTTAATTCAATAAGCGCCAAGATACTGGTAGACCCTGATAGATTTACATTTTCAAAATCATACACCTTTAACACGCATATTATAGAAAACCTGCCCAAATAAATGACCTAAACCGTTTCATTTTTGAACTTTATATTTGTCGGCAGAAGCTTAATTCGCTTATTTTCACATTCAGTTTTATCTCGAAACCGTGGCGCAGTCGTTAAGAATGGAGGGTTCATGATCGCCAGTTTCAGCGTTCGATCCTATTCTATTCTACTACTTTTTTATTTATTTATTTTTTAATTTAAAACATTCACCAACACGGTAGAGGGGGGAAGAACAATAGGCCGTTTCTTTTTTATGCAATAGGTAGTACTTTCCTCCATCCAACGCCGGGCGACGGGTTCCGCTAGTAATTAATAAATAACAATTAGTCGATACACTAAGCAGGGGACCTTTGAAATCAACACTAAGTCGTTCCATAGGTGTTGTTGCCTTTATAAGAGTTCCTTTTGGTAAGCGATCGAATTGAGGTTTTAGCTCTGCGCAAATCCTACAAGAAGCACACATCTCCTTTACCTCTTCTGTAGAAAAGGGGAGATTCCTTGCTCTTACAAAATGAAGCAGTTGAGTTATCACCGAATGACACAGTCCATTGTGGAGATCAGCAAGTGTAGATGTATTAAAGGTTGAACAAGTGTATGCTCGGGAAAATGTGTCAGGGACCACATTATCTTTACCAGGACGATACTTGATAGTGTAGCTGAATGCGGCAAGTTCCAGTCTCCATTCCTGGATTTTTGCATTCTTAATTTTCGTACGTCTTTTACTATCAAACATAAAGGCCACTGACCGCTGATCGGTAATCAAAGTAAAGTGGCTTCGTGCCAGATAATGGCTCCATTTACGCACTACCTCAATAATTGCAGTCGCTTCTTTTTCTACCATGTAGTATTTTAGTTCACTGCCCTGTAGTGTTCTAGACATAAACGCCACCGGTTTTCCTGCTTGATTAAGAACGACAGAAATCGCAACATCGGACGCATCACACTCTACCTCAAAGGGCAGGTTTTCATCCACCGTCTGCAGAGTAGCCTTTTCTAATTCTATTTTCAGCAAGTTGAATGATTTTAAGGCCTTTTCGTCCAATAGGGAATGTTCTGGCGTTTTTTAGCGGTTCAATTTTGTTAGAAAATTCATGTATCCATTTTGCATAGTACACAAACATTCCAATTATCCTTTGAAGTGATTTTAAGTTCACGAGTGGATGAAGCTCCTTTAATAGGCGAAGTCGCTCTGTATCAGGCTTGATGACACCATTCCCAACACAGTACCCCAGCACGTTAATAGAAGGCACGGACTTTACAGTCTTTGATTGGTTAACAGTAAGGTTTCTCCGACCGACAGTTTCTAGGAATTGCTTTACATTTTCATCATGTTCCTCCTGAGTATGTCCTGCAATTTTTACATTGTCAAGGTACGGGAAAGTACCACGCAGGTTCCCCTTTTTTACTATACGGTCCATAGACCGTTGGAAGGCAGGGACCCCATTTGTAACCCCAAACGGAATTTTACAAAACTGATACAAGCAACCATTTGCTTCAAACGCGGTATACTTTTTATCAGCCTCATTAAGCAGCACTTGGTGGTAGGCACTTTTAAGATCAAAAGTGGAGAATACCTTGTATTTTGCAAGATCATTCACCATGTCGTCTTTCCTTGGCAATGGGTAGGCATCTAATTCTGTGTATTGGTTAATTTCTGTGAATAATCCACACAAACCCGCTTTTTATGTCGGTGGGTGGGGTCCTTCTCTACCACTACTTGGGCTCGCCATTGTGATATGCTGGTTTCGATTATACCCTCAGAGAGTAGATGATTAACTTCCTCTGCAATGAATATCTGATCGTCCTTGCTAAAACGTCTGGATTTGGCAGCTATTGGTTTGCAGTTTGAAGATACATTTTAAAGTGACGGCTCTTCTATTTTTGCTGCGGCCAATGTACAGAGGACGGGGCCCGCTGTATTTGAAAGTTACACTATGATGTTGACGCAAAAAATCCTGGCCAAATATTAAGTCTGAACACAGATTTCTCAGAATACCAAGCCGTGTAGCAACGTACAACTGGTTTTTAAGATCGAGAGCTAGATTAAAAACAACATAGCCCTTGGAATGAGTATTCAAGGTTTTCTGAGCCATAAAAATGTCTTTATTGGACGGACACACTTTTAGTTTTAGTTCCTGCACAATTCTTCCGTTAAGATAGCTGTCAGTACTGCCAGAATCCAGGAGAGCACTTAATCTTGTCCCTTTAATAGTCGCATGCGTTGCAGCTGGCGAGAGTCCTTGTGGTATGTTTGAAAATGTTGTCAGTAAGTGAGAACCGACCAATGTTGCCACTGAACGTTACGACTTAGATTTGCACACGCGGGCATAATGTCCTTTCTTGGAGCATTTATTGCAAGTAGCCCTGTGGGCGGGACAGCTATCCCTTGAATGATAGGAGAAACCATAAAAGAAACATTTACGATTCTTATATGTTGTCGCTGTAGCCGATTCACTGGGAGGAACTCGAGGACTAGAACTACGTTCACATACCCGTAGTGATCCTGGGTCCCCGACCGTAGCCAGGTAGGAATCCGGAGTTGCATACGCATCACTATTACGCTAGCTATATCCAACGCAGAGGCTTGGCTGTATGCCGTCAGAAGGTCCAGCGTTTTATTTTGCAGGAGCCGCTGTCGTATTGAAGGCGATGATATTCCAGAAATGAATGCGTCACGCATTGCCTCGTCGCCACACTCCTCTGCACTGTGGTCGCGGAAGTTGCAATTTCTTTTTTAGTTTCTCCAACTTTCGGAAAAATTCGTCCATCGTTTCTCCCGGCTTCTGCCGTCTGGTTGCTAGTATATGTCTTGCAAAGACTTCATTCGGTGTTTTAATAAACAAGCTGTCCAGCTTTGCTATAGCAGCATCAAAGTTCGTACATGTCTCTATAAATTCATAAACATTAGAGCTCACACAGCTTAACAGGGCTCTGTATTTGTTTGGTATCCTATCTTCGTAATCTTCAAGGTAATTACTTAATATTTCACGCCGGTGTCGGTATTCCTTGGCAGCTGTCGATAGACTGGGATCAATGTCTAGGTATTTTAGCGTCCATGTCACATCCATTTTAGTATCGTGGTAGACTTAAAAAAATTTTTTTTTTTAGTTGAATAAATTGTAATAAAAAACACGTGTTACTTGGAAGCCAAGCTTTATACAACTAAAAAGAGGAATACAAAATGGTGACAGACATGCCCAGTTTTATACACGTCAACTAACGACTTCCGGCTCCGGGAGCACGTATGGAAGCCCATACGAATGTAATATAACATGAGCTTTAGGGTTCTAGGCTTGGACACCACACATACTTCGAAACCTATTAGGACACGTGTGTTCCTTGCTCGTGTAACGTGTTGATTCTAATATGAGGTGTAGATGCCATACTTAAGTAGATTCATTATAGTAAGCAAAAGCGCTACTAAAATAACTTATTTTTTTAAAAGTGATATGAGAAAGTACCGCACACTTTTTACAATAACAAATCAAAGCACTAAACCGACCGAAACTGCCAGCTCGACGGTTGAGTTTCAATCCTTGCTTGAGGCAGTAGCTTGTCTATCCGCACTGAACTGCTGTGATACAGTATTTATGTGGATTACTATGTAAAGCTCCCTTTCTTGGGTAGTGCTTATTTGTAAGGATATCGCCCACTGCCATTCACTTTAACGCATAGACCATTGGGTAAAACTAATTCGAGCTCCCGGCACTTGACACTGTTTACATTGAGATATCACTTACATTCAGTCAGTATCGTATGATAGCACAGAGGTAGAGGCGCCGACTGTCAGCTCGACGGTTGAGTTTCAATCTAGGTTTGAGGCACTAGCTGGTCTAGCAGCACTGAAGAGCTGTGAGTCAGCGACACAGTCTGTCCGTGCATGACTATACATATATATATATATATACATATATACATATATATATATATATATATATATATATATATATATATATATAGAGAGAGAGAGAGAGAGAGAGAGAGAGAGAGAGAGAGAGAGAGAGAGAGAGAGAGAGAGATAGAGAGACAGGGAGCGGAAGGAGGAAGAAAGAGCGAGAGAAAGAGAGATGGCGAGATGGATATGTACTCATGATAATCTCTACTACGTAATTATTCATATTTTTTCTCCATAGACTCTAATAAAAAGGTTGCTCTTGACTTGTGACAACTGGGTTAATTTTGTCGATCCTCGCAGGCATGAATAATATAAAATACAATTTAAGAAACACATATTCGCCCTTTTAGCTGAGGTCTGGACCATAGATATTGTGCTATTAGGCCAGAGGGCAAAGTAATCGATGCTCAACGTCGTCGAAGTTGGTTTATTGATCTGAAAGTCTTTTGTCGAATATGTCACGCACGTAAGAAAAGATGTTTCGGCTTCTTTTCCCCTTCGCATTGCATTGCCTACCCTCTCCCCCGGACACACCCATACACTAATATATTGAACGAACCCACCTTCTTAAATACTCCCTTCTTATTTCGACTACCTGCGGCCACTATTATCTTGGCCTACGTGACCCTTCGAAGTTCCTTGCTTTCTTACATTTCATCGAATATCTCAGCATTAGGTTTTTGTTGTATTTCACCTTTTGAGAGAAGGGTATTTCTCTTTGCAACTGAAGCAGGTTTGTATTTTTGGATCGTTTATCAGCATCTCATTTTGTTGTTCGGAAAATGGACGTCTTTACCTGTGAATCGTACCTTTCTCTTCATAATGTTGTCTTTTCATTTCTTTCTTTTTTGTTGTAAAACACTCTTTTTAACGATGTTAACAATAAACCAAATACCGTCAATCGACATAACAAAAACAGAGTAATGTACCATGAAAATTACGAAGAGAAATGGTACGTTTTTCGGACAAATATATCAACCATCACAAAAATAGGCCAACTTTTATATCACAATTAATGAATTTCATTAAAAGAAATTAATTATTTTATCATATTCCTAAAAATGAGTATCATTCTAATGGTCGTCTTTTGCTACAACAAACAACCATCTCGATTAATATAAAGTTAAGTAAGCGTATACATTTAAATGTATAGAGTTCACACCTAAATAAATTAACCTATCATTAAGACATTTGAAAGACAGCTGCTTGCCATCGATACATGTGGGCTGTATTTACTAGAATTAAATTTAATGAAAGAAATAAGATTGCTGCTCTTTCTCGGTAGCGTATTATGTGTCGCTATTGGAGAAGAAATATAATCAATGAGTTGTGTGTGTTTTAGTGATTTTTGTTTTAGTACTTCGCTATGTAGTTTATTGACGTAAAACATGGTTGGTTTCTGAAGCACACTGAAATGAAAGATCCAGGATTGACAGACTAATGTCGATGTTTTTCTATGAACGAAACGGTCCGTACAATATACCGACATTTTTATTTCGAAAACATGATACAAAAAATGAATAAAATCTTGGTCACTGGAATGTAGCCTAATATTATATATATATATATATATATATATATATATATATATATATATATATATATACGCTCCCTCCGGTCGCATATTTTTGGTAGTATGTAATTTTGGTAGAGCTTTAAATCACTACAATTAATTTAAATAATATATTGCACATGATAAGTAACATCATTTTAAAAAAAATAAATTAAGTTTGCATTATTTTGGTGTGTAGAAACCGTAAACAGTTGTTCCATTAAAAAAATGTAAAGAAAATAACCTTACCTTATATACGATTTTAAAAACAGTTATTTACTTGCCCAGTAAAAGGTGCCCCCACCAAGGTATCGTTTGCTCGCATTTCTTTTCACTCCCTCGTTTTGCGCCAAATCTAGGTAAGAATATAATAAGTAATAGTGTATGTCTTTCAAAGCGGAAAAAAGGTGTACGTAATTTAAAATCAACAATTAAAAAAACAAAATACCGACCCTAAGCCTAACGACGGGGTCAAAGAAAACTAAATTAATTAAATGGTGGGTGGGTGTGTTTTTAAATAGTAATTTTTAAATCAATTATTATTTTAATTAAGCAATTTGATTCAGTGAATGAAATGGCTAATAAGATTAAAAAATAAACAAACTTAGAACGGTTTAAAAAATAAATAAGAGGAAAAATATCACGGTGAATGCCAGCGTTGTTGTTTACATTTAAAACAACGCGCCGTATTAACGCTGGTTGTTTAATCAGTTGCGCCATATTGAATTACCGGGATGGGACTACTGATTAAACAGCCAGCGTTAATCCATTCGTCATTGTTATATTAACTACGTAACGCATTTCATATATGTATGTATCTGTCTGTCTGTCTAAATTATAAGTTATAAGTAAGATTATTAGCGTTCAAAATAGTGTAAATACATGTGGAAATCTGAAGAAAACAATCATGAGTACTTATTTGTGAATATTAATGTATTAGAAGTTGAAAAGCAATTGATTATGTAAATTGGGAAATGCGCATAGTGTTTCCGGCTGTTTTTCTAGTAGTATATAATGAAGCTGGTGGACTTAGTAAATAACCATGCTATTCTGATGGAGGTTCGGCTTCAGACAGACAGACAGACAGATACATAAAAAGGTGGTGACTTTGTATTTCTTCTTCTTTTTCTTCATCATCATCATCATAATCATCATCACAATAGTTTGCTTTTTATCCACGATATTTTATGTACATCATGTTACTCAGCATACTGTATAATACGAGGGAAGACGATATATCGTTAGTGACGACAACGGCCGGTATATTTACAGTCGAAGGGGATTTAATACAAACGTGGAAGTGAGGAACAAATTAAATATACGACTTTTTTTACACCTTGCCTGGGAGCGAGAGAGATAGAGAAAAAGAGAGAGAGAGAGAGCGAGAGAGACAGAGACTAGTGGATAGTGCACCAGCCCAGATGTAGCAACAATACTCCATGCATGGGAGAATAGAGGCTTTGTAGAAATATAATATAATAGCAGGTGTGAGAAGTTTACTAGTACGGTAGAGGGAGCCCGCCTTCTTTAGAGCAGCGTTTGCAATGTCTTCAATGTATTTGTTCCAATTCATGTTGCCTGTGAATGTTAAGCCAAAGGGTTTGAATGCTAGACTTTCAGGTAGGGTGTTATTTGCCATGATAATCGGTGGTTGAAGAGGTTTATTGTAGTTATTGAAAGAAAAGAGCTTTGTCTTTTAAGCATTAAAAGTAACCATCCATTAATAACTCCATTCTACTACAGACTCTAGGTCACTTTCGAAGGATTCAGTCCTTGCCTCTGGTATGCGTGCGTCGGTCTTGCTCAAATGACGAGAGTAGAGCGTGGTGTCGTCAGCAAATATTCCTATCTCACTCGCAATGGAATCAGGGAGGTCACCTATGAACATCCGGAACAGTAGAGGTCCAAGGATAACTCCCTGGGGTACAAAAGCATGTATGCCATGTAGCTTATAAGAACGGCCATCGAGGATAACCTGAATCTTTCATATTTGTGTACGTCAGTTTTGCCCACATGAGGAGAGTAAAGTTTGGTGTCGTCAGAAAATATACTCATTTCAGACACAATGTCATCAGGGAGGTTGTTTATGAATATCAGATACAATAAAGGTTCATAGATCGATCACTAGCATCACTCATTTTATTTAAGTTATTTAGGTGAACGATTGGTTGGGAACGATCAAATTATATTAAATATTCGTCCAGTGCTACCATACAAATGATTTTTTTATGAGAAGCTCTGTATGTCAGACCTTGCCAAAGGCTTTGAATATACCAAGCGCTACCGCCCTAGCTTTACCTGCCTTGCCCAGTGTATGGTGTATGCGTTCAGAGATGACCGTTAGGATATCCACAATAGATAGTGCTTGTCTAAATCAAATACTCACTGTGAGAAAGTTGTTTAGCATTAACGGGGTGCCGGACTATCGTTAGCTTGATTAAACATTCAAAGATTTTAGAAAAGATCGGGAGTAGACTAATGGGGCGATAATTCTGAGGATCAGTTCTATCTCCAGGGTTCTTTAAGTTTGTTACCACAGGGGCAATTCTCCAGTAATCAGTGAAGAAAGATTCAGCGAGGCATTTTTGTTGTGTTTGGAGAAGACGGGGCCAGTTCAGCAGAACATTTCTTTATTACTCTTACTAGTATACGATCTAGCCCACATGATTTGGAGGTATGAAGTTTTTTTATGAAATCACGTCTCTTCCATTGGGTGATTACACGATTATAAAGTGTGGCTTCAGTCCGGCATGGGAATTAAAGAGTCTAAAGTGGAGTTTTCGGCGAAATTTTGTGGAAAGTAGTTCAGCCTTGTCATTTACCGTGCACACGACAGAATTGTGGTTGGATAGCGAGAGGATGGTTGCTTGATTATTGTTCACCACCCTATTGTGGATTTTCTAGAAATCGCGAATCCATAGTTTCTGCGTATGAATACGTTCTCTAGTCATCTTTATATACCTTTACCATGCTTTGCCTATCACTGTCGTACAATTATTCGCTGACACTATTTATTTCTGTCTATTCGCAGTTCACTTATGGCGACTGAATTGTATGAATGGTGGCTGCATCTGTGCAATAGAAGTTGCACTTTTCGACGTGAACCATTGAAGAGAGTGGTCTTTTGTAGAATGTTCACATAAAGGGATATAGGCTTCAATGCCTTATTTGACTCATTAAGTTGCGCACTGATCAGCAGGGACTGAAACAGGTTTAACTTCATAGGGCGTCGCTGATGTGATCTCTGATTGAATCAAACTCAGCCTGCTCGTAAAATCACGTCGATTTGAGCAACGGCTCATCAGCTTTGGGACGAGTTTTTAAAGTTATATCAATTATTACCAGAATGTGTGTGGCGTCCCCCAACAGACTATGGGCATTCATGACACAAGGTTTGGGCAGTGAGATCAAGAACAGATCGAGAAGTGAGGCTTTCTGGTTCACACAATCAAGGAGGCGAAGTGAGGCTGGAAACTGACAGTCTGTTAGAAAAGGTGCGCTAAGTAGAAATGTTAAGTGTAGTTACCAGCTGCGTCTGTATAGCTGGATGGCCTCAGCCAGTCGCAGTGGCGTGCATTAAAATCCCCAAATACATGTATTTGAACACTGAAATCAAGTGCGAGTGTGTTATGTATGCTTTCAGAGAGAGATAGAGCGAAAGAGAGAGAGATAGACTGAGAGAGAGAAAGAGAGACTGAGAGAGAGATAGTTTAGCAGGGTACAGTGCTGGGTCGAAGGGAGTCGGTATAAGAAATATAAGTAAATATCGCTGTTTTGTAAGATGAACATAAAGTACATGAAAGAGTCATCATCTGATTCTACCCTATGCCTTCTAGTCAAGGTGATGGTGTTCCGAAAATGAACTCCTAGCCCGTGCAGATGGTTGTCATGTGTATTTACGCTACAGTGGGATGTTATCAGGCACGTCAAAATGGTGTGAGGATATTGAGAAGTGTAGGATTTTTCACTTAGTGCTAGGATATCCGGGGGCATTACTAGAAGGAAGGTTGCTATATCGTTGATATTCTTTCGAAACCCCCGGATATTTGTGAATGTTAGCCTCAAGGGCGGAGGCGAATATGTTTTAGTTGCTGTCTTGTTGAGGTTTAATATTTTTACTTTGTATTGTCAGTTTGGTTTTAAGATAAAGTATGGGGCAATTGGATGCTCGTTTAGAGCAAATGAGCTGAGACAGCCAGACCATTAATCGAGACTTGAACTATGGCGGTTGTGAGCTCTGAATAGCCTATCAGGAATAACTGTAGGGTATCTTTCAATTCGTGATATGGCACATACAGCTACCTACGGTATTATACAACTGTTGACGAAGCACCCGTTCTTAGCGCTAACAAAGAATTTGGGTTCCTGTAGTAACAGTCAGAAACAGCAGCAGGACCAACTGTCGCACCTGTTCCCTCAACCTGTTAGAACAAGCGAGACCGGAACTAGTCATGTGAGACTTAATGACAACAAATATTCTCCAAGTTGCAAAAGAGATACGGCGTTCATTGTTCTAGTTCGGAAACAAGGCCAAGCACGGGGTGTTTTTGACGTGTCTCTGCACTAGTACCTATGCCCCTGGCTTAATGACAAAGAAGAAGAACAAAAGCCGAGCAATAGGCAGAGCTCATCTAATCTTCAAGCAATTGTGGGTACTGTAATTCGGATATTTTGTTAGAAACTCGAGCTCTAATAAGGCTGTCGATCAGGACTAAAGAAGCCTCCCTCCTCCCCAGTTTTATATTAGAGTGTTCATTCTCATAGGTTGATGACCGAACGAAGTCTACAAGCCCATCATACCGAGAAAAACAGTATTGCGCCTGTGTACTAGAGAGGTATTTCAGAGCCCCGCAAGTAAACATTTTACAAAAATCAATAAATGAACATATATATATATATATATATATATATATATATATATATGTAGCTAGAATTAGTCAAGACGCCGCTTTCAAGTGATAGTACATGGCTAAATATACCTTCCTCTTTCACTTACTCACAACGCAAATTTGTTGTGGGGAAATTTAATAGGTAATTCAGGTGGATAGAAGGGTTCATTTACTTCTCTGTCGCTCCGACGAATGGTGGAGCACTTAGCTATGACGTTACAAAATATCACGCAATTTAGTATTTACGTTAAAGCGGGAAACAATGAATAAAGACATGATTTAACTAAAAGTAAATATTACAACAGTTAATGCATGAATAATTTAAAAACTAGAAACATGTGAAAAATCAAAATAATGCAATAAATTAGCTTTCTTTATATTTCGCTTATAAGCCTTGATTTCGTTTCAGACTCTATGCTCGGGGGTGGGATATATCCAACGTCATACCAAGTGCATTTTTATAGTTACTGAAACGCTAGTGTCTGTATATTTATGGTAGAGCGGAAATTCTTTTTTTAAACTGAATAGTCTGGTGAACTTTTTATATGACATATAATATATATATACTATTTATATATAGTATATTCATAACATATATTGAATATATATAATGTATATATAGTATATTTACAACATATATTGTATATATAATATATAATATATATATAATATATGCATATAATATATATATATAGTAAATATATACTATATAATATATATATATATTTATATGTAGTGTATATATATATATATAATATATACATATATATATAATATATATAGTATATATATAATATAAATATTTTATATATATATATATATATATATATTTATATACTATACATATATATATGTGTGTATATATATGTATATATATATATATATATATATATATATATATATATATATATATGTATATATATATAGTGTAAAGTAGAGAACTAAAAGCGAACATTTAGAAAATGTAAAACCTATCGTGAAAAGTATACAGCTCAATATACCGGATAGAACAGATAGATCGATAGAAGGAGGAAAAGGAATTAGAAAAGCGACGGAGGAAGATCTTTTTTTCAATTCAGTTGTTCAAGTCAAGGTATATTCCGCAAAAAAGCGATGTATTACATACATTTTTCCTTAAGCCATGCTTTTCAAAGATCAAAATCTTATGATCAGAGGAAATTGCTGGGATAGATAAGTTGGCGAAGAACCAACATTTCAAATCTGAAATAGTAAAACAAACAGTGTGGGGGGAAAAAACAAGGTAAAAGGCTGCCCGAATGCAAGCAAGTGTTCGATTGTAAAATAATCCTGTCTCAAACAGTCCTGCGGAGAAAGTGGTTTGTAGGTAAGCCGTTAGAAGGCACGAGAAATAAATTGAGACGTTTCAAAGTTAAAATCCAGAAACCAACGTCTTCAAGTGCGGCCAAAATAGATACAATCCAGAGGGTAGAAAGTCCAATAGAGGGTTCATTCGTGGATGCTACAAGGCTATTGAGCAACTGAATTGAAAAAAGATCTGCCCCCGTCGCTTTTATAATTCTTTTTTATCCTTCTATCAATATATATAATATCTATATATACGCAATATATATATATATGTTATATATATAATATATATAATATATATATATACGCAATATATATATATATGTTATCTATTAATAATGGAGTTTATGTATCTGTCTGTCTGTCTGTCTGTCTGAAGCCGAAACTCCAGTATGACTATTTAACTGAAACTAATCTTTTTGAAATTCTTTATATACTGTCATTAAAAGCCGTTAAGGCACCAGATGGATTTTCCTATTTACATAAGTCATTCCTTTAAACCTTCAATACAATTTATATTTACAAATATACACTTATAACTGCTATTATCAAATTTACATATGTATTCACAATATTTTCCGATAAGGTTATATTAATAAAAATTATTCATACATCTATTAATAATGGAGTTTATGTATCTGTCTGTCTGTCTGTCTTTCTGAAGCCGAAACTCCAGTATGACTATTTAACTGAAACTAATCTTTTTGAAATTCTTTATATACTGTCATTAAAAGCCGTTAAGACACCAGATGGGTTTTCCTATTTACATAAGTCATTCCTTTAAACCTTCAATACAATTTATATTTACAAATATACACTTATAACTGCTATTATCAAATTTACATATGTATTCACAATATTTTCCGATAATGGTTATATTAATAAAAATTATTCATACAATTAATTACAGCCATTTTCATCATAACCGGCGTGTTTTCTAAATCATTTCAACGCGAGTACTGTTAAAATTGCAAAGTCATTGGCTGTTTATTAAGTGGTGTCCTCCCTCCCTCCGGTAAAATGGCGATCTGATTAAACAGCTGTTGTTAGCTGTCGTTAATGTGAACGTTAAATATGTAAACAACAACGCTGTCATTCACCGTGTCAGTTTCCCATTTTAAAAACCGTCCTAACTTTGTTTATTTTCTTAATCTTATTGTTTTAAAACACAAATTTATTAAATCAAATTGTTTATTTAAAATATTAATTGACTTGAAAATTACTATATAAAAACACGCGCGCACACACGCACACACACATACACATACACATACACACACACACACACACACACACACACTATAATGAATTCAGTTCAGGTAACCTTCTTCTTTCCGAGAATTAAAAACCTATTCGTGTTTACTGTATTTGATTTCTTAATACTTTCATGTTTTATTTATTAAAAAAAAAGATGTGATTTTTTTTTTAATGTCAACAAAATAAACTAACACATTGTACTGAAAAACTATACAACTGATTGTAGAATCAAATTGTTTAATTAAAAAAAGGTCATTAAACAACCCCCCCCTCCACACACACACACACTGTGTTCACTGTATTTGATTTTTTGGTGCTTTTTTCTTCCTTAACTAAAACATATTTCTGTGACTGGTAATATAAAACAATTGAGGGGGGTACAACAAAATTTCTTTATTTCTTTTTAAACTACAAGTCTTTCTATTTATGGGCGAGGGTACAACAAAAATCGGGGTAGGATCGAATTTTTTTTCCTTTATTTTCAACTAAAAATAATCTTGGTCATATACACAGAAAATCAATGTCTAACCACCACAGAAATATGACTGGGGCTCCATTGGCTTACGCGTGAGCCTTCATTTCTGATGTGGCAGCCTAGCAAAAACATGCGACCGGAGGGAGCATATATTTGCTAGTATATATAATATATATAATATATATATATACGCAATATATATATATGTTATATATATAATATATATAATATATATATATACGCAATATATATATATATATATGTTATATATACAATATATATATATATATATATATATATATATTTATATTATATACATATATATTATATATATATATGATAGATAGATATAATATATATATACATATTTACATATAATATATATATATTATATATAATATATATATATAATATATATAATATATATAATATATATATATAATATATATAAATATTTATATATTATATATATGATATATATAATATATATATATATAATGTATATATATAACATATAAAATATATATATATAATATGTATATATATATAATATATATATATATAATATATATTTAACTTCTATTTAAGAGAAACTTTTTTATGTTTGTATTTGCCTTAAATACTAGCATGCTTTTTAAACGTTATTTACTCGATTAATTGAATGAACTTTATTTTAAACGCTTATTCTCTCATCTTGTTAGCATTGAATTTCCTCATACTTGATCTATCTCGTGAATTTTATTTTACATTTTATATTCTAACGACTTCTTCTGATTAGATGTTCGACGAAAGAGCTCTAGAGACTAAATTTAAGTAGACTTAATTTCCCGTTTACTTAAGACAATTTATACATTTTGAACTTCGCAACCCCCCATATATATATATATATATATATATATATATATATATATATATATATATATATATATATATATATATATGTGTGTGTGTGTGTGTTTGTGTTTGTGTGTTTGTATTACAGAAGATGCGAATAACATCGCTACTTTTTTTCTCGATAAAAATATCGCTTGTTAATTTTAGTACGCTATTACGTGTATTACGTCCCCGTAGAATTTGTTGTCGCCATCCTTAAGATGGATATATATATATATATATATATATATATATATATATATATATATATATATATATATATATTACATTTGTTTATAGAGACATGTACACAAACTGCGACACAGATAAAAAATGAAAATACGATTTTAATTTTTGTTTTTCTTTCGAGAGAAGTAACTTTCTTTCGTTGGGAGTGAGAAAATATCATGTACTCCTAGATATTACAACAGCGTCATAAATTAAAATAAAAACCACTGATCTTTCTTCAATTAAGAGAAATATAAGTTGGTCTTACGTTTTTCTCTTTCTTTTTCACCGGTAAGCAAGTTTTGTTGAAGTATGACCATGTCTGCTTCATTTGTAGTCGACTTCTCCAAGTTTTTTTTTTATTTCTATGTTAGGTTGTCTATATTAAATTGTGTAGCCCATTGTTGTTTCCATTTTTGAAACGGTATCCCGATTTTTTTACAAATATCCTTAAAATTGTTGTTTCCTGTGCATATTCGATTACTTCTGTACCAATTAATTGTCCATTTATAAGTTTTACGTTTGTTGTGGATTTCCGTGTAAATTCGAATGTATCGTAGCCAGTTCTTGTGAGGTCGTTTTAAATAGTGTTCGCACATTGTCATATGGTCCCGTGTAGATTCGAATAGCTTGTCGACACTTGTTCTTGGGTCCCGTGTAAGTTCGAATACGTATATTGTGGTGGGGTCTCGTATAAGCCTGACTATTTCGTTGCAAATTGTAACGGCAGGATAACGTGTCAGTTCGAATAACTCGTCGCCAATTATTGTGTACCTGTTTAAGGCCCTGAATGAAAACACGGACGCGGGTTTAGGTATAAGTAGTATATTAGAGAAATATATATATACAACAGAGAAAAACGTGACGTAGCCCGTCTGTCCTGACTGCCAGTGTAGACTAGGGGTTGTACAAGAAATGAGTAGCGGATGCTTCCAGTATTGATTGAAAATAGAATAGTCCAAATGTTCGTCATATGTACAGCACCGTAACAGTACTTCAAGTAAAGTAAACATCCACAGAGTAGGAACCCATAGAATTTCAACCGGGCTTGGTAGAAGTGGTCAATATCAAATCGAGCTTTTTATGTATATGATTATTTATATTTATACAGACATGCACACAATCTGCGACACTGGCATGTCGATATTATCGATCTACAGCTATTAAAACTGAGATCTCATCAGGGAGAATTAGATTCCGATCCTTTCGTCAGATAATATTTACGGGAAGATCGAATTCTGATTCTGCTTGATGACATCTCAGTTTTTAACAGCCGTTGATCGATAACATCGACATGCCTGTGTCGCAGTCTATGTACATGTATGTATGAATAAAAATAATATATATATATATATATATATATTTATATATATATATATATATTTATATATATATATATATATATATATATATATATTTATATATATATATATATATATATATATATATATATATATATATACATAAATGTATTAAGGTATACACATATATATTTATAAATATAGATAAATATATAAAGTTGTTTCTGCGTGCAAATAATTACATGCACATATTTCCATTTCATAAAAAATGCGCGTGTTACTACTTAAATATGTTTTTATTTTTTATTTTCTTATCATCCAACGTCAATTTAACACTTCTATATCATGCCATCAAGTTCCAACGACGCGTTTATAAAAGATCATAATTGCAGTTTTCCTTTTTCCATCCTAATTTGAATAGGCAACTTCGATAACTAATTGTGGCCAATCTACTCGCACACACATAAATGTGCCTGTTTGTTTTGCGTGTGATTGTTGCCCGA
>OY744536.1:64293217-64320717 GCA_963556195.1 Sepiola atlantica
TCAAATTTTAATGAAATTAAAATCACATGTATAAAACACTTATGCAGATATTTTTACCAACATGGCAGCTTCTTCCGACAATATTAGGAAGGGAACTGAGAAAGCAACATGGGTTTGTACACATCGTTTAAATGACATAGTAGTCATCCTCATTCGCCCTCGAGCAACGTCGGCTCTTCCTGCTTGTATATAAATAAAGCTGAATGTTGAGATTTTCTGACAATCTAATATGCAATGGCAATATTTCAAAAGAGTTGAAATATATTGTTGCATCTTAGTCACAAACTTAATCTGCCAGTTTGTCAGTCTTCAGCTTAAAATATTTTTGTTGGTCTGCCACACTTCAGCTTAAAATATTTTTGTTGGTCTGCCACACTTCAGCTTAAAATAACTTCTTCTCTCTGAAGATATTCTTAGGTCATGCATAGCAAAATAGAAACCAGCATTTCTACATAATAAAAAAAACATTTTACACTATTTTTCACTTTCGTTGGTATCACATGCGCATTGTTGTATGCTTGTAAAATGTGGGTACATTTGCCTGCTTGTGAAATATCTGAATTCATGTTAAAATTCTAAGATGCCCGATTATGTTTCATACGTATATGCATCTCCGTAAAGGTCTCTACTAGTCTGTCAGTCTGTGGCGCATGTGTTTAGCTCATCACGCTTATGTTTTGAAATGGAATGTTTAGATGCGTTGAATAATCACTATAAAAGGCTCTGCCAGTCGCTCTAAGACGCATACAGTTTGACTAACATTTACATCTTAAAACGCGCAGATTAAATAGACGCATACTAAGAATATCCTTTCTTTGTTTGTGGTTCTGTGGTTCTGATGCTGGCGATCATCATCAGCAGCCGGAAACGCAGTAGCAACCGTCTTTGTTATGGGCGGGCCAGATGTTCTTGAATTGACAAGATAAGCCATGCCATTAACAGGTGCGTGGCGAGTAAAAGCCAGCAAATCCTCTTTCATTCATGATTAACCATTCCGAAGGAATATACAACAAAAAGAAGTTAAAAATCCGAAATAAACAGATAAAATAAAACATTTTATGTACGAAATTAATTTTCTTCTGTAAATTAAGATCAGCACAATCGCTACTTTTATTCGACTGTTCTTTTTATCCTGTTTTTATCTTTTCTTTTGTTCAACTTTTTTGTTATGCGATTTTGGCTTCCTGTTTTTTAGTTTTGTTTCCATTTATTTCGCGTTTCTGCAATTTCGACCTTTTGAGACTTTAAAAGAGCTTCGACATTTTCTTCAGGCTTTTTTCGATTCATCGGAATCGATTTTATGAACTCTTTTTTTTGTCGGTTTTATATTCACAATTTCTTTATCATTATCTTATGATTTTTATTCTTTGTTTCTTTTTCTGCTTTTCTTACTTGAGTTCTATTCATTTATGTGTTCTTTTACTTTTAATAATTTTTCTTTTTTGTGTTATTTCTTTTCATGTATTACTTTTTCTCTTTTTTCTCCTTCTACTTTTTCCCCTTAGTACACTCCTTCTTCTTCATCTTGTTATTATTTTACTTTTCATTATTTTATTCAACCCCATTACACTTTCTAAACTAGTGCCAATCTAATTAACAAAACACCTAATCTAGCGATTTAGACTCTAATATAAAAATATAAAATCATATAAAATAACACATAGACCGTCATGTTTTATGTGTGTATTTTAAATAAGTCCAAGCATTTCTATACGAGTCTCTGTCTCTCTTATGGTTGATTCGTCGGTGACTACGTTTAACTTTGTTTTTTTCTAAATATACGTATGCATGTACGTTTGTTTTAATTCAACAATTTCTAATTTAGTTCTTAAAACAAATATACATTTGGCAACACCCTTTATTTGTATTCGTGTCGTATCGATGTAAGAATACGTGTGCATCGTTTGGTAAGTCGGTATTTTAAAAACAACATAATCTTGTTTAATGGTTATTTTCTTTGATAAGGATTGCTTAAATTTGAAGTAGCATGTTTGTCAGTATTTCTAACTTAAGCTTGAAATAGAAATATCATGGTTAAACAGTGGCTTAGGATTACTTGTTCTTTTTCTCCTTCTTCATCGATATCGTCTTCTTTTTATTAGTCTTCATCTGTCCACCCTTCGTCGTCGTTATCATCTTCTTCTTCTTTTAATTCTGTTTCTTCTATTTCGTTATCTCTTTGGACTCGTCTTCTTATAATTCTTCGTATTCGTCTCCTACCTGTTCTTGTTTTTTTTCGTCTTCTATTTCTTTCTGTTCTTTTCCACCTGCAACGTCTTCTTTGTCATCCTCTTTCTCGAATTTTCCTAGTTATTTTCATTCGGCTTCCTCATTTTATTCCCTTTCGTTTCCTCCTATTTGTCGTCTACTTCTGCCACGTCTTAATCGGTTTATCTTTTTGTCTTGATTCATCTTCTTCTTCGCATTATCTAGTTCTTGTTTTTTTCTTCTTTTTCATCTGTCCATTCTTTTTTCTTTTAGTTATATTCCCATTCGCTTTTTTCTTATTCATCTTCTTTTTCTAGTTCTTTCTTCTTATTCATCGTGTTCTTCTACTTTTTCGTTTTTGTTTTTTTACTTTTTCTATGAGCTATGTATGCAGTGTCAGTGCTTTTCTATGTGTTTAACCATTATGCCACCAATTTTATTCGCTTCTAATTATCCTGAGAAATAAGATTTATGTTTCTGGTTTCAGCTAATGTGAGATCAAGATTTATGATGGCTTCTCCTCATTTCAGAGACACAGAAAAGCGCCCGCCTTCCTTTAAAAAACGGTTCACGTCGATAATGAACCTCGACATTCTATTCATCTCAAGCGGCCATCATAACACGTTCGCCTTTTTCACTTGACACTTGCTTTTATCATCTAATTAGAATTCCAAACGTATTAAATGAAACATATGATCTCATCGTTTTCGTAAGCTTTCTAACTCTTCCAGAAATTAAGAGATATTTACCGACAAAAACTACGAAATCGAAAAGGCGAGTTCAAATAACGGTCGTGTCTTTAACGTAATGATATATTTAATTAGTGTGTTATCCCTCTTTGGTTATCATCCTTTTTAAATATTTAACATAATAAACCTTTAAAAATATAAATGACAACCATACATAACATTTACACAATAAATAGAATATGATAATCTAATGGAGATGTGGTAGCTGTCTGTCTGAAATCGAAACAATACCATTACTTCAATAAACTGTACTTTCTTTTAATGTGCAATTATAGAGGTAAGTGTAATAACAGTTGTCATGAAACAATCCCCCGAGACATAACTTCCGGTTTGGGATGGGTTATGTAGTGTATGTGTGTTTGTCATGATACTATAATCCCAGGCATTAACCGATCCATTGGATGAAAGGTTAGTGATGTGTTGGTTCTGTAGTATTGGCACTATTCTCCCAAGAATTACTTCTCGTAATATTTTCGGAGGATTAGGTGCTACTCTAGTATATGTTCTGTTGTGATGTGGCCATCCCCCCGGACATGACCTCTTACATTTTGGGGATAGCGTACGACAAGAATATTTTGTCACAAACTATTGTTAATTAGCTAATTAAACATCATATATACAAGCAAAAATATGCGTAGTTGCTGAATTATCCTTCTAATTCGTATATTCCAGCTAAGCGAAACCTCTTACATCACCGAGTGACCTGATAAATAACAGCCTTACCTGAGAGTCCAACGTTCAACCTCCTTTGGCTAACATTCATAGGTAACATGAATTGTGACAAACACATAGAAAACATTGTCAAGGCTGCTGCAAAGAAAGTGGGCTTCCTACTAGAAAACCTCTCACACCTGTCAGTATCCGATATCTCTACAAAGCCATGCATACATTATATTTGTTATATCTAGGCTGGTGCATTATCCACTAGTCTCACACTCTTATACAAGGTAAAAAAAGAGTCTCTTATCTTATATGTATCTCACTATCCAACAAGCTGCACTCCCTGCCCCATTGCCGCAATGTTGCATCCATGCGCTTGTTTTACAAGTACTTCAACCAATGTGTTCCGATGAACTTTCTGCCCTGGTACCCCGTCGACTAACCCAACAATCAACTTAATCCCATCAATTCACTTTGGAGAATCCCACATACCGGAGAGTATTCTTCTCCAATAGTTTATTTCCTTGAGCTGTCAGTCTTTTAACTCCTTCGCTGTTCCCTGTTCCCCGACTGTACCGGCCTGCAGACATTTAAAACTAATGTGAACAAGCATCTCGCTGCACAACTCCCAATTTAGGATATCACCTTAAACCTTTATTGTTATGCGGTGTAGCCCCTCACGTCTACAGTGGTCATTTGCCTAATTTGGGGTGAACTAAGTTTTGAAAAAATCAATCATGAATCCACCAAATTCCATCTATAATTTTACAGGATATAGTTGTTTTTTATCTGATTTGAAAACTTGTCCAAAATATAACTCCATTAGCAAAACTACGTAATTGCTTAATAGATCTAGATTTTTAAATCTGACAAATCAATGAAATTTAGGTTTGAAGAAGAAATATTTCAAAAACGTAAATGTATTAACTCCGATCAAACTATGGCTTAAATAAATATTCGCTCTGAAGAAGTTTAAAAACACCGTGCTAATAAGTTTTGAGACTATTTCGCAGATGTGAAACTAGAATTTTAAACAAATCATTTGATTGTGATTACCAAAACATGGAAAAAATTAACAAGATTACTAGTTTTACAAGAAGACCAGACATAAGTAAATACGGCATACGTACATCTGTTCACTTTACTAAATTAATACATTCAAAAGATTGTTTGTTGTGTGTTTGCTTTTTTTTTTTACACATCAACAATTATTTTCATGCGATTTGATGCTTAACTGAATTATTCTGGTAAAATAAAATCGTACTTTAAGTTCTTAGCCTCTTCAAACATGTCTTTGTTTGTTTTATTTTACGTCATATCGACTTTTGAATTACACCTGCTGTTGGATTCTGTTGTAAACGTTATCTTCTTTAAGATGTGCCTAGATTTACCTGCGGAGGAACCTCCCTAAGGTCTGTAAGTGTGTAATATTTGTCTAGTCTGTTCTAGCTTCAGACTATTCGTCAATACAGGAGGCACCGTATAATCCTCCGATTCAGCCATGAACATATTATTTATAAGTTATTCACCATGCATTCTTATTTTATTCACTTCGATGCTATTTAATTCCAAAGATATAAAAAATAAAATAAGACAATGTATATGATCTTTATGTCCGGCGCGTACGAAGAATTCACAGTATTATTGTGAAAAAAAATAATATTAATATTTGTCTCCTCATGAATTCAACTCGCGAAATCGCGAGTAAAATTTTGGCATATGGCTCTGTTTCAAATTACATCCCCCGAGGCAGGGAATGGCAGAGAAACAGCTATCCATGATATAAATTTTGCGGGATAAAATTGAAAGAAAAGCTCCGTATCAAGATCAAACAACCTGTTCGAGTAGAGCTCCACAGAAAATCTATTGCTGATATTCATGCTTAATTGGGGTATTTTACTCTATATCGCAGTGTATAGCATATATATATATATATATATATATATATATATATATATATATATATATATATATATATATATATATATATATATATATACAGGAAACACAACTATGTTTATATTTATGAGTTGAATATTTAAAATTATGGCGAATAAAATATAACTGTTAAAAAATAATAATATGGATTTCAGGATCAGGTGCAGGGTTACACCGGTCTAACATGCCTCTCAGTGTTGGTAATGAGTACGTGATGAAGAAATTCCATTTTAATTATTCTACATATCCGTAATTTGAAATTAACTCACTGATTTACGTATTTGCTGCTACATTTGTGCCTATGAACTCCGCGCTGTTTAAATATTGTTTAAGTGCCCGCTCTTATTTTAAACGGGGTTTATCTCCCTGCCCCCCCCATCTCATCTTTGTGTGTGTTATCACACATCAACGGTCATTAAACTAATGATACATAATTGGAATACTATATTTTACACCAATACAACTATCAGTAAAAGTAGTAATATTATTTAATCTGTGGCGTTTTTGAAAATGAGAGATAGTGCGCAGAAATGAGACTAATTTTATGATATTTATATCATAGAAAGTAAAATATATGAATAAAAAAAATTATATTGGGTTTAGGATCAGGAGCAAAAATGCACGGGGTATCCGGGTAATGTGCATGGTTGTTTTGACCAACAACGTCTGACATATTTGGTAAAGCAAACACATGTTCGTTGAAGAAGAATTTAGAGAAGTGTAAGGTGTGAATGTAAATTGAAACATCTTTTCTCTGATTCATAAACAAAGTATGCAGATATTTTTGTGGTGAAATTAGCATGCAAGTGGGTGTTTTGTGAGTTGAAAGCTGGCATGTCTGGCAAAGTTCAAAGAGATATACCGAATAGATGAAAATTGAAATAACGCATAGTGCGATTGCAACGTACTTTTTAAAAAGTTTTTAAAAAAATATAATGACAGTGCATATGACACGTATCTCTGAAGCTGTACACGAAGAAATCAGCTTAATTAGGCATAAACAGACGCACATACACCAGCAAAGATATGTATATATATATATATATATATATATATATATATATATATATATATATATATATATATATATATATAAATGAAGAAGAATGGAAAGGAATTAGAGAAAGCAAAAGCCAAATCAAAATTCAATTCAAAAGTTCAAAGCAAGGTATATTCCGCAAAAAGGCAATTAATTCAAGTTAAATTTTCCTTAAGCCAGGCTTTTCAAAGATCAAAATCTTATCATCAGAGGAAGTCGCTGGGATAGATAAGTTGGCAATGGCCAAGAATTAAAATTTGAAAAAATGAAATAAAAGTTGTAGGGAAAGAAACGCAGGGCAAAACTGTGCCAGGGTGCAAGCAAGTGTCAGATTGCCAAAAAGTCCGGTGTCGAAGAGTCCAGCGGAGAGAATAAGATGTAGATAGGTAGGTCGTTAGAGGCACGAGAAGTAATGATAGAGGTTTCAAAGTTAAATTCCAAGAAGCCACAACTTCAGGTACGGCGAAAATAGACAATCCAAAAAGGGTAAAAAGTCCAATAAGAGGTACATTCGATGATGCAGGCAGGCGTCAGAGGAGATTAAGGTGGAAAATATTCGCCATTAAAGGTACTTCCCGGGCAGAGATGACAAAGGAAAGTGTTTTCCTTTGTCATCTCTTCATTTCTACCTGCTCTATCCTGGATATTGAGCTGTATACTCTTCACAATAGGGTTTTACCTTTCCTAAAAGTTCGCTTTTAGTACACCTCTTTATATATATATATATATATATATATATATATATATATATATATATATATATATATATATATATATATATATAAATATATATATATATATATATATTTGTTATTGTGTATTATCTATGTACGTATACATTTCGTCCTTTTTAATAATCGGGACTACATATATATATATATATATATATATATATATATATATATATATATATATATATATATATAGTCTAAAGAAGCTTTGAGTTATTTTAAACAAAAAGACAAAAAAAAGGAGAATGCAGTTTAAATTTCCAGAGAAACTAACTAAATCCAAAATAGTGTAGACTTAACATTTGTTTGAAAATTCATAAATAAATAATATATAATAGAAAGAAAATAAAATAAAAAGGGGAATTAAGTATCTAACAGTGAAACAAAAGCAGGAGACCTTAACGTAAGCATCTAATATTAACACGGGGATCTTCAGCTGTTTACCATGTAACTGTTTCGGAGATTTTAAAACAGGACAGTTATATGCATGGCTCTCCAATGGTACAGATACACCTACCATTTCCCCATTAATCAAGTGTCGAAACAATTCAGCTTAAAATGTTACTTATATATACATAAATAAATAATAATAAAATAATAATAATAATAATAATAATAATAATAATAATAATAATAATAATAATAATATACTACCATTAAGACTACCGTGTGATATGGTAATTTGCATATCAAATAAAATCATTTATAACAATAATAATAATAATAATAATAATAATAATAATAATAATAATAATAATAATAATAATAATAATAATAATTCAAATACTATCTAAACACTACACCTACGAACTATTCTACGATATGGTAGCTAGAAATAAAATTATATAGGAATTAAGGTTGCATTAAAAAAATATATAAAAATAAAAAAATAAAAAAAGCTTTAGTACCTTTGGTACCAGAAAGGCAAATAGATAAGAGGAAGGAAACCTAGCCATACAGATCTAAATACCCAATATATAGTCTAAATAAGCTTTGAGTTATTTAAAACAAAAAGACAACAAAAAAAGAAGGAAAATGCAGTTTAAATTCCCAGAGAAACTTACTAAATCCAAAATAGTGTGGACTTAACATTTGTTGGAAAATTTATAAATAAATAATATATAATAGTAGTAAATAAAATGAAAAGGGGAATTAAGTATCTAACAGTGAAACAAAAGCAGGAGACCTTAACGTAAGCATCTAATATTAACACGGGGATCTTCAGCTTTTTACCATGTAACTTTTTCGGAGATTTAAAAACAGGACAGTTATATGCATGGCTCTCCAATGGTACAGATAAAACTACCATTTCCCCAATAATCAAGTGTCGAAATAATTCAGCTTAAAATGTTACTTATATATACATAAATAATAATAATAATAATAATAATAATAATAATAATAATAATAATAATAATAATAATAATAATATACTACCCTTAAGACTACCGTGTGATATGGTAATTTGCATATCAAATATATATATATACTAGCGGAACCCGTCGTCACGCGTTGCACGGGAGAAAGTACTACCTATTGCATGACGTCGAATAAAAAAGAAACGGCGTATTGTTTTTTCTTCCCCGTCTACCGTGTTGGCGAATTTTTAAAATTTAAATTTAAAGAAAAAAAAGTGGTAGAGTAGAATGGGATCGAACGCTAAAACTGACGATCATGAAACCTACCTTCTTACCGATTGTTACTGTTTCGTCTTAGAAATACATGTGAACATAGGCCAAGTAACCTAAGCTTGATTATTGGCATGTGTGTTAAATATATTCCAGGCAAATAATAAATGAGAAACGGTGTTTTGTAAAAATTAAACTGTGTGTATTAGTTCCCGGTGTCGATCAGTAGAGTGACAGTACAGAAATGTTAGAGAGGAAAGTGTTTGCTACCACCTATATGGAGTTGGTTTTTCGGAGATACGTGGATGGTGGGCTAAATGTAATATTTAGCGTTAGGTAGAAAAAAATAATAACAAATTTACTAAAACACGCTCGAGTGAATAAGTGTAGTATAGTGGTGAGTTTAGTAGCCTGTGATGCATGTGGTTATTTTCCTAAACTCCGAGAAGGTACAAGGGAAAAATCGTCTCTACTGTATATATAAGAGAATATATATATATATATATATATATATATATATATATATATATATATATATCGGGGACTCATATGTATATATATATATATATATATATATATATATGTGTGTGTGTGTGTATATCGACTTAAATATCTAAATAGGGTCTACTATTTTAAAATCACATACTATAATTTGCACAGACATAAGAAAGAAAAAAGTGATTATTGCATCACCAATAGCAACCTTCTTCTTTTCGTTTTTAATCTACTTCTAAATCTCTAACTCTTTCTGGCCTTCCTCCTCACCCTCTCTCTCTCTCAACAGATTATCTTACTATATATAGATACTTACTAGAAAATATGTGACGCGTCGTCTCACCAAACCAACTTCGTTCACGCTGTTTGATTTAAGAAAACTGACTTTTCAAAGCCAGCTAAATAGCAAATTAAATAAAGACGACCTCAAAAATGCGTATTTCTGATGTTCACACTTCCTTTTTCTGTTTTGCTGATCTATGGGTGAAATACTATTCCTTATTGGGGTGCTATTCCTTATTATTTATAAAAGATTATTCTAATCTTCTGTTTTATAATTGATGTTCTGCCTTTTACTGGTAACAAAACAAGATAGAGAGTGGGAGAGAGGGAGGGAGAGAGGGAGGGAGAGGAAGAGAGAGAGAGAGAGAGAGAGAGAGAGAGAGAGAAAAAAACACCAAATCGAGATTCTATAAACTAAGAGCGGTAAGCCAAACAACATAAAGTGGTATCGGTTGAGAATTACAGAGTGAAGCTTAGAAAAAGATGTGTCAATTGTTGCGTAAATTAGAGATGACGGCGAATTATGTTCATATAGATTTTTTGTATACAAGGATTATTTGTTTTATAGAGGCTATGTGGTATATATTTAGTGTTTGGTAATTATAGGAAGTATCCAGATATTCACAACCTGAAAATTTATATTGTGATGTAAATTGTTTTCGCATCATATATTTGCCTTTCGATATAATGTATAATCGTATTATTGTTATCATTATTATTATTAGTAGTAGTAGTAGTAGTAGTAGTGGTAGTAGTAATAATTATACTATATGCACATATATATCTATACATATGTGTGTGTGTTTGAATAATTAATCTATCCTATGAAGTAAAGTCGGTTATTGTCTGTGTTTTCTTACCGAGAGTATATCAGAAACTACACATGATACGCTTACAAACCTTGCATCATCGGAGTCTGAAATAATAAAAAATATACTTTAAGATCCATAAGCTAAAGTGCAACAGGGACCAGATGGGTGTAGGTGAGTCAGGGATTCCGAATGTAAGAAAACAAATTGATGTCAATATGTGTCCATTGTCTATGGCGCCTCACTCCGAACACCTCGCTCGCTTCGACCACCTACATTAACCCCGCCACCTTACAAACCCAGGGCGTATTTATTTCCAAGAACAGTTAAATATTAGTATCTGCCTTTTCACTTTTGATTACAGGTATGTTAAATTATTTTCACGGTGACTACTACTAGACTGAAATACCTAAATTAGACTATCGCACAAACGACATCATACTAATGACCGGTATACGCACGTTCTGCTATAATCAGACTATCATACAATATCTACTGCACTAAAACTTAATAGTTTACTTTTATTATCGTAAAGAGTTAGTACCACTACATTATTTTGAGTTTATATATGGGTTTTATATGTTTTAATATTGATCAAACTTTAGAAGTGTGTGTATCTGCTTTTTATATACACTTATTTCTCACGTATTTAATCTACATTGTTATCTCTAAAATGTTTACACCCACGCGAATCTCATCATTAAGTGACAAATTATCAGATACGACCACGCACACTCTTATAACATATATGGGGTTTCCATTCCATGGTCATACATCACCTTTTAAACAAGCACATGCTTCCTCCTAGATGTTTAGTCTCCACATTGCTGCTCTCGTTCTCGAGACAGACGCGCAAATGAATTACAAATGGATAACTCGTTGCGAAGAAAAAAGGGCGAATTGATATAGGCAAAGAAAAAATCCAAAATGTATAAAGATCTTTTTTCAATTGATTTCTGTTTGTTTTTATTATTTGAAGAATTAATAAGAAACAAGGCAAACATTTTTCTACAAATGTGACCGATAACATTTTCGAATTGTAAACATATCTGGCAGTTATTTTGTTTTTTCATCGGAGAAGACGAGGGTCGCATGGCAAAACCTGAAAATATTCCAACGAACGGGGATATTCGTGCCGTCACTTCTTTTCAATTCTATTGACGTAGAAAAGTTTCACTTAATTCAGCCATGGCCAGGACGCGGAATAGATTTGCATATATTTGCATTGATCAAGCTAAATGGACATTGAACAGCGTCGCTCGGCTGACAAGATGAGGTTGGAGGGGAAATACCACCGACGGTGCACTTCTGAACAGCTGCGCGATATCTCATTTACTTCAAAACAGACGCACAGAAACGAAAATTATCAAAGTACGAAGATGGTAAAAATGATTATACAAATATTTACATTGCTTTTCTTTTTAGATCGAGTTTGACTTGAGTATGCGGCTTCGTCCGTCAGACTATCATGATCGAGGTTGAATTAACATCATATATAATCACTAAACACGCAAACTGAACATTTCATGTAAAACTAGTTCATGCCCGATATTCGAGCTGTTTGGTACAGTAACTGGATAACAAACAACTTTCTATCATAATTTAGTTCGTACTTCTTTATAGCTGTTGCGTTTCAACATTGTGTCGTACATATAGAAAATTAAGTCGCTGTAATCGTCACAGAATCATTAATGTTCACAAAGTGTATTCATTCCATGGTAGATGCATATTCTGACTAAGAGTGTTCCTCCTAGAATCAAAGCACCTTATTTCTAATTAAAAAAATATTAAGTCGAGACAAACCACAGGGTAGACAGAAGAGGTTAATTCGACTTGATGTTCGTGTCAAGACGTCGAGAGACACAGAGAGATAAATAGTTACTGTGTAATTATATTTGTCTACACATCTCATTTTTCACGTCCAAATGTTGCCTGCTCAAAAACGGAATGCCTTTTTGCACACTCTCTCTTTGAGCTATGTGACGCTATATCAATTTCTATTTATTCTCAAAGTCAAGTAATCGTCACTGCTTTCATCAAATTAACGTGTGACTTTTATTGTTCTTCTAAACTATCGATTTCATATACTATGCTTCTCTATGACAGGCTATATCCCTCGGATGGTCTATCACAGTTAAGTTTTAAATATCATGTTTGTTTATCTGTCACGCTGAAGTTTGAATACTCATTTTTGTTTAACTGCCACGGTTACACTCTATTCACGTATGATTGTTTTAAGATGCGTCCAATCATGTCTATGATAGGCTTCATCTGTCGGTTAGTCTGTCACACAAATACAATAGCAAGTGTGACAACATGTAGCGCTTAATTCGTAAACGGCATTTTCGTCGGTATGAGAATAAATATTTCTATTGCTAAACGCGCATATTGAATAGACCAATCTTAAGGATAGTCTGTTTCGATATTCTAAATAAAATATCTGTCCAGAAAACGTCAAGCTGTTAACAAATCAGAGGAAACGTGGTTTATATGGAGAAATGTAGTCTTAGTTCGCTTTAAATTGAGAAGTCTATGAAGGCATATGTCGGCTGTGAACATAATTGTGAGGAATCGTATGAAACGGTCTCACGAGATTCTTTCAATTGTTATGCATTAAAGTAAGCTTAATTTGACAACAACGGAGAATATTTCATTCGTTGTCTCCACCTCTCTTGTACCACTCATATATATATATATATATATATATATATATATATATATATATATATAAATATATATATATATATATATATATATATAAAATAAAGTAAAGTAACACGGAATCACATAATTACCAGTGCAATATTTTATTTCGACCCTCTGGCATTATTACAGCATCCATCGAGGCGATCACATTTTCAAAGACTGTATCGCCTCGCTTTGGTGCTTACATAATGCCGAAGGGTTGAAATAAATGAGTGCACCGATGATTATGTGATTCCGTGTTACTTTACTTTATTCTATGCTTGCTCTGTGTATTACATTGTGCTCTCATACCCGGATTTATCTCTGGAATGTATTCCACTCTAACACACTATATATATATATATATATATATATATATATATATATATATATATATATATATATATATATATATATATATATATATATATATATAATGGAAATATGTTATTTTAAAGCATATTTTAAGAATTTAAATTTTTAAATAGGCAAAAAAAACTTGGGAACCACGAATAAGATGCACATCTTTTTTTTAATTAAACATCATCATGTTTTTATTGTACTTCGTCTCAATTTTTTATTGAAATATCGTTCTTTTTTATAATTAGTAAGGTCTTTTTTTCTTCTTTATGTCATCCAAGTGTCCGCCTTGTTCTTATTAGAACAGCTAATTTTATATAAAACTTATAAGCATGGGTATACTAGTAGTGTATTTAAAATGGTATAAGTTCTCTGAAAGCACTTTTTAATAATTTAAATTTGAAAATAAGCAAATATACTTAGCAATCACGGATAATATGATTTATAAATACAGAAAAATAAAACAGAAATGCTATCAATAAATAAGGGCAGATATAAACATGCATGCATATAGAAATATCTCATGACGAATAACATGAAATATAAACAAAGATTGTAGAGGACTGAGAAGAAATATGATGATATAACCGGATCGCAAAAAATATGTACGCCATATTCAGAAGTCGGTCGTGTGAGGAATGTTAACATTAAAAATACGATGTTAAAGTCCAGGCGAATAGCGTTTACAAGCGCGTAAAACCATGGCAACGGGAGTATATATATATATATATATATATATATATATATATATATATATATATATATATATATATAAAAGCATAGAAACTAACTTATCAAAATTGAAGCCGAATGAGGACAGCAGATTTTGCACACATTAAATGCATACTATTTTTCCAGATAAAGTTTTACAACGATAATAAAATAATTTCCGAATAAAATAAGACTCATCTATATAACACAATACATTATTATTTACAAAGAAACTAGGTCGCACATTAGATTGTTATGGAGTATATGCAACTTTTAGATTGCCGCAGAGACCAAACAATCAGCAGTGTAGTCTTTTCGCATCATAACGAGTTCTAACAACTCTTCTTGAATCGAGATGTTATTCCAATTCCTAAATACTGTAGATATACATCAGAAATAAAAGGAACTTAATTCCTTTCCCCCTCAACCTTTTGCTACTTACATAATAAGAAGGGAAAAAATCAAGTGAACGCGTGATGCTTCATTTTTAGCTTTTGGCTTTTTCATACTGATCAGTCACCACTTTGTCACTCGACGATACGGGTTAACATAATTGCTCGTTGAACAATGATCCCCGCCACAAGTAGCTTAGAAACAGTGGGTGGAAAAAGCAGAACATTATTTAAGAGAACTTGTTTTTCTAAGAAGACGGCTCAACACTTGACAAGTATTTGTTAACATTAAGAGAGTACAAAATAGATCTTGGGTTTTCTCGTAACAATCGTTTCCTTTAGTTCGTCTTAAGTCCTCATATTTCATAAGCTCTATTTCTAACAAAAGCGGAATAATCGCTGTTTTCTGGGTCGGAATCTATCCATCAAAAATTTATCTTCGGTTTAGTTTTGACCTTGAAGTCGTATTTTTTAGCTGCTTACATCAAGTGGTTCATGCATTGTCTGGAGCGATTTCCATAAAAAAGACAACAATGTTGCAGTAGGTTGAGAAGCAGTCTCGTCGTATTTTCTTCAACAGAAATACTCGGAAATACATTTTTTCATGTTGGTAACGTTTGTTTTTTTGATAACGAGATAGGGAGGGAGAGATAGAAAGAAAAACTATTTCTTGTTGGTATAGCTAGGCGAGTTCGGTGAATGTTTTATTGGGGGAGGCCAGTAATTAGGGCTCAGTCGAGAATCTATTATGAGCATAACGATAGCAGAAAGAGGCAAGCAACATCTCTTCAGTGTGAAAAAGGCTGAAGTGACTAGTAGAGTTAACACGGCTTTTATATATCTATACTTTCCATGTTGAGCAAAATATTTAGGGATAGAGAGTATGAGTTCGAACAGCGGTCGGTATCTAATTATTTCATTTGGATTTCCTGCGCCGGTTACTTAGTTGGTATACATATGTCAATCGCTAACTCGACTTTTTCCTCTATTTTCGCTTAAAAATCTAATTTCAGAAAATTAAAACTCTTCTTCATACTTCTTTGTAATAAGACAACACATTTTTATTTTGTAAAGGAATGCCATCCATAATTATACACCATTACATTTAAAAATTACACCGGTGTTAGCTTTAAACTGACTTAATAATATTTATACTAATACTGTTTCATAAAGAAATGAAAATGAAACGTAGGGTGTTAATCAAGGGAGGCGCGAGAGCGCTCTATCCCTTAATAGACCACACGAATGGCCTATTCTGGAAATCTAATTTCTTTGATCAATAATAACTCAAAAACCAATAAACCAAATTAGTTAAAACTTTGCACAAAAATTTGATTTGATAGGTTCTATAAGTGTGTAGAATTTCAGCATAATTTGTCAAGACAACCCAGAGATCCAGAAAGTTCAATCATGAAATCATGTTATCTGTGTGTACGTACGTACGTACGTACTTATGTGCCAACCTGTATCTCATCAACTATTCGATCGATTCAGCTGATGTGTGGCAGAGATAGAGGTTCTAGGGCCTAGTTATGGCATTTTAATTACAGTTTACCATATACCTTAGTTTTCTAGAAAATTCCAAAAAACCTTAAAAATGACCAGTATTCATACACTTTATTCTATATATTAACAACCATTTGATGGATTCAGCTGATGTTTGGCAAATATAGAGGTTCAAGTGTATAGTTGATGGCATTTTAATTTCAGTTTACCATATACCTTGATTAGTCACACTACCAACTATATTAGTTATGAGAAGTCATTGTTTTGAGGCATAGCCGTTACAAAAGTAGTGATATTCCATCAAAAATGCCAGTATTCTGAAATCATATGCCCTTAGTAGGGTTAAGATGAGAATTCATATACACTAAATGTATAAAAGCAAGGGAATTCCAAAATGTTTACACTTTTATTGTCATTAAGGATATGCGAGCACAACAGGGCTATGCATTTAACTGGTAAGAATCTTTCTTCAGCGCACCTCACACACTTCATATACTCATGCATAGAGTGTGATACTGTAATGATGTGCTAATGAAATGGTTTGGTTAACCCTATCAAGGTGATATGATTTCAGTATACTGACATTTTTCATGGAATATCTTATGATTTACATGTTAACAGTTATAAAACATATACACAACCAAATTGCAAGTAGTTATAATCCGGGTTATGCTGATTTTGGAGTTCAGGGTAATATATATATATATATATATATATATATATATATATATATATATATATATATATATATGTATATATATATATATAATATTAAAAATTAATCATTAAATGATTAATACCGCCAGACTCTAGCGTTTAAAGTTTATTATTCTCATCAGTAAAGGAAATCAATAATTTCAGATCGTCTGATGACGCACGCCCTGTTCACAGAGTCAGTCTAGAATCTGCAAACAGTCGCCATATCCACTCTGCCATCAGAATCTGTCACGTAATTAAGTGAAAATTAAGATCTATATGTACCTAGAAGCAATCACAGATAGAAGACTAGTCGAGTGTGTTCGACTATCGTATTTGGAACTTTTTATGACAGCTTTTTTACAGTCTTTTTTAACATCCCCGAGAGTGTTCAACTGTAATACCTTAAAAGGGGCTTACTATATATATATATATATATATATATATATATATATATATATATATCCCTCTCTCTTTCTTTGCATCTCTCTCCTCTATAAACATCTAAGTGAAACATGAGACTTTTCCAAGTAAGGAAATGTGAGTTTATAATAACTTAATATCGATAACATCGACATGCCAGTGTAACGACTTGTTTACATGTCCGCATAAATACAAATATTAGTATATATATATATATATATATATATATATATATATATATATATATATATATATATATGTATATATATATATATACATACATATATATATATATATATATATATATATATATATATATATATATATATTAGAGTTCATACAGACATGTACAAAAAACGATACACTGAAATGTCGATGCTATAGATCATTAGTTATTAGAAACTATGATCTCAGCAGGCGGAAAAGTCTGATGTTTCACTAAAATGTAAATATTGCAAAAGGAGGACAAGAAAAGAAAAAGCAAAGAATAATCAAAATTCAAAACCGGAAATCCACATAGTGCAAATGAAAAGAACTGGGAAAAAACTGTTTGTAACATTAATTTGAAGAGTTTATATATATATATATATATATATATATAGTCTAAAGAAGCTTTAATTTTAAACAAACAAAAGAAAAGAAAGTAAAACGCAGTTTAAATTCCCAGAGAAACCAACTAAATCCAAGATATTGCAGACTTAACATTCGTCGGAAAATTCATGAATGAATAAATACATAAATAAAATAAGTAAATAAAATAAAAAGGGGGGTTAAGTATCTAACAGTAAAACAAAAACAGGAGACTTTAAGCGTCTAATATTAACACGGAGGTTATCAGCTGTTTACCATGTAACTGTTTCGGAGATTGAAAAACAGGACCATTATAATATTCATGGCTCTCTAATGTTACAGATTAAACTACCATTTCCCCAATAATCAAGTGTCGAAATAATTCAGCTTAAAATCTCACTAATATATACATAAATAATAATAATAATAATAATAATAATAATAATAATAATAATAATAATAATAATAAAATAATAATAATAATATTAATATACTACCCCTAAGACTACCGTGTGATATGGTAATTTGCATATCAAATAACATTAATTATAACAATAATAATAATAATACTATCTAAACACTACATCCACGAACCATTCTGCGATATGGTAGCTAGCAATAAAATTACATAGGAATAAAAATTACATTAAAAAATAAAATAAAATAAAATAAATAGCAAATCAATCAATAAATAAAAAATAAAGCTTAAGTACCTTTGCTACCAGAAAGGTAAGTAGATAAGAGGAAGGAAACCTAGCCATACAGATAAAGAAAGTAAAATGCAGTTTAAATTCCCAGAGAAACCAACTAAATCCAAGATATTGCCGACTAAACATTCGTTAATATATATATATATATATATATATATATATATATATATATATATATATATATATATATATAATTCCATAACTGAATATATTTCAGTTTAATTTGATTAAAATAGAATGAATTATTGCTAGAGAACGAAACTGAGAATAAAGAATTGAAAACTATATATGTACTGCAAAGTAGTAGTCCAATATACACAAACAAATAAATAAAAAAATAAAATGTGTCGATGAAGACAACATGCAACTGCAATATTAAAAGCGTGACGAATGAAAATGGTAATCTTCCCAATGCAGATTAAACCGTTTCTACTGTTTTAAAATAACGAAATGCAATTTGCGCATGCGTCAGAAGACGCAACTTTCTTTGTTTTGTGTTTAATGTACTTATAAATCAGTAACACTTTCTTTACTCTCCGTCTCTCTGCTTCATATATATATATATATATATATATATATATATATATATATATATAAAGTTATCTCGTCGGATTTTTCAAGTCAGGCACAAATAATCTTTACGCTGGCAAATGTAACGTTACTGCTTAAAAACAACATTTTATTTGTGTTTTTGTACGACGTTATTGGTCATATAATAAGGCACTTTGCAAATTTAAAGAAAATAACTTAGTTCTACACAGACACCTGATTATATAGAAACATTTATAACTGATCACCAAAAAATATAATTAAGCAACGTGAATAACCTATGTTTGTGTTATTGAGCAATATAATGCATTTGTATTTCCTTTTCTGTATGAGTTTAAATAATTTGCAAACAAATACTCATTAACAAGTACAGTGACGTCAACGCATACCGGGCAACGCCGGATTTATACGGCTATTATACATACACATATATTATATATCATATAATATATATATATATATATATATATATATATATATTAATATATATATATATGTATATATATATATATGTATATATAACTTTTAAATTTTAGAAACAGTTAACATGACGCAAGATTTTGTTAAACAAATAAAATATTTATTAAATTTTGTCTCGCTCTATATGTTGTTTAAATTATAAATGAGTCGATTGTGTTATCAGTTCTAGAGCGAATAGAGAGAAGAGATAGAGAAAGAGGGTGAACAATTAATAGAAGCAGACAGGCACAGAACCAAGTGTATGAAATCTGACAAGAGATATTCTCGAGAATTGCAATTAAAGCTAATCAAAATTGAAAGATTAAAAAAACCGCAATAGTCAACGTAAGTGTCTGCTTCGGCTTGTAAGGTTCATACGCAAGAAAAGTGACCCTCTCTTTAGCCTCATGCCATTTAACGAGTACAGAACGAACATGTCATACTTGACAATAAACATAACATGGTTTTTGTTTCTTCATTCATTCGGCATCGCTAAACTGACTTCATCACGTACCTTTAATTAGTTGTTGACAGTGTATTGGAGCTTTTGGAATGGCTTCTGCCAGATACCATATATGGTTGCCGTATCTGATAGCTGGTAAGGTTTCTCAAGACGCATAGAAATGCTGTATTTCTCAATAACCCAACCAGAACCAAATTCTACACACAAAAAATGTTAAGCAGATGAAATTATAAGATTATCCCCATTGTATAATAAATAATTATATTAAAGTTTTATATATATATATATATATATATATATATATATATATATATATATATATATATATATATATATATATAAGCCAATCTCGTCACGCATAATTACGCGAGCGGATAATATGTCTATTTCAACCCTCTCGAAAAAAAAACATTTTAAATAGTAAGGTTGAGTGGTAAAGCAAATAGCAAGTCAAACAACCACCTAGAACTCACTGCACCGCATGAAATGAATTCGAAAATACTTAGTGTATATATATATATATATATATATATATATATATATATATACTAAGTATTTTTAGAGACGTTTGATTAAAGTTGAAAAATACTTGTAATCCAGTGTTTTGAATAATACGACCGGTAGTGAATAGTCATATCTCTATGCTGATGAGTCTCGATTGAAAAGGGACGAAACGTATACGTACATAGATAATAAACAATAACACACACACATATATATATATATATATATATATATATATATATATATATATATATATATATAATGTAAGTTTAGTTTAAGATAACCTTGTGTAGAGTGCTCAATTATTAAGGAAAACTAAGAATAAAAGCGTAATAGTTATATTATAGAAGATCAGAACAATATTAGGACCGTCTGTTCGAATCAAAGCAAAGGAGCCCTTTTATTCTTAGGCCGAAGAGAGTCCAGTAAAGGAGACAATTATAGGCCCTCTTTGTTTAGATTTGAAACCGACGGTATCGATGTGTTTCTGCTAATCTTTATATATATATACATATATATATATATATATATATATATATATATATATATATATATATATATGTGTGTGTGTGTGTGTGTGTGTCTGTGTGTGGGGGTGGGGGGTGAAAATGAATTAACTCGAACGTTTTTTTCATTGATCAATCCTATATTACAGTCAAAACGAATTATTGTTATTTTAATCACTAACACAATATTTTTATTTTAATTACTCTATATATACTACAGATGAACGCTGAAAAAAGCTCGCTCTTTCGCCCCGTCTCTGCCCACCCCTCTCTCTCTCTCTCTCTCTCTCTCTCGGACTCTATCTCTCTCTCTCTCTCTCTCTCTCTCCCCTCTCTCTCTCTCTCTCTCTCTCTCTATATATATATATATATATATATATATATATATATATATATATATATATATATATATATATTTCACTTCCTCTCTCCAACATTTTGCAGCTGTTACATTTTCCGTGGAAAACGAATAATTTTAGTATTAGTTAAGTAGATGCCTTAGTTATAGTTTAACACACGTAGTGTTTAATATTTTACTATTCTCATTGACAATTGAAAACACATGTTTAGTAGCGCTGATCTGTCCGAATAAATTTAAAAAGATTGATTTTTTGGTTTAGTTAAACATCTTACGCTAAATACTCCCACCCCTGAAAATATAGTTTCTTACTTTTTGGGGGCAATTACATGTGAACACACTGAAAAATTTGGCGGAAAGAAGAAAAACAAATAGTTTGGAATTAAAAGTGGGGGATTAATGTCGTATATAAATTAAATGTAAAATGATCCCCCATTTCTAAACTAGTGTAGTGTACTAGGGCAGTTAACTAAGTTATTTTTTGCTATGGGAAATACATCCGCTGCATTATTCTGAAGGGAGGTCTACTATTTTAGGGGATTACGTGTGGTTTTGTTACCTTTCCACTCGGACTTAGGGTCAGTGGTGAATCAATTTTTGCCCTCAAAAGTTAGAATGCCAAGGAAATTAGGAATATTTTATGTTAAATATATGAAACAGTTACCCCACCCTTAATTGTAATTTATTTTTATTTCATTCCTTTTTCTGCAGTGGTCATAGGTAAAGAATATAATCTAATTTTTTAGAGGTATTTAACGGAGGATGTTAATCTGCAAGTTTATCTGTATTTTATTTTTTATATCGTATATGTTTTTAACGATACGACCTTTTTTATTTTTATTATAAGCAGTTGATTTTAGTTGTGTTTACCTTTCCTGTGAAAATAAAATAAATTACTTCATTAAAATCAACTAACTAAATACCTTATTTTTAAGGCGTAAATAAAAATATTAAATATGTTGGTATTATTGTAGATTTCAACCCTCGCTAATCCTCTCCCCCAACAAAATTTTTAGGCGATCATGTGTGAATAAGATAAAAACGTGGCTGAAAGAAAACGCAACACAATTGATTTAGAATTTAGAGTAGGGATCCGGTTAGCATATACATTTGACGTAAAATAGTTTTTTCATTTCCAGGGTATTCTAGCAAGACACCATACGTTTTTGCTATTCCAGATGAATTAATTGCGTTATTTTGATTTGAGGGGACACCTTTTCGGCGAGTATGTGTGCTTTTACGACCTTGCCAGTCGAAATTAGTGTTAACCTATATTAGTTATTAGTTATCGAACATTATAAGTAAGAAGAGCCCCATAAAGTAGATTCTAATTTTTTATCGGAAAGGTAATTTAGCTGAAAGTGTTTATCTACAAATTAAACTAAATTGTTGTTAAAATTATAGAATTCTCTGATTTATGTATATATGTATATATGTATACATATATATGTATATATGTATGTATATATAAGTGTATATAAGTATATATATATATGTGTATATATGTATATATATATATGTATATATATTTATATATATATATATATATATATGTATATATATATGTATGTATATATTTATATATGTATGTATATATATATATGTATATATGTATATATATATGTATATATGTATGTATATATGTGTATATATACATATATGTGTCTATATATATATGTATGTATATATATATGTATGTATATATATATGTATATATATGTATATATATTTATATATATATATATATATATATATGTATATATATATGTATGTATATATTTATATATGTATGTATATATATATATATATGTATATATGTATATATATATGTATATATGTATGTATATATGTGTATATATACATATATGTGTCTATATATATGTATGTATATATATATGTATGTATATATATATGTATATATGTGTATATATACATATATGTGTCTATATATATGTATGTATATATATATGTATGTATATATATATGTATATATATGTATATATATATATATATGTATATATGTATGTATATATATGTATATATATGTATATATACATGTATATATATAAATATATGTACATATATATGTATATATATGTATATATATAAATATATATATATATATATATGTATATATATATATGAATATATATGTATATATATATATATATATGTATATATATATGTATATATATGTATATATACGTATATATATGTATGTAAATATAAATATATGTATATATATGTATGTATGTATATATATATATATATATATATATATATATATATATAATATTCATAAATAAATATTAAATTATTTATACCTACAGATGCTAGCGTTTCAAGCTTATTGCTCTCATCAGTGCAGGGAAGTAACAATTTCAGACGGTCGGGAGGCGCGAACCCGGTACACAGAGTCAGCCATATCCACTCGCCTCACGGAAACTGTCACGTAATTTAGGGAAATTAAGATCTATATGTACTTAGAAACGGGCACAGATAGACGACTAGTCGAGAGTATTCGACGAACGTATTCGGAACTTTGCATTAGAGCTTTTTGACAGTCTATTTTTAACTTCCCCGAGAGTGCTCAACTTTAATTTCTTAAAGGGGCTTAGTATAATATTTATGAATAAATATTAAATTATTTATACATACAGACGCTAGTGTTTCAAGCTTATTGCTCTCATCAGTGCAGGGAAGTAACAATTTCAGACGGTCGGGAGGCGCGAACCCGGTACACAGAGTCAGCCATATCCACTCGGCCCACGGAAACTGTCACGTAATTTAGGGAAATTAAGATATATATGTACCTAGAAGCGGGCACAGATAGAAGGCTAGTCGAGAGTGTTCAACGAACGTATTCGGAACTTTGCATTAGAGCTTTTTGACAGTCTATTTTTAACTTCCCCGAGATTGCTCAACTTTAATTTCTTAAAGGGGCTTAGTATATATATATAAGCAGGAAATAGAAATAAAAATACTAAAATAAGTCCTCAAATCCTGCCCAACTGCCAAAAGTAATATCACGGAACTGAGGAAGGATCTAATAGAAACACTAAACAAGAACAGACACACAACAGATGATTCATTGGTGAGAAACACATCAATATATTTACTTAACAAACACAACACTACGAAACAACTAAACACTTTCTTTGAAAACCTCTGGTACATCAACCCTTAGAGTTAAACTACACCTACTAGTCTCCATACATCTAAACAAAACCAAGCGCTAGATAATATCCTAAATAATAAAAACATAATTACAAAAGAAACTGACAAAAGCAGTGCGGTAGTCATCATGGACAAACATTACTATAAAATTAAAATTATAGAGGCACTAGGAAACAAGTTTACTTCAAACCAATTACCACTAACATTGATAACAACACCATTTCAAAAATCACAAAACTTGGCACAACATACAATAAAATACTAACAAAGAAATAAAAGGATTTCCTAACAACTTTATGATTAAAACAAATTACTTCTACGGACTACCTAAGATACATAAATGTAATGAGAAAAGAAATGCTATCAACACACAGAAATCAGAATATATTAGTGTCCCGTATCCCAACAAGCAGACCGAGTAAATTCATTGACATATTACTAGAACCATTCACTTATCAAGTCAAGAGCTACATAATAGACGTCATGCATGCGCTAAGCTCCTTACCACAAATAATAAATCACGGGACTAAATTCGTTACATTTTACGTCAGCAGCTTATACAGCAACATACCCCATGACTTCGGTAAACAGGCGATATCACACTGGATTGACAAACACCCACAAATACTACAACACAGATTCACCAAACAATTCATCCTCGACAGCATAGACATCATTCTCAACAATAACTCTTTTGAATTAAATAACAAAAAGTACACTCAGATTCTAGGTACAGCAATTGGAACTAAAATGACACCAACATATGCCACTCTTACACTGGCCTACCAAGAGAAGATCTTGCATGAACAGATAGAAGAAATATATAGACAGAATATTCAAACTCTCTTCATAAAATATTGGATAAGATACCTGGATCATTCTTATATCCTTTGGGAACAATAAATTACACAGCATACTACAAAATCTATACCCAAGAATTAAATTCACCATTGAACACAGTTACACAGAACTACCCTTCCTAGATGTACTGATTAAAATTAAAAACAATCACATAATCACAGACATCTACCACAAACCCACAGACACCCTAAATATTTCCATTTATGAATCCATCACCCCAAAATCTGGCTAAAATCTATAACCTACTCTCTAGCACACACAATCTGTACTATAGTCAGTGACAAATACCTCCGGAGTGTCCAACTGGAGGAACTGTGGGAAACTTTAACAAGAAGAGGTTACCCCTACAATGTATACATAAAGCTATAGAACTAGCAGAAAACATACCATTTGAACAATTACGTTTCCTAAAAAAACGAAACAAAGAACAGATAGTAGCATACATCCTTACACACAACAAAAACAATCCAGAATTATTCAGAGAAATAACAAAAAACCTAACTGTACTCAACCAGAATAACAAACTAAACAATATATTAAAAACAATGAAAATAATAACAAGTAAACGCCAACCATACACCTCAAACAAATTTTAATCTAATCCAAACTTAACCAATACACAATACAAGGGGTCACAAAATGCAACAAGGACAGATGTACGGTCTGTGACATTGTAATAGAGGAGAACTCATACATATTTATGAAACCTAACAAAAACATTCACAATAAAAAAGACCTTAACTAAGAACATTGTTTTTGCACTAGAATGTACCATATGCAAATGATCTTTCATAGGCACCACCACAACATTTGATATCAGAGTATATTTGCATAAAAACAACATTAAAATCAAAGAAAGCCGTAACTTATTCGTCTCCCAACATGTGCACGCATGCAGCGGAGAAAAATTTAAATTAATGCCAATTTTCTAAAGCTAAGATTGCACATTCTTAGTAACACATATATGTGCACATGTGCGTGCCAGCGCCCACAAACATAGGATGTATGACCGACACGCGGGTGTATATGTGTATGTGTACGCATGCATGCATACAAAAATGGATGTAAATACAAATGTATTCTATATATCAATTTATCTTTCTATTAACCTTTTTCTACCTCTACTTATCTATCTATCTTACAATACACCCGTGTGTGTGCACATATATGTATGTGTGCGTGTGTGTGGGGGTGTATATATGTCGCTCACTTATGTACAAGATTCAGAACTAACACCACGCACACGTACACGGGCACAACAGCCAATGCAGCGACAGGGCAATACCAAAATGAAAAGTCATACATTTCAAAAGAAAATCGAAACACTTCAAGAAATAGAGATGACCGATAAAATTAAAAGCACACGTACTTTATAAACACACACGAATTTCACAAATAGAAGCAAAAATAATAAAAACAAAAAAAAAATTAAAATACCAAAACACATACACCCCCGCAAACACACACATGCGCAAAAACACCAAACGATAACACATTTCCTCAAATGAAACTACACCCTTTAAAAATCGAAAACATTTCTTCAAATAGGTTTACATATCTAATGAGACAGGACCACCGCTTTAAATGCGTATTATAAAATTATAAAATGATTAAATAACAAAATAATCAATAAATGTTGAAAAAACCTTTCTACAAATGTCGGTAGCCTTACTCGTGTTCATATATATATATATATATATATATATATATATATATATATATATATATATATATATATATATATATATATATATATATATATATATATATATATAAGGAATGTCCAGCGTTACCTGAGATTAAATAAGGTATCGGATATCCTTCAGTCTCTTGCTAATTATGCATTGTTATATTTGTATGTTTATTTTTATTTTATTTTTGGTTTTCAGTGTCGGGTTCCAGCCCAACGAAGCACGAGGTGTAAGTTTGAGAGCTAATGCAGTTACGCTAGTCGACTCACATAACTATATTATGCTCTGGGCGTACACGATCATTTTCACCGCTAATTTAATATTATTGAACGAAGTTATT
>OY744536.1:64325717-64343217 GCA_963556195.1 Sepiola atlantica
AGGAATTCATCAATCTGTTGGAGTATACAGCTAAGTGTTGTTACTTGAGGAAACATAACTAGAAGGTGCAACATTCCGCGTATAAGCCAGTTTGCAGCCGTGCCCAGAAGCTATTATTGGGGCTGTGAATACAATGCTATCTAATATATGGTTATGGTTTACTTGTAGGGCAAAGTATCCTCATGTCTAGTTCTTCTAGCAAACCCGTGTAAAGAGCGAGCTAAGACACTAAAGGATCGTGTCTAGTATGTAATTAAACCACTCTTACAGATAGATCAGAGCAACTTGATAACTATGTCTAGTAGGTATATATATATATATATATATATATATATATATATATATATATATTTATAATGGAGTGTATGTGTCTGTCGGCAGCCGAAACTCCATCAAAGTAGTATGACTATTTACTAAGTCCGTTCAACTTCGTTATATACTGTTACAAAAAGTCGTTCAGAAACTAGACGGGTTGTGCCATTTACATAATTAATTCTTTTTAACCTTCAATTAAATTCATATTTACAAATATACACTTATAACTGCTATTATCAAATTTACATATGTATTTACAATACTTTCCGATCAGCTGATATTAATAACAATTATTCATACGCTTAATTAAAGCCATTCTCTTCATGAACCAGCCAGTTTTCAAAACCATACTTTCAATGGCGAGTACTGTAAAAATTGCAAAGTCATCCTTTCGAAAGTGACGTCATTTTGAGAGGATTTATTTCACATTATAATTCTTCATTTTCATTACGTTGCCAAGATTGCTGTAAATTAAAATTAAACAAGGCATATCCCAGCCATTAGTAAATGGGTGACCATTTTGGAAAACTAAATTTCTGACTCATCTTTCCGGTTCTTTTCGGAAGTGACGTATCGTGAGAAGATTTTTTTCACAGTTTTAATTCTTTATTTTCATTACGTTGTTAAGACAATGTCTTACTGTAAATTGAAGTTTATCAAGGAATATCCGAACCATTAGTAAATTGGTGACCATTTTGGAAAAATGACAAAACTGGTGCTTTGATATGACGTAGGCGTCTTCAATAGCATATTTAAACATGAGTTCTTTGATATGACCGAGGCGCCCTCTAATTTTTTAAAATTTATTTAACTATTCATGGGGAAGCGTAAAAATCTTTATTTGGGGGGGGGGCTAAAAAATGTTTTTTCTCTTCTTGACTGAACATATTACTATTCATGGGGGAAGGTAAAAAAAATTGGGGGGGTAAACATTTTTTGTTGTTTTAACTGAAAATATTACTATTCATGAGGAAGGATAAACATTTTTTGGGGGGAAGGGGTAACAAACATTTTTTCTTTCATTTTCTAACTGAAAATATTACTATTCATGGGGAAGGGTAAAACAAAAATTTAGGGTGAGGTAATTTTTTTTTTTTTAACTGAAAATATTAGTATTCATGGTAAAAAAAATGGGGGGACGGCGGTAAAAATTTTATTTTGATTTTAAACTGATAATATTAGTATTCATGGGGAAGGGTAAAAAAAATTGGGCGGGGTGAAAAAAAAATGTTATCGGGGGGGGGGGGGGACATGTTTTTTTTTTCCTTTTTTAACTAAACATATTCATGGTTAAAAAAAAGGAAAACTAATGTCTACCCACTCAAGAAATAAGACTGGGGCTCCATCGGTTTACGGGTGAGCGTTCATTTCTTACGCGGTAGCCTAGCAAAAATAGACGACCGTAGGGAGGCTATTTTGGCAAGTCTATTTATAATGGAGTTTATGTATCTGTCTGTCTGAAGCCGAAACTCCATCAGAGTACTATGTCAATTTTTAACTCCGCCAGCTTCATTATATACTATTAAAAAAAAAACGCTATAACACTATGCGTACTTCCCAATTTACATTGCTTTTGAACTTCTAATACATTTGTATTCGCAAATAAACACGCATGATTGTTCTCTTCATATTTCAACATGTATTTACGCTATTTTGCTCGCTAATAATCTTACTTATAAATTATAATTTAGACAGTCAGACAGATACACACATACATGAAATGCGTTACGTATGTATTAACGTTGGCTGTTAAATCAGTGGTTCCTATCCCTCCATCCGTTAATTCAACATGGTGCAACTGATTAAACAGCCAGCGTTAATACGGCGCATTATTTAAAATGTAAACAACAACGCTGGCATTTACTGTGATAATTTTCCTCTTATTTATTTTTTTAAACCGTGCTAAGTTTGTTTATTTTCTTAATCTTATTAGCCATTAAATGCGCTGAATCAAATTGGTTAATTAAAATAATAATTGATTTAAAAATTACTATTTAAACACACACACACACACGCACACACTTTATAACGAATTTAGTTTTCACTTTGGGACCCGCGCTGCCGTTGGCCCCGTCGTTAAAAGGTATTTTGTTTTTTTAATTGTTGATTTTAATTTACGTACACCTTTTTTCCGCTTTGATAAAATATCACTAATTATATGCTGACCTGTATTTGTCGCAAAACGATTGTGTGTAAAGAAATGCGAGCAGACGACACCTTATACTGGGCAAGTAAATAACTGTTTTTTAAAAATCGTATATAAGGTAACAATTATTTCTTCTTTTCCTTCTCTTATTAACTTTCATTTGTTACTACTATCCTATAATAAATACTACATTCAATTTTGGTTAACATTTTTATTTTCTTTACATTAATCTTTATGCAAAAACTGTTTACGGTTGCTACAAACCAAAATAATGCAAACATAATTCATCTTTTGTTTAATGATGTTACTTATCATGTGCAATATATTATTTAAATCAATTGTAGTGATACAAAGTTCTACCCAAATTACATACTGGCGTCCTTTCTGACGCGACAGCTTAGCAAAAATATTCGACCGGAGGGAGCATATATTTGCTAGTATATATCATGATATGTGTATGTGTGTTTATTTGAAGATGTACAACATTAGAAGGACACATAAATAGATAAAATTAAAGAGTCATTTAATGACGTTTGAAATGAGCGTTAGTCAAATTTGCATAGACCATATTTCAGAAAAGTTTCACATTCAATCATTTATTTTCACAAACACATTTTTCGAAATAGAAAAGGGATTTTCGAAATATAAAAATTACATAAACCCTTGAGTTTAATATATTTGTGCATTTTTAATGTAAACAAATTAATATTTTTCAACAAAGAAACTATTTTAAATATAATTCTCTAATTATACGTTTTATGAACAAATAAAATTAATGAATCGAAACTTAAAAAAACACCAGTAAAAATAATAATAATATTCAACATCACAACTTGGACAATATTAACATATACTATTGTAATCAAATGCAACCAAACTTCACATTAGAAGAAAAAGCCATACAAAATATTATATACAGATACATATGGACAATAACAATATCATTAGACTCATTATTTACTATAAGAAATTTCAACCCAAAAATCGTGTAGTAACAAACACCTCCTCCCTAACTTAAAAACCACTAGAAAGAACAAATGTTCTTTATAAGGGTAAATGCCTTTTGCGGAATGTAACTCACATAATTATAATATAGCTAATAACTACATTGGTTTACAAGCACTACCCTATCCCACCGCCTCACAATGCATGTTGTAAACTCTAGCTCAATTTATCAACATCTAGAAAAAACATAACTGCCCACCCTCTGATTTAAGACATATACTTGTTAATAACACTAAAATTATACATTCAGAATGTAATTTAAAAACAACATACTGCAAGCTATATACAAAAACCAAAACAACCTAACATTGATAACATCACGTATAGAACCAGTTGTAACATTTTAAAATGCTTAACATAATGTGATATTATTCTGTTATTCCACTCAGGCGTTGCTGAATTTTAATCGTCAGCGAATTCCTGGAACCATGCGAAGAACGTTCTATGCGCGTTTCCCCGCCGTCTCTAAAACCTCTACTATCTCCAGCTTTTTTGTTCATTTACTGTTGACACCTGAGGATGGTTCGACGAAGAATCGAAAATGTTCTTTAACATATGAAACCTATGGAACATTTTTTTTATTATTTTGATACAAATAACAACATCAGAAAAATTAAGAAAATAAAATAAGTATAGTTTAACAGACGAATTCTGTTATTGTTAACAATGTTTGCATAAATACACACACATATATATATATATATATATATATATATATATATATATATATACATATATATATATATATATATATATATATACATATATGCATATTTATATATATGTATATATACGTATATGTATATATATATATATGTATATATATGTGTATATATATATGTATATAGATATATACATATATATATATGTGTATATATATATGTATATATATATATATGTATATATATGTATATATATATATGTATATAGATATATACACATATATATGTATATATATGTATATATATATATATATATATATATATATATATATATATATATAGTGGCGTAACGACATGTGTGCTCATAACAGTGATCTTGAGCAATCTGCATATAGGGTTTATATTAAGGGGTGTAAAAGAGTTGTGTTCCTTTACTTGTTGGGTTTCATCTAACACATGCTATTAACAATATTTTAAACAAGCACCGTGTAAAACTGTTGACTGAGAATGTTTTTGTTTTATTTATAATGCCTGTACATTTTTCCACATAAAATTGCTCGGATTTGATTCACGTATTCTTAATATGACTGACGATCGTTTACTATACAATCTTAGTCAACTCTTGAAAATAGATTTGTTATGCTCTTTATTTATGTTAAGGGGGCGATCATTTCTAACAGAGGTACGATACGTATGCTACTGTCGGTAACAATAGAGTTCGTCCTGTTTAGATACCCACAAAATTATTTGCAAATATTCCTATGAATATCAATACCAATAGCAAGTATTAATAATTATTGTAGAGTTCGTATTTGCCTCTTTCTTGCTGAAACTATACTACTACTATATTTCAATGCTCAGTTAAGGTACTGTAGTTGTGTTATCCTGTCATGCTGAATTCCCCCCGAAATTACCTCCTTCATTTTTATTAAGGTTACTTTAATATATGTTTGTTTGTTATGATTATATGCTCCCACGCATTACTTCCTCCATTTTGAGTGAGTAGTGTAGTATTTGTTTTATTGTCATGATACTTTCCTACCAGGATGTAAGACATGTTTGAATCAGCAAATTCTTGGTTTGAGATGGTGTAGTATATTGAACAGTATTCTGGCCTCGCTAAACTGTAGCTTGCATCGCTCAGTCGGATGAATAGCACGTTCTTGCTTTTAGTTCATGCTTAGTTCACCAGCGCTATGTCTCTAGAAGACGGGACGCATGACTAATATAGACATTTTACAAACTTAGAACGCAAAATTGTCTGTAAAGAAATTAGCTCAATTCTAATGACTATAATATTTTCCTCTTTTTAATACGCAACTTACTCGTAAGCTCTCTCTTTCTCTCAACATATGTATATCAATAGGCTACATGTACCAATTGTATCATGTGTACCTAACTCTGATAGATAGACAAATATCTATCGACTAACAGCGATAAGCAATTTAACTTCCATATGAATAGCAAACTAGTTTAAAGTGTATTATTTTTTCGAAATTAACAATACTGCAAATTACTCATGCGTCATTTTTATTAATTCTCTTGTGTTGTTTACGGGAGCTTTCACCAAAAAGTAATTTTATTTTAACAAATTTCCCCCAAACAAAGCATGCTGCCGATGGAGACGAAAGGTTCTACTGAGAATTATGGTGAAAGTATTACGGCCATCCTAATTAATGAGCTGTACAGTGTGATGTTTGCCCACATTAGTTTTACATTTATGTAATCGGTACAGTCGGGGAAGCAGGGAGCAGGAAGCGAGTTCCAAAGACAGCAGCACGAGTAAAAAAGCTGTTGCAGCATCTGGGGACCTACACAGTGAATGGATGGAATTTAGCTGACTGTCGGTTTTGTCAACGTAATTTACGTCTAGGGGGTACCAGAACAGCATGCTCACCAGAGCACATTCCATTGAAAAAAAAACACACACATGAAAACAGCTTCAGAATATTAAAAGTATACGGGTCAGTAGAAAATTAAATTTTGATAGTTTTTTATATTTTTTCTTTATTTTTCCGCTGTTAAGAATACTACAAGATTACCCAGGCGCAATTTTTGTTTGTGTTCGTCCTTCAAAAATAAAATCGTTTAAATGTTTTTTCGTGTGTAAGAAATGAAATTTAAATGTGTTTGGTAAAAGTTATTTTTGTATACTTTATTTTTATCGTTTCGATTTTCCGTGTGTATTTACATGAAATAACGTATGAAGAAAATAATGTACTTTTATTCTATTATATGCATCCTCTCCGACGATTTCTAGGTAGCTTGCTCGGTCACGTGCACTTTCTACCGCAGATTAAATGGACGATACAAAAAATAAGTTTTAAATAGTAGATTCGTTGAGCTGTCAGGCTTAAGCTTGAAATATAATGTTTGCTTTAATCATTTGGATAATTTGCACAACGTTTCGACCGATGTAACATCCGACCTTATTCGAGTGCGCCATGTTAGAATTCTGAAATATTTATGTCAAACTACGGAATGTTGAATTAGACCCTCTATTTAATCAACTTAAGTAAGACTGATCTCGTTCTGTCAGCCATGCTCGGGTAAATGTCTTAAATAATAATAAATTGTATGCTTAGTACTGATTGTAGTGAGGATTAGACTTTTAACTGTCAATTGCAGGACGAATAAACAATATAGACATCAAAAGATAGTGATGAGTAAGATGTTTCAAAGAAGCCAGTCATAGGTTAGTCGAAAATAACTTCATTAAAATGCCTAGTATAAGTATTGATAAAATATGGGAATCATTAAATATAAATACAAGATTAGAACACGATTATTTCATATACATATACATATATATATATATATATATATATATATATATATATATATATATATATATATATATATATAAGCCATACTTTTTGCCCTTTTTTGTTCAGTGCTGTGGTAAGTTATATCGCACACAACCATTAGCGATGATGATATTTTCAAACACATATGGGTCACTTTCCGGTATTTGTTAACGTATATTTGAGCATTTAAATGTTACCTGCTGACAGCGCTGGCCGAATATTTAAAATAACCTAATGCTAATTAGAGGGTCGTAGTCTCGATCCCGGTTAGAAAGAGAGAGAGATAGGACGGAGTAATACGTAGTTACATTACACATTAAGAATAATTTTAAAGCTCCCAGAATGCATACTAGACTTGCCCAGTAGTGTAAGGATAAAGAACGAAGTAATACTCACTTCTAAGTGGCAGTCTATTCTTACGTTTTAAAAATTACAACCTAAATGAAAACAGACATTCGAATAATTCAAAGCATACACATAAACAATTCTCATCTGAAAATTGCGAAACATAATTTTTCCGTATGGATTCACTTTCATATAAAATGTGTGTTGTTCTGTCACGAATAAGTATGTCCATTGTTTTGTCTGGAGTAATAAGATTAAAGTGCATTTTTTTTATCGCTAACCGCGATGACGGAATGGGCATATCTAAAGAATTGCACTGCTTGCTTTCCTTATTTCTTCTTTTAATAAGTATTCCTTTGTTAGAGACAAACTGACGCGTAGTTTTTGGGCTTAGTACTTTGGCCTGAGCACCGAAATCAGAGAGAACGTGGATCGGGTAACATTTCTACTTTGTAAAACTGTGGAAACTACGCGTTTTGCTGTAAGGAATAAATAGACGTAGTCAGTCAGAAGTAATTGCAGACGTGACTAGTCGAGCCAGAAATATTCCAATAGCTTTAATACCAGGAAACAGACGTCAGTGACACACATAAAAGAACAACCTTTGTATGCGTCTGTCGTAGGAAAGTGAACAAAAATATACCTAAAAGGAATTTACAATTGTATAGATGATTTACATTTGTAGTCTCCCGTCTAGTAAAAATAAAGGTGAGTTTATATATATATATATATATATATATATATATATATATATATATATATATATATATATAATGTGTGTGTATAGATTTCAATATTGTGTTGAGTATCCGATTAAAAGAGCTCAATGTACCTTTAAACAGAGCAAAACAGAATTATTGAAAAGAAAAGCTATACACACATTAAGGTTGTATACATTATACATTATTTCGACCTTTTCATTAGGTCTCCTCAGATGTATAAACACCACGTTTACAACCCAAATAATAAGAGAAATTGATCATCGTCTTAAATAAATAAATTAACTTCGTTGATTGGTCGATGTAATATAAAAGCTAATTAAAGATAAAATCTCCAATACATATTAAAAAGGCATTCACGACACGGAGGCTACAATTAACAAGGAAAGAAGAGAATTTACCTCGAAATTTAAGATTGAAGAGAGAGTAGGAAATTTAGATAAGAAAATGCTTACATGCTTATAAAAGACCATAAGAAGAACTTCCAAAATAATAATCAATCCATACTTATCAATACAACTAAAACTAACTAGGGCATGTAGCCAAAAAGATACTACAGAATGAAATCAACGATGAAGGATTCTGCTGACACAATTAAATGGTTCAAAGAAATAGAAAATAAGGAAAGAGCCTCTTTGATTCAGTTCGATATAATGGACTTCTACCAGAAAGAATTGCTAATTAATAGCATTAACTATGCAAAGAATTTCGTTGACATTTCTGATGAACAAATCAACGTTATTTTGGCCTGTCGGAGATCCATTTTGGCAAACGATGGGGATAATTGGATTAGAAAAGAGGTACAGACTTTGATGTCCCGATGGGGCCCTTGAATCAGCTCAAAAAGCAGATCTGGTGGGAATCAATATCATATATATAATCAGTCGAATCGTATACCCCAATCAAATTGGCCTATATAGAGATGACGGACTGATCGCCGTACTTAATAGCAATGGCCCCTTAATATCTAGTATGCACAAAAATTAAATAAGGCATTAAAATATTTAGGTTTTAAGATTGAAGTGACTCCTAATTGCAACGAGGTCAATTTTCTGGATATTACACTAAATTTAAACGAGGGAACATATCAACATTTTCACAAAGATAATCACACCCCAATATACATAAATACTACATTCAATCATCCTAAATGCATTATCAAACAAATTCCTACAACTATTAACACTAGAATTAATAAACTTTCATCAAATAAAAATATATTTGAGACTAGTAAACGTATGTATGATAATGCATTAAGAAATAATGCGTACAATGAAAAATTAATATATACTGATAATATAAAGAGAAATAAACCCCAAAACAGGGGGCGCAATTTATCTTGTTCAACCCAACATATTGCCAGCTTTCTAGCCTTAATATCGGGAGAATATTTTAAACTTTAATAGATAAACATTTTAAAACGATAAATCCTTTAAGTATAATTTTCAATAGGTAAACTGTTAACATTAGTTATTCCTGCACTAAAAATATTGACAGCATTATTAACACACATTATAAACAAAATATTGAGCACACCGAGTAATGAACCTAAAACGGGAGAAAAAATGTAATTGTCAGATTAAGAATAATTGCCGAATTAAGGGAACGTTTAACGTCGAAAGTCACGTATATAAGGCCACGATCTATTCTAAAGAGAATACTAATAATAAAAAAGTATACATAGGAATATCCGCTGGTAAGTGGAAACAACGATTCTACGCCCACAAACAGTCATTTTTAAACCCGGACGTCATCAATGAAACGGAATTAACAAAACATTGGTCGTTTAAAAAAAACAATTTAACACCAACTGTTTCGTGGCCCATACTATGGCATTGTAACACTCCGAAAGGATTCAGACATAGATGCAATTTGTGGCTTGAGGAAAAATAAGAATATTAAAATACGAAGACAATAACATTTTGAATAGACGAGATGAACTGATGGCTAAATGTAGACACAGGCACAGGTTTTAAATTAATACCACGTTATGAAGTTTTTTTGTAAATACCAATTCTTTTAAAGTATAGTAACAATAAGAGTTCTAACTGTAAAAATAAATGTTAGTAAGGTTGTTTCATACCAATTTATTAAAACACCAATTTGTAAATAAATAGTTTTTAAATGTCAGCAAACTATAATTCCGTATTGTAGATCATCTCGAATTAAGGTTTTGATAATTTTTAATCTAAACCGAAATCCTCGTCCTGCATTTTCGTCTTTAAATGTTAAATCGTAAATAATTAAACGGAACTTTTAACGTGAACGCTCGTATCTTTTTCCGATATTTTACCTTACATTCGTAATTTTAACCGGGGTAATTTATTTCTCTCAATAGCAAAAAACGATTCTCTTATATATACATTTAATATTTTTGTATATGTAAAAAAAGAGGGGAATTAATATATTACTTCTGTCACCCCTCTTTGATTAATTTACCATTTACCTTCTTTTTTACATCGACCAATCAACAAGGTGAATTTATGTTTTTGATACGATGATCAATTTCTCTTATTATTTGGTTTTTAAACGTGGTTGTTTATACATCTGACGAGACCTAATTAAAAGGTCAAAATAATTTATGTAGAATACAGCGGCAATATTTCTACGCGAGGGGTTTCTAATAGAACCTGATCTGTAGTCAACGATTTGATGACTCATCTAATAGAAGCAACACTATTGACTATTTTGGAGAGTAATTCCTGTTATTACACAGCGATATATCTTTTTAGTTTCAAAGGTTTTCAATTCTCGGTTAGTATAGAGTAGTGATTCCGTGAATTTGTTTTAATGGCAAACACTGTAGGCGGCTGGATTACAATTGCAAGAACCATGTTTTATTAACGATCAAATAATAATTCGCTGTCTAACGTGTTTCATACGTGATAATACGGCTTACGATCGTTCAGAATTAATCGTCTTTGTATCAAAGTTACCTTTTTCCAATGTAGTTTCGGCGTAATTTATGATTATTATTTAGACTTGCACGTATCATGTTGTTATATTCCTCATAAGTCATCTCGACAAAATAGGTTTTATATGCTAAACCATTTTTATGTAATTCCATGTGAAATTTTAGTAGTTTCTGTTTTTGTATCTGTTTACAGATTTCTTAGTTTTGGATTCTTATATTTAATATGTGTTATTAATTTTAGTAAGTAATTTTCAAAAGTGTGTAATAATGAGTTTTGAAACATTAATGGTAAATTACTTCGCTGCTTTATTTGCTCAAAGTTCTAGGTGACAGTCTTCTGAAAGTTACAGGTTCAATCATCAGTACAGTCGGAAATATATTTAAGAATTACTTAAGAACTCTACCTTGCCATGGCTGACGGAATAAGAACAGTCTACGCTGGTAGATAAACTAAACTGATCAGTTCGAAATTCCGGACATATTCATGAGTTTGTAATGAAGATTCCCGAGTTGTTTTCCTGTATGATGTAGGATGTTGGAGCCACCGAAACATTGTGAAAATAACATACAAGATAAGTACATTAGCCTGAATGATGCAAATACTGTATACATGAAGATAATAATAATAATTTAAAACACAATAATTTCTCAAAATTAGTAGAATCAGCATTAAACGAACACAATCTAGTTGATATATTGTAAAACAAATCGCCTCATCGAAACCAACGCTGCAATTTTTTGAAGAGTTTACTTTAAAAGTTGTGTTCGATCAAATCCGTAAACTCTTACTAAATGGCTCGTACGGCTATTTATTTTTTGTGCGCTGCATTTTCTTAGTTTTAAGCGCAATTGAGTTTGACTCGGGCCAAATTGAAAGCAAATCAAAATGGACAGTCGGCTTAATTGGACCATCGGCGAAAGGAGTACAATTCAATTGCGCTTCGACTCCGTTGGCACTGACAGCAAAAGCACGGACGGAATAAGCCAACACAGCGAACGAGCAAGGACAACGTCAGAGGAAATTGCGCACAGGTATTAAAATCGATCAACCCAAGGGAAAATTCCCATGCATTTATTCCCTTTTAACTCCTCGCAGACCGCAAACCGACGTACGTACATATTCATACTTATACTAGTCGACATGCCCGTTACGCAAGGTGTCGCACAATTTCCATAACTTTAATCGCAGCTTATGCTAGCCGTCTAGTTCTTAGCGGAAACAATGTGGAAAGCGGCAAAATAATTATATTTTGTGTATCAGTGAAACTGTATGGTGTATTATTTATTACATATCACATCTGTAGCTAAGATCGCTGGAAAAATGGGTAAGTCATTCTAGTGCTCTAGAATGTACTTTGATCTTAGATAATCTTCACCTGATAAGCGTCAGAAAAATGCTGTAATATCTAGAGATATCCGCTGATTGCACTTTTTTGGCCTTGATAGAGTACATCATCGATCTACAAGGGAATAAGTTATTCTCTTTTTACTTTCGCGATGGAGTTATGTGTGAAGAAACTTCCATTTCAACTATTTTAATTATTCATCTACTGAGCCATCTATTAATAGCTTTCTATCTATTACTTTGTCTCTGTTTCTTTATTTCTCTCTCTTTCTCTCTCTCTCCTTCTCTCTCTCTCTCTATGACTGTCTGCGTTTATAAACAGTTAGAAGTAATAATATGAATAAATAGTATATTGGAATAGCCCAATATCAATAAAAAAACAATATATACAAAAACAGTAACACTGTAAAACCCTTAATTAAAGAAGAAAAGGGAAAGACGGACAGAAATAGAAAAGAGTATACAATGAGCAGAATAAGGCTATTTAGGCTTTTTACTTTGAAAAATGTTACATAACAAATTCATATTTTACTGATTCAAACGATTTAACACAAGCTCTACGAATGATGAAGCTTGTTATATTTCATCTAATATGAAATAATGTTATCTACAAGTACGTGTTCCAGCGTTTTACTCACCAGTGGGATAGACATAGTATGATACGAAATACAATGGTAGAGTTTCCGGAATTATACTGACTGAGCTAAAGAATATACTAGTAGAAGTAGAAGTACCGCATTTAAATTAGGTTATTCATTTACCTACAATTTTACAATTCTGATTACCGATTGTATTCAAATCATTTCATGAAATGCATTGTGTTTGTTCCGTTAAGTACAAACCATCATTTCCTTCACCACAGTGATCGCCCTTAAGATAGCGTATATATATATATATATATATATATATATATATATATATATGTATATATACACACACATATATACATATATACACACATATGTGTATCTTTATATATGTATATATATATATATATGTATACACAAATATATATATATATATGTATACATATATATATATACATATGTATATGCATATATATACATATATAAATATATATGTATGTATACATATATACATATATAAACATACATTTATATACATATATAAATATACATTTATAAATATATATATACATATATATATATATATATATATATTTATACGTATATACATACATATATATGTATATACATAAATATATATATATATACCTTATTATATATATATATATATATATATGTGCATATATATATATATATATATATATATATATATATATATATATATATATATATATATGGATGCATACATATTACTTTTTCATATATTCACATGAACATTTACAATGAGATATAATTATTTTTTACTATTTACAACAGTTCTTGATACGTTAGTAGAGCTAGGTAGGAAGTTATTAATATTTAGTTATGGTAATTAATATACACAGAGGCTACCGGATTTTGTCACTGTGCAGAATGTTCAGGGTAAAATGCATTGAATATGTTTTGCAATGTGTTTTTATATACACGGCTTGCTAGTTTACCAATCAGATTCTTTGTTGTACTCTTAGTCAATCGTTGGGCTCTGACGAACAAATGTCCGGTTAGTTTTACTGCTTATTTCCTGTTCGTGATTTGCTAGTGCTATTTTAGGAAATATCAAATAACAAGAAGTACTATGTTGGTATGACTTACCTAGATTTTAAAACAAATTATTATGACTATAATAGCAGTTTTAAAAACAGAGAACGTCAAATTAAAATAGCATTAGCAAACAACTATTGGGAGCTAAATAAAATGGACGCTTACAAATAATCGAATAGAATATAATACGATTAATTTAGACGATCCGTGTAGATTATGTCTGAATGATCATCCTAAACTTCAAACACACCTCAAAATCTATTAAACTGAAGAAGTGAGATCGAAAAAAAGTGTCTGCACAGAATAAAATTAAATTTAGTCTAACAATACATGAATAAAAAATTTTTAAAACAAATAAGTAAAAAAAAAACTAAACTAAACTAAAACCTAACAAAATAAAAACCAAAACCTAAAATAGAAATACAATGACCCACGTGTTCGAATAAGTAAACCAATTATAGTAAGACAAAAAAGATACAAAATATAAGCCACTCGATAGAACACAGAAAAATTGAACAAGAAATAGGAAATAAAACTGACCGGGGTTTCGTTCGTTAGAAGGCAAACGATTGGCTAAGAGAACAACAAAGAATCTGATAGGTGTACTAGCAAGCCGTGTATATAAAAATCCCCGGCAAAACCAACTCCATGCATTTTAGCCTAGAGATTCTCCCGGTGATGAAACGCGGGAGCGTCTGTGTAGCTTAATTGTCATAAATATATATATAAATATATATATATATATTTATATGTATAGATATACATATATACATATATACACATATAAATATATGTGTATATATATACATGTATATACACATATACATATATATGCACATATAAATATATATATGTATAGATAAATATATATGTATACATATATATGCACATGTATATACATATATACATATATACATATATATATAAATATATACATACACATATATACATATACATATATATATATATACACGTATATATATATACATATATATATACATATATATATATATATATATATATATATATATATATATATATATATATATATGTAAAGGAGCTAGGTTACCTACATATTTTAAAATGTGTTTTTACAAATTTATTTATTATTTTATTTTTTGATAATTTCATGATGCGTTTTGAGCGTGATGCGCTCTTGATCAATGATATGAATCCATTTGAGGAACTGTCTTTCAATTTGAAAGAATGTTTTTTTCTACATTTTAGAAAATGTGTTATTGTCTGACGTTTCAGCGCATGTGTGAGTGGCCGGTTGTGTTTGTGTGTGTGTGTGGGTGTGTGTTTTTATCTTATTTTTTATTATTTTTTTCAATTGTTTCCTCCTCTTGATGGAAGTTGTGTTTTTTGTTAAGTTGTTTGAATCTAACCTGTATTTTATCGGTCATCCCTATTTTTGAAGGTTTTCGGGTTTTCTTTTGAAATTTATTATGGTTTTATGGCATTGACGCTGTGTTTTATTTTGTGTATGTGGGTGCGCGATCAGTTTCGGATTGTGTACATACCTGAGTGACACACACACGCCAGCACAATACACAGACACACATATACACACACATATACACACACATATATATATATATATATATATATATATATATATATATATATATATATTCATATATGTGCATATACACGTGCATAGGTGTGTGAGCAGATACACACACACACATATATATATATATATATATATATATATATATATATATATATATATATATAGATAGATAGATAGATAGATCACCACTGGTTATTTATATAGATGTGTGTGGTCTGTATGGTGTGTAGGTTTAGTTACGATCTGTTTAATGCAGGCTTTAATTTAAATATACTTTTTTCTTGTGTTAGTATGTGTGGGTAGTCTTTGCTTTTGAATATTGGCATTAATTATATTATCCTCCGCTGCCTGAGTGCACATGTTTTGAGACGAATAGTTTACGTTTTCTTTGATTTTAATGTTGATTTTATATAAAGATACTCTATTACTGAATATGTAGGGTTCGTTGCATGTTGTACATTCTGGTTCATAGGACACTTTTTTGGGTGGCCAATTAAAGTATTTTTTATTTTGAATGTTTGTGTTGGGTTTTTGAATCTGTGTGAGCACCCCTCTATTATTATGTCACATACCTCACATATTTCCTTATTGCATTTTGTGACCTCTTATATTGTGTGTTGGTTGAGTTTTGATGATGTTAACATTTGCGTGAGGTTTTTGGGTTGGCGTTTGCTTTTCATTATTTTCGTTATTTTTCATATGTTGTTTGTGTTGTCGTTATGTTTGAGAAGGGTTCGGTTTCTTGTTATTTCTGTAAATAATTATGAATTGTTTTTGTTGTGTGTAGAGACGTATGTCAACAGCTGTTCTTTGTTTCGTTTTTTGAGAGATTTGCAATTTTTCTAATGGTATTTTTTCTCCTAGATCTATATCTTTGTGCATTATTTGTAGGGGTATCCTCTTCTTATTAATGTTTTCCGTAATTCCTCTAGTCGCACAATCCGGAGGTATTTGGCACTGACTATAGTACAGATCCTCTTCGCTAGAGAGTAAGGTATTAATTAAAGGCAGCTTTTGGGGTGATGGTTTCTAAAATTGAGATATTGTTGGGTTCCTGTGGGTTTGTGGATGAGGTCTGGAAGAGTGTGATAGTTGTTTATTTTAATTAGTACATCTAGGAAGGATAGTTCTGTGTGACTGTGTTCAATGGTGAACTTAATTTTGGAGTGTAGGTTTTGTAGTATGCTGTGTAATTCATTGATGCCCCTCTATGTAATTTCCCAGAGAATAAAACAATCATCTAGGTATATTTTCCAATATTTTATGAAAGAGAGTTGGAATGTCCTGTCCATATATTTCTTCTACCTTTTCATACAAGATCTTCTCTAAGTAGACCAGTGTTAGGGTGGCAAATTGTGGGGCCATTTTGGTGCACAATGATGTACCTAGAATATGGCTGAATTTTGTTGTTATTGTATTCAAAAATGGTTTTGTTGGGAACAATGCCTATGCTGTCGAGTATATTTTCATAAAGCAACACTGAAATCGAAAAACACAGTAAAGTCTCCCAACATGTGCACTCATGCAGCGAATAGAAAACTTAAAATAATGCTAATATTCCAAAGCCAATGCTACACATACCTACAAACACACACACAATTATATTTAAATTGAACTCAGCGTTACACAGACTGTAACTACAACCACACACTATACAGACCACACACATCTAAATACAAAAAAAGAATAGGGGTTATCTATCTATCTATCGATACACCCACTAACCTATGCATATGGGTATGCACATATATGTATATATATATATATATATATATATATAAATATATATATATATATATAAATATATATATGTATATATATATATATATATATATATATATATAAATATATATATATGCGTGTGTGGGTGTGTGTTGGTGTCACCTAGTTATGTACAAGATTAGAAAACGAACCGCGTGCAAACGCACACACAAACATAACAGACCACACGGCGTCAAGGCCATCACAAATGATTTCAAATAAAAACACGACCCACTTA
>OY744536.1:64345717-64368217 GCA_963556195.1 Sepiola atlantica
TATGTTTATCTGTTCGTTTCTCTCTGTCTCCGTTTCTTTTCTCCTCTCTATATAAAAAATCAAAGCCACTTTCTATTGTTTGAGCTGCAACGGCTGCTTTACATTCTCTCCAAAACTATTTCGTCTCTAATTTATCGCACTCTTTGCGGTGGGTGTGCGGGTGTTGCACAGACCAAGAGTGCTGGGTCAAAGAGCGTGTTTTTGGATGGAAGGCGAAAGCGGCGAGCGTATGTGCTCCCGGTCCACTGTTAATCGCTACAGGCAGTCTGTTTTATAAGTGCTCTTTGGTCAGTTTCAAAGGTTAAGTAGCCTACTTAAAAGTGGTCATTTCTGATTTCGATTTTCTTGCCGGCGAAATGTTGGCCACAGACTGACACACGACGGGCCTGTTGCCAGCCTTTGTCGCAAATCACAAACGAAATATCAGCTATAGTGATAAGAGAGTGAGCCGGTGCTCAAAAGTAAAATCTAATCAGTTGAGTTTCCATCCCATAGATTAGAAAATCAAGAGGTATGAACCCGCCAAAAATACGTTGATGATTAACGGAAGAATTAAACAGCCTACACATGTATGTTTTTAAACACTGCTCTGTGCAGGTGGTGTGCGCATAAAAGGTTTGTAAGCATTCTATCAAATATAAGTTTACTGAAAGTTTGCTATTCGAAAGAATCATCATCTTCACTTAATAACAAATGATGTGGATTGATATATATATATATATATATATATATATATATATATATATATAGTAAATATATTTATGGCATTTAGGTACACGGAGGGTTGCGCGTTTAATCTCCGTAGACAATCGGCAGGCTAAAATGCCTGGAGTTTGGGTTGCCGGGTGTTTATTACACACACACACACACACACACACACACACACACACACACACACACATATATATATATATATATATAATACATATTTGTTATAGGTTATTATCTATGTACATATACGTTTCGTCCTTTTTAAATCGAGACTCATCAGCATAGAGATACGACTATTCACGACCGGTCATGCGATTCGAAACCCCGGACTACAAGTAGTGTTCACTTCAAATCCGACGTCTTTAACCGCTCGGCTAATTTTAAACAACGAATAAACGATGATAATGTTAACACTTTATCGGCGGCTTAACGTCTAAGCATTCTACTTCTTTTAAGGGAAGGAGCGATGCATTATGAAGCAAGTGACGTAGATCTGTGTTAATACTACCATTACAGTGCTCTACTTATTCGAGGAGCGACAAATAATAAATATGTATTATTGTTTATTATCTATGTACGTTTACGTTTCGTCCTTTTTCAATCGGGACTCATCAGCCTAGAAATATGACTATCCACTACCGGGCATGCGATTCGAGACGATGAAAATTTAAACACTTTATCGGCGGCTTAACGTCTAAGCATTCCACTTCTTTTAAGGGAAGAAACGATGAATTATAAAGCAAGTTACATCATGCTGTGAAAAATTAAATCACGAACGTAAATCTATGATTTGATACGAATGCTTTTGTAATGTATCTAGATTAATGGCGATTGCGACAACGGGGCAACCGTAGTTTTTTCGGTCATGTTGATAGAGATTGCACAGTATTCTAAACAATAATCTCAGACATAACCGATATATAATGAAAGGCCAGGAAAGTTTAAAACATGTTTCCATATTAGATGAAACCAGTTTTCTCACCCGGGTAAAGTTTTTATCATAAAAGCAACAGCCTAACGAGGATGCAGGACTCTCAAAACACATGTGTTGCATTTTATATGGAAAATAAAAATGGTTTAAATTTTCCTGGTCTTACATTTTTGAATATACACTTTCCTCCTGTTTAATCGGCAATATTATGTATCTCTCCCTCATTCTCTCTCTCTCGGTCTCTCTCTCTCTCTCTCTCTGTCTCTGTCTGTCTCTGTCTCTCTTTTTCTCTCTCTATCTTCTATTACACACACAGACACATTCATGTTTACTGACACGAACAGAAAAAAATAACGTAAACATTCTTTTTTTAAATTTCAACGAGACTTTTATTAATTCTTGACTATTTCTAATGTTTCATCTATTCATCATCATCTGTCTTTCTCACATAGAAAACTTTGAATAATTAACTATTATGATCCAAACTACGAATATCGTAGATCTTTATATTTTTGTTTGTGATTTATGATAAAAAAGTATGCTTGCGTTTTTCAATCTCTCTATCGCTCACACTCTCTACCTATCTTTCTCTTCTTCTCTCTCATACTCTGTGGTTCGCTGTCGTTACAAGAACTCGTATAGTTTCCAAAATGTCTATCAACATCGCATGATTAGTGTATTTTGGTGATTTTAAAAAAAGACAAGAGTGTACAACACATTTCGTCAAAAAAGGCAAACGTTTTAGTGACAGGAAGCTGAAAAAAGTTGACAGTTTATCTAGAATTTTTCACCGATATTAAACTTTGAAAGATATTTACGCTTGTTTAAAAATGTTAAAAATATATTAAATATCTTTTGGTTTTAAGCTATATTTGTTTGTGTTTACGTTCTTATTCGTTTTCTCTCTTCCTGTCCTCTCTTTCATACAGCGATTCCCGCCGGACATGCATGAGTTAACTCTCTTTCTTTATTCTATTTTCTCTCCCCTAAGAATATTCATAGCTAAATTGAGATGGTGTTCCATTTTTAATTTAATTTCAACAAGTGAAGTGAATATATTTTAAATTTTTGATTGACATTTCAGTACGCGTTTTACAGCGGTTTTTTCTATCTTTCTGCCCACATCTTTCAGTTGTGCTCATTGTTTGTTTTACATTCTTAGATAGTGTATCTTTCTTTTATTCCTGTGCATACGGCAAAACGCACCGGACATACCTTTATTATATAGATGATATTATGTTTATATAATGTACGGTCAGCGAAAGGTAGCCTTTCTAATCTTAAAAATGCTTCGGCTAATTCTCCCTCGGAATCGAAGATGTTTTGCAATTACAATTTAGATATATGCGGACTTTCTGGAACAGTAAAGAAACTGGTTCTGTGAAAATAGGAAATTGGAAAACAAGATTCCCACAAGCATTTTTATTCATGAATATCAGCTATTTATTCTATGATTCGGGCCTTAATAAACTTTATGGAAATAGCTTCGTCCCTTTAATAAAATGTTCAGTTTATTCGCTGTTTCGTTCATAGATCTGTCACGGTATAGAGTTTGAAATAGCATTTTCATCAGTAAACAAACAAATTAAATAGACGTACTTTTAAAATATTTTTGTCCTCTTTTTGGCTTTGTCGTTCGCGTTTCAAACGCTGTTTCCCCGACACTCAGATTTTTTTTAGCGTTTCTATGTTTTTAATTCTTCCCAAGTTTGCTTGTTTCTCGGCTTTCTTTATGCGTCTCTTACGAGCGCTGCTTTCTGGGAACAATGCCATAACAATTGATTGTAGAGCCAATGTCAAATACGCGTTTCTCCCGCCATGTTTAAAAGCTTGTTCTCCTCTTTATTGTTCTCTCTCTTCCCTTTCTGTTTAAAATCCTCGAATCGATTTACGCGGGAAAAGACACATCTGTTGATTCAAACCTACTTGTTTAGTCGCTGTGTCTTTGTTAGTTGTTATTCGAGATGATCAAATAAGGGGGAGGGAAAATAAAAAATTGGAAAGATATCAAAGGACACCAAATAGCTGCGAGCCGTAACCTGAAGGGAAGAGAAGAAAAATAAAGAACTCGACTCCCCCTATGTCGTTTAGTGATCGATAGTCTAATAATGACAGTGATAATATGCTGTCTAGCTTGGTTCAACTTCGATCGGATATCTACGTGCACTTTAATAACACAACAGCGGGGAGTCGTAAGTTGCACACATTAAAGCTGCGCTTATATCGCGTAAAATTATATTTCAAACATACGCGTTGCAGAGCGACAGATAGAGCGAGCGTTTTATAGAAATACGTTCATTTATCTAAACGATGTATGCAATGACATACTCAAGCGTGTCAGACAAACTTAAAATTATATTTTAAATTTAAGTGTGACATATTTACGTTTAATGCGGACAATTATTAAACGTGATACACTGACAGAGCGATCAACCGACTGTCACATCGTTTCTTAAACGTTCTTGGACTAATTTAAAATAAGATGTGAAAATTCAGTCTTTGTTATATACAAATCAGTCACTACTCACGATGGCCAAATGCCAGGCGATGGTAAGGGTTAATGAAATTGTCAGTTAGAATGATGACAAGTACTATCAATAGATAGAATGTACAAAAGTGCATTACTTAAGAGCATGGCTTTAGAACTATTCGTTGACATTTCAAATCTGGGATGTAAGTCATCTCTAGTAGATTGTAGATGCCGTAGATAGTTGTGTCGTCTGCATAGATGTCAACACATGGTCTCGGAATATGATTTGAAAGATTATTAATGGGCACCCGAAAAACGGTTATACCCAGAATAGATTCCTCGGGTTCGATGGCGTTGACACAATGTGCTTAAAACTTCTGTAAATCAGAAGCTGCTTTTATATACCTAGCTAAGAAGGGGAGTCTATGACTTCGGAGATATTTCCAGATTTTACGTTGCTAGCGAGTTTGTGAAGCAAATCTTTGTGCGAGACACTATCAAACATATGTTATAGGATATCAGTCTAAAAACGAAGACCACATAAATAGATTAACTGACGCGATACGATCTTAGAGTCTACACGTCAACTGTTTATCTTGTAAGACGGAATCACTATTGTATCTCACTAAGTAAATTGCCTTTGCTGAAGTTAAGTCTCTTAAATCATTTCCATCACTTTACTAACCCATTGAATCGACGCATCTTAAACTTCTGCGTTTATGCTTTCCTTCCATTTTCATTCGAGTTAATTCGATACCAACAGTAATACTTACTTAATGTATGATATTCATATTATTACAGTATCCCATTCTCCTTCCTATATATAAATGATCATAAATAATGGCTTACCACTTAAATTCAACTGTTTTTGGCACTGGAAAAGAATTGAAATCACAGGGACCCTAATCTGGAGTAAATACAATTTTAAGAACTCGCTGTCAAAAATCTTCGGTACGTTCGGGTTTTAGAGCAAAATTGTCACATTTTCCTTAGAGTGTCAATTGCCAAATTTCATTGGATCGGATATAGCACGAATATTCCCCCGGTTGAATCTGTGTCATAATTTTAATCGCCCTCAATGAAGTCCTGGACTTTAACAAAATGTTCTTAATCAAAATGTGTTTCTTCCTTTCTTTCAGTATATCTTCCTTTCTTTCATTTATTTTATTTTTATTTTCTTCCTTCTTTTATTTTTAACGTTTATACCCTTCTTTTGTTCACCTTTTAAAATTGTTCTTTACTTTTTCCGTCTCGCCTTTTCCTCTCTATATGAATCTCTAGTCAGTGTCTGTCTATGGTTTTGTTGTTCACGAACTTCTCTCTGAGTTTAAAAGATAAAGCCCGATAACAATATGTCGTCTTGTACTACATTTCAGTGGATAAGTATATTTTATTTTGATCAAAAGCGATACAGTAATATCGTGGTGTCTACGTTGACGTTCAACATTTATAATAAAGGAAATGCGACTTTGTCTTATATTTTTAAAATTAATGAATTGGAAATTATAAAAAGTAAAAAGGAAAACATACAACTGGGAATATAAGGATCGTGACTTGGGACAAAATTACACAGAGGGCATCATTCAATTCCGGGAAACTATGTTAGTAAAGTTCAATAGATTTTTTAAAAATGAGCGAAAATGAATTTAAACACTGTACTGTAATCCCCTTAATTCACTGCATATCTTTAAATTTAAATGTCATAAAATTACTTTAAAAAAAGAATACAATAGTATATGGTGTTATGTAGTTGGGAGCCGGACGACATAGTATTGTCTTTCTTGCTTGTTTCTTTTTCTGTTTCTCCTTTCCATTATTTTATTCATCTTTCAATTAGTTCTTATTTACTTTGATTGTTCGAATATATTTCAATATATTTCAATATTTCCAGCAACAATGAATAGCTGTTCAACGGTTACGCATTACATCGACTCTCTAATCGTTAACTGAGTCGTATACAGTAGGGAACCCCTACTCAAATTAGGAATCACGACGCCTTAGGACAATTTATTGGAAGCATGGCTATGTGTATACTATAAATCATGATAGGAAAATAATGTTACAAACGCTTTTCGTGTTGGGTGTTACACGCATGAATGAAGAGACGACAGCAAGTTTTCCTTGACAACATTGTATACTAGCAGGTTGTTCAGCATTACCTCAGAGAAGCGATGTCGTTTTGTGCGCAACCCATGTCTTCATGTTGCTTTTTTTTTAATTCTTATCGTTTACATTATTATTATCATGATCAATTTTTTGTATGGGGCTCAATGGTTTACTCGGCATTGATTCGGTGGTAGGAGCTGTAAGTAGTTTAATTAATTTGAATAAATCGCGGTTAATCTATAGATTGTTCCATTTTAGCATAGCCAGCGTTTCCTTTAGATCCATAAGGATAATGTGCATTTGTTGCTTTAAACCCGTATCAATATTTATATTCTTAATTATTAAGTTCTATGGATTTTAATTGATAAATAAAATAAAGTGATATATAGCATTTTCTTGTAAAAGATTTCAAGCGCCAACGCAAACACACTGATACGTTCTTTGTTAATGGAAACAACAACGATAGTGGTGTCTCTCGTTATCGCAAAACACAACGATAATGTGGTCCTTAATTAGCGCAAAACACAACGGTAGTGTTGTCTCTCGTTAGCGCAAAACACAACAATGCTGGTGTCTTTTGTGAGCGCAAAACACAACGACAGTCTTGCCATTCATTAGCGCAAAACACAACTATAGTGGTGTCCTTCGTTAGCGCAAAACAAAACTATGGGGGTGTCTTTTGTTAGCGCAAAACACAACTATAGTGGTGTCCTTCGTTAGCGCAAAACAAAACTATGGTGGTGTCTTTTGTTAGCGCAAAACACAACTATAGTGGTGTCCTTCGTTAGCGCAAAACACAACGATGCTTATCCAAGTATCTACTGTAATATACTTTCAGAATATATATGATTATGATCTTGCCCTATGGAAATTTACTGTTTAAATTGTAACTGATAAATTGAGTTAAATTAATTGAGTTATGGTTCATTAAAATAAATTTCGTGTTAATACAATTAAGCAACGATGAATATCGTTTAAATTTATTTTCACTAACGAGTGATCTAAAAAGTCATATTTTTGTGCTTGTGTGGCAGCGATTTTTGCATCAGTGTTTATATTAAGAATCTTCAGATAGTGATTTAACAATATTATATATCTTATCAATCAAATGTCTACCGTGTGTTATGGATGACAGTGCAACTACTGAGTTTGATGGTAAAAAGCATTACCTCTTTCAATTTTTATGACGAATGAAAACTAAAAATATCGATCAGGATGAAATATTAAAAAATAAAAATCAATCAGAAATTTATATTTAGAAAATATCTAATTGTTGCCTTATTTGACTGAAGTAACATACTTATTTACCATCCCGTTTTAATTAAATCAACTATTATAATCAATTTAATAGCGTTAACTCGACTTTATTTTATACATAAGATGAATCCAATTAGTTTGAATATCTCATTCTTTTACTGTATAACACACGATTGTGGCCCGTTTAGTGTTTATTTCATACAAGTGAAAAATAACAAAAAGTTTGGCCAGATGATTCGACGGTGGTATGAGACACAAATAATATAGAAATGAATAGATACAAAAATCTATGGGTATAAATGATATAAATAATTGATTTAACGATCTTTCAACAGAAAGACATACTTATGATGATGTTGCTGCTGCTGACGCTGCTGATAATGATGATTAGTTAATGTATGTAGCTAAAATGTCGTCGATCTAGCATCCATTTTTTAATTGTTTATGTTTATTATGGCCATGTGATATGTCAAGAGCATCTGAATCTTGCCTCAGTCTCCCTCATCAACACCATCTGAATCCTGCTTAAAAATGGTTTTAAAAATTCACTTAACAAAAGAGATAACTTTATGATATCAAAGAGTTATCTCTGTTAAATGATATCAATATCATAACCCCATATATATAACACTTAATATATTTATTTTAAAGACGAGAAGGGGCATTGGTAAGATGAGCCTTAACCATATGGATGTTTAACGTGGAAATTCCTATTTTACACCCTCACCTTTACTGAACGATAGTAATGAACAGTTTGTTCAAACGTAATCGAGCAAATTACAGGCTATTTCACACTCAAGCATGACAAATACACTGCCTGACGGAGATGTATCCATGCAATGTTCAAATTTAGCGATCACATTATTTTTGAAACTCACATTCGTGTTTTAAGAGATGTCAAGGCACTTCTGAAATGTAACGAGAGAAAAGTATTTTTAAATAAATAGATTCCGTCAATATACGCGATGTTTTTAAATACAAATGAAAAACACAGAACCGAATATCCATTTCAGTGTTCACGTATTTTATGAGATTTAAACTTTTTTGTAAAAGTCGGTTTAAGAAACTAAACAGTTATTTTAGCGATGTTTATTTTATTTTATTTGTTCGTAAACCTTCTTTATTTCCCGTATAATTTGCACATTGTTCTTCGACTAGACACTTTGAACAATTAACATACGGAAACACAGTTTCTTGATAATTTACCAACTTTTGTAATGTAAGGGTTAGAAATATTATTTCGCGGGACACACATGTGTTAAGGAGAAATACCTCTCTAATATGACTCCATATTGAATACTGCACCCAGTCCTGGGCTGCAGCGACTATACATATAAATTGGGATGTAATATTGAAACTGGAAGGCGTACAAAGAAGGGTAAGCAATATAATAAGTAAATTAAATGAGTGCAGGTACAGGGATAGATTGGAAACATTGGGGTGGACTACTTTGCTTGAGAGAACAATGAGAGGTAATATGATTTAGACGTTCAAGATAATTAATGATATTTCTAACTATGGTGGACATTTTTTAGTATTTCTCCTAGATCTGGAAGGTTATTGTCAAGGCAGTTTTCAAAAAGTAGATCTGTTAACCAGTCAAGTTGTTTTTGCTCACAGTGTAATATGTTTTTAGAATAAGTTGCCAGATCGGATTAAGAACATCAATAGTGTGGATCAGTTTAAGATGAGGTTGGATAGATTCAGAAAAATTGGTAGGATGGAGAAATTGAGGGACAATTTTGTGAGTTGTCAAATGAAATATTTGACAGAATTTGATCTGGATATTGATAATGTGCTACGAGTTTAATTTTTAATTTTTTGTTTGACAGTTGAATTGAAGAGGATAGTTAAAGGGGAGATGCCTAAGGAGACATAACAAACAAACAAATAATAATTGTAAATTTATATAAAACTTATTTCAATGCAGTTAATCTGACGTGACAATCAAGTTATAAATTTGGGTACAGAGAAATCAGGAAGACAAGAAGGAAAAAAGATTGAATAAAGGAAAAAAAAGAAAGTCTGATACGAGGAGGAAAGAAACGAAATAAAAAGGAAAGGTGGATGAAAAAGAAACAAAGAAAGAAAAAAGACAGATAATAAGAAAGATGCAAGTTTAAGAGAAATCAGAGTAACAAAAGAAGAGATGAAGAAAGAAATTAATTTAAGAAAGAAATAAAAAAGAGGAAAAACATAGGAAAACAGAAGGAAACACAAGGGAAAGATAAATAAAGCTCGAAAGAAAGACGACAATTAAAAAAAGAGAGCATAAAATAGATACGGGCAACACAGTCTCTTGATAATTTGCTAAGTTAATATAATTAAAGCACAAGTAAAGAAGAAGACAGGTAAAAGAAAAGAAATGAAAGAAAACAAATTGAACGAAGAGGAAAAACAGTAAAAAGGATGGAAACACTGTATTAATTTAGTCACACGTAAAATGGAAGACAGAAAAGAAAATAAAAGACATGAAAAGAGAAAAGAGCGGAAAAAATAATAAAAAATAAAATAAACAAATAAACAAAAAATAAACAAAGAAAAAAGTTTTGTTTCGCTGATGACAGAATTAATTTTGTCTCAATTATGGACGATATCAAAAATCACCCAGATCGATCTTGACATCACATATGTCACCCTTTGTCCCTTTTCCCCGTTGCTTCCACCTTTTTCAATCTGATAGACACGTTACCAGTTTCCAATTTCATCTTCATCCATCACAAAATTACTTATCGACCAAACTCGCGACGTCACGTCAATTACAGCCCCCCCTCAAACTCATTCACAGGAGCCTATTTTCATTCACTAAGAAAGGAAGAAAAGACGCGATTGATGGTTCGATTTTCATTTTTATTGCTGGACTGACTTCATAATTGGTGTCGCGATTGTCTAATATTAATTGGCAGAAAGAATAAGCCATTCTTGACTTTCTAAAGATGTCGCTTCCGTCATTGAAGATGTAAAATCATTCAAATATTACGAGTTGTATGCTAACCCTAATTCTAACACTAACTCTAACCCTAATACTAACTCTAACCCTAATACTAACTCTCACTCGACGCGCGCAATCACTATTATTATTAGTATTATTATCAGACGTCAATCTTTCACCCGTACGTATTGATTGATTGATTGATTGATTGATTGATACATTGATTGGTTTTACGTCTTATCAAACATTTAGGGTTTATAAAAGATAGAGAAGGCACATATTTAGTGGTTAAGTTAATATATATATATATATATATATATATATATATATATATATGTGTGTGTGTGTGTGTGTGTGTATGTATATAAATTTGTCGTATAAGTAAATGTCCAAATTTCAAAAGACCAAACATTACTTTATATTATTCGGATTATTCGCTTCTAACCTTGAATATAATTCTCACAGTATTTCGCCCGATGTAACTTTCCACCTTCTTCTGGTGCGTCTCTGAAATCTGTAGGTTAAACTTGTGAATATGTACGAAATTTCGAACGGGAGCCTTTATTTAACTTACAGAGTAGACTGTTATTGTTCCATCAGCCATGAAGTCTTAAGTATTTCTTAAAGTAATTTAAATATTTTTCTTACAATACTATTTGTGTCGTTTGTACTGAAGATTGACCCTTAAACCTCCAGAAAACTATCAATAAATACTGGTTAACTTAGCACTGTATCCATTGCACCATTGATTCATAGGGACAATACTAAGTAGTAATAAATAGTTGCTCTACAAATGTAAAATAAGGATAGATTAAAACTCGTCAAATTCATATGAGAGTAATAGTTCGATTCATCCAATGATACTAATCATCAATCCTTATGAAAAAAAACTGACACAAAGTATAGCTTAAACAGTACTTGATTCGGTGTTCATTATTTCAAATTGAATTCGATCAGTTAGGAAATTGATGTAGCATATATCAGTGTTAATGCCCCTATACACGTTATAAACCCGCCTCTCTTGGGTATGTAAGCTAAGAACAAGAAGTATTGGTATACCAACACGTCAAAGAGAAATATAGCAACATTTTTTCAGCTATCCCAGCCTTCGGCTCGGTTGACCTTTTGTTGTCATTGCTATTTTACTCAAGACATGCCTGTTTAGGATAAGTGTGATTGGAGAAAATGTCTCAAATTTACAGCTGAAGCAATTGAAATTAAGTGAACCTTACTCAATTGGTGTCTAATGACTATATATCAAATTAAATGCAAATCTGATATATTTACATTTTTAAATAGGAGAATTTGCACAAATTATGACCTCTAAAACCATTTTACTACTAAAAAAATGATAGTTTTGTTAATTAGAATTCATACATGTTGCATTAACATTTTCGAAAAATCTAGATTTTCTCAAAGTATTTAACCCCATTAACCCGGTTTGCATAAAATTATAATTAAACTAAATATAGCCGACGTTTGATTTCTAACAGTTATCAGCTGTATTCCGAAATACATAATGATGAGTTAAATTGCTAGGAGTGAATCCTGCACATAGAAATATATAAACATATCTAACTGTATACAGATAATAATTATGAAGCCTACAGACACAAATTCTAGTATATATTAAAAATTAATGTTTTTGACGCACATACGTAGTTAAAACAAAATAAATAGTTTCAAACTATTTAAAGATATTCGAAAAGTATTGATTATATTTAATCATTGATTTGTTTTGTTTTTTATTATCACTTATGTGTTAATTAACGTTTTGAAACATGACGTAAATTATAAATCTACGACGTAACGCCAAAGCTGTGATAATATTGTTACGGTATTGTTTTAAGCTCATGACCAAGTCCAAATAGTTCAGTTGGTAGAACCTCAGACTGAAGATCTGAAGGTTTCGCTTTTGATTTCCGGCGAAGGCATCCGTTTTATTTGTTGAGAATGTATTAATGCAATATTTTCCAATTTTCAAAAGTAGTTGAGATCTTTAACATTTCTAAATGAGAACAAATGCGACAACATTCGTATTACGTTTAAAAATGTGACAAATGGAGGAGATGTGACTAACCGAAAAAGTGTGACTGACGGAAAAACACAATTTCTATTGATATTTTATAATAGACATTATGCTAAGGATAAGAAAACAAAGGTGGTGTATTTTACGATATAATGACGCTAAAAGCACAACCTTTTGAGACATCCTTGAATTTAAAAGTACGATGAAATTATGTTTGGTTTCTGTGCAGGGTGATCATAGAAATAGAATGCATTCACTAAGTAACACAAGACACTTCATATACCGAAATGTAAAAGAACCGCAAGTCATGTTGATCGGTGAGATACGCTAACAGATCAGAACAAACACGATACACTTGAATATAAATTGTATCGATTCAATATGAAAATGTTATTAAAATATAGCAGCCAGAGTTAAAGTATTATTTGCTTAATATATATATATATATATATATATATATATATATATATATATATATATATATATATATATATATAGTTTTCAGGTTTGATTATTTTTGATAGGATTTCGAATCAGAGAGCTCTATGTCCGTTCAAACAGAGCATGAATACGTTATGAGGTTTAAAAAGACTAAATATACATTCGGATTGTACACATTATAAGTAATTTCGACCATAACTAGGTCTCCTCGGATGTGTTTCCAATCACGATTCAAACCCAAATGGAAGAATTTTAACACCTTTATATCTTTTAAAACAAAGTAAAAATAAAGAATAAAATAAAAAATAAAGAGTAGAAAAATAAAAAGAATTTCAACGATATTCTATTTATTGATTGGTCTCTATAATATAGAAGGGATGGGAAGGGGTGATTATGTTAATTAATAAATTAGGGTGGTGGCATTAATGGAGTATAAAAATATGTAAAATCAAAGTGCCAAAAAAAAAGAAAAAAAAAAGTTTTTTTTTTTATTTATTCAAGAAGTCAATCCTCGATTTGACAGGTGAATATAACTGATCATGATTAAAACCTAATTGCGTTCGTTTAAAGGAATAAGAATTATTTTTTTAAATTATGTAACAATGCTAAAGTTTTGATTAAATTTCAGATTGCGAATGTTATACGTTTAAAAATTAAAATACGTAAATTACGATTAAAATAGGTACTGCAACTGCACACGATTAAAAAATGTTATATTATATGATAAGTTTTGATTAAATTTCAGATTGCGAATGTTATACGTTTAAAAATGCGGAAATTACGATTAAAATAGGTACTGCAACTGCACGCGATTTAAAAATGCTATATTATATGACGATGAATTAAAAGTATTGTGAAGTTAATATAGGTTTTATTTAGATACGATAAAGTATTAAGGAGTGTGCAGTTCGTAAAATCAAAATGTGGGTAAAAGTGTTCTTATGTATGACTAAGGCGTAGTAGGATTATTGTTTTTTAGGTCCTGTTTGTGTTTGTCCATTCACAATTGTATATAGCAGGCCGTCTCGCCGATATAAAACATCATGCATAAGGCACATTTTATTTTATAAATGCCGGCTACGGAAGAAGTGTATTTAACGGGTAGGTGGGAATGGGGTTTAGGGTAAAGTAAATTCTTTATTGTTTTAGAAGTTAATGCCACTATTTTATGTCAGATTTGAATTGTTTTTGAAAAAAAAATATATATTGGATTATTGGGATATAACTATGAAAGAGTCATTTGTATTAATCTCGTCGGTATTTTGCGTGCTAGTTGCGTTGTTATTTTATTTACATCTCCTCTAGTAAATTAGACACAAGGTCAGACGTGGGTTTCATGAAAGTGTTTATGTGGAAAAGAACTTGGCTGCTTGCGTTGTCATGAGGCGCATTTTTGTAGTGTTCACCTGTTTTTGTTGTTGATCGAGAAGTAATGATATTTTACAGATGTATTCCCGATATTGGTGTATAAATTGCGGAGGTAAGCGGGACTGGAAAATCTATGAGATCTGAGGAACGAGCTTTTGCGTATTCCGGATTTTACTCTGTTGATGTAGTACAATCATTTGTATTTGGGGTTTTCCATGACTGAGCAGGTGAAGCCGTCCGGGTTGTTGGGCAGACTGGTATCATGGAATATGCAGAATTGATTATATTTTAGTTCGGAGGTAATAATGGGCTGTTCAATTTCATTGAGGGTTACACTATGTCAGTGAGACAAATGTGATCAGTGTATATAAGGTGTGTGTCATCAATATATAAAATATTTAATTTGACCTCGTGGCAAACCTTATGGATATGAGGTAAATAAATATACACGGATTGTTAACTTTCCGGTTTTAATTATAATTGTTAGTTTTGTAATATCGATTCTCTTACTCCATGTTAAGTTATGGATATGTTCCTCTGCGTAGCATACTTACTGAATATGATTTTCTGAAAGGAGGGGATGAATTCTCTTTACGTCTTGAGTTGTATAATGATACATTTATGAAAAATATGAATTTATTCATCGTGAAATGTACGTAACATTCATGTTTTTCAAAATTTTCATTTCGAAAGTTGATTTAAATGATATTATAAATCGATGAAAGTACATTTATAAGCGATATTCAGAGTAAATCGAATGTTGAGCTTTCACGTGAGCTGGAATTGCTCCGTATAGACAACTCTAAACAGAGATTTCTTATAGAAATTTAACAATATTTAATTGGTTATATACATATGTATGTGTATATTATCATTATATATATATATATATATATATATATATATATATATATATATATATATATATACATATATATATATATATGTGTGTGTGTGTGTGTGCGTGTACGTGTGTATGTGCGTTTTTAGATTAACGAGCGAGTGGGTATGTGTGTACAAGAGACTGATTCGGTTTTGTATACACTTACTTCATGCCCTGCTGTCCGATGGGACACGTCGCAACTGACATTTTTCCGCCCTATCTGATCGTTTTTGCCGTGATTGGATTACCAGATGGTCAACCCCTCGAGGTACGAAAAATAAAAAGAACGTCGTCAGTTCTAGGGTCATATCCAGCCTCGTTGACATCAATCCATCATGTTGACAGTAAAAACCAATAATTCTAACTGATTTTCTTCAGGTTGAATATGCCCCGATATAACGACAATCTATATTTTTCGATCAATAACAAAAATTGTGTGTGGGAGGCATTGCACATTCAAATCGAAAAAAATATATATAATGTATATAATGTTAAATTGTCAGACAAACTAACGGACACGTTTGAAACTGTGCAGCATAGAACGCACGACTCATTTTTTCAACCTGTATAAGCCCAGAGTTTGGGGTTGAGCATTGTCGTTTTTGATATCGCCAGTTGCTACTATTGGCGTAATGTAAAGCTCTTTATAAATGATTATTCTTACTTAAGAAGACGTTTATTTAGATTTGTTTCTGTTTTGGGCAGACATTTGAACTTTTTACGACATGAAGAATGAATGCATGTGTTTTGTATTGTACTTACGATATGTGTATTTGAAAATAAATTACTATGTTCAGAGGTGGATCAGCATTTTATAATTCATCGCATAATTCAAAATAAGTGTCGCTTACCTTGATTTTAATCGACGAAATCTCTCTCCCCTTATACATATATATATATATATATATATATATACATATATATATATATATATATATATATATATATATATATATTGATTTAATAATAATGGCGAGGTAGCCATAATTACCAAGCACGGAAGAGCCTATAATACTAAAGCGAGAAAGAAAAAAGAATACATTATTCATTCCTTACTCTAGTAAAACGGTTAAAATATAATAAAATGGGAATGGAGGAGAAAAAAAAATGGTCGACACATTTTCAAGATATTACGTCGACTAAAATAGGGTTTTTTAATAGCGAATAGAAATCGTGGTGAATACATGGATTATCGAAGGGGTAAAAAAAAATCATCTGAATATCCCTCAGTGCATAATTGGCATTTTTATAAATGGTTTCCTATGGCCGACTCATGAGCTTGTAAACGCCCGGATGTCGGCCACTTCAGCTTTTTGACGAGGTTTTCAAGTGATAAGTATCATTACTACCACGTGATCACAGTTTCCGAGCGAACTATTGGCATTCGCTACACACACCCCGGCTAGTGAGGTCAAGAACATGTCGAGAAGTGAGGTTTGCTGGTCTGCACGATCAGGAAGGGGGTTGGAAATATAACAGTCTGTGAGAGGTCGTGAGCTGAGGAGAAGTTTAACATAAAGTTCCCAGCTACATCAGTAACGCTGGAGAATCCCAACAAATTACGGTAGTGTGCATTAAAATCCCCAAATAAATGTATTGTGGCATTTGAGCCCAGTGAGAGTGCTCTATGTTAGCTTTCAGAGGCAGATTAAAGCAGGGTACAGTCCTGGGTCGAAGGAGAACGGTATAAGAAATATAAATAACTAACTGTGTGATGTAAGGTCAATCTAAAGCACATGATGTCTTGGTCATCTGTTTCTAACTTATGTTCTCTAGTCAAGGAGAGGGTGTTCCGAACATAGATTCTTAGCCCGTGCATATGTTTGCCAGAGTCCTTACAGTAGAGTGGAAGGTTATCAGTCATGTCAAAGTGGTGAGAGAAGATTGATAATTGAAGGTTTGTTTCACTTAGTGCTAAGATATCCCTGGAGTTTGTCAGGAGAATGGTGTCTACGTTGTTAACGGTGGTTCTAAGTCTCCGGATATTTGTGAATGCGAGCCTGATGAACAGAGGCGAGTATGTTTTTTGTTGAGTGTCTGGCTTAGGCTTCGTTTTTTATTTTGTAAATTCATGTTTTTTTTAGACAGAGTTGGGAGGGAAAAGTGAGTGCTTGTTTGGTGCCTATAAGCTCACACAACTAGTCTATTAGTCGTGACGTGGGCCATGGGGGTTGTGGCCTCGGGAAATCCCACCGGGGATATTTTATTTTATTCATCTCATTATATTCATTCGCTCTTTTATCTTGATATATGCTTAATATTTTACTATACTCCTTTTCTATATTAGCCCCATTATAAGTTATGATGTTTTCTCTATTGGCATAATTAGTATCATCGTATCCAGAGTTGTACTTCCTAATCGTTTTAATATTTTACCCAAAAGCCATATTATACCATAACATATCAGTATGTTAGTTTTTATTTTGGTTTGGACCATTTTTCTTAATATACTTAATATTTTCATTGTAACCTGATCTTTTTAACGCATCATTATAATAGTGATTATTTTCATGGAATATATTTATATTTGTGGATAGTTGAGAATTATGAGTTTCTTTATTGCTGTTTGGGTGATTGGATGATTTATCTATATTAAATATGTTCTACTCTGGCTATGATATGGCTTGAATATGTTATAATTACGATTAAGGCTAATGTACAAAAAGTTAGTGCTATTATTATTATTATCAATTGTTATTTTTAAGCTCATTTACTAAAATAATCCGAGGATAGCTTTTCTGATTATATCTAGTTGTCTAGTTGTACTTCTTGTAATAATTAAACGCAGTATCCCTATACAACACACCTTGCAATCTAGGTATTAACTTCTAAATTTCACTCATAATATAATGATGATGCATGATAATAACAATAATAATTTAATTAAATTCAAAGTACTAAAAAAACTAAAAAATGGCGCCATTATTGATTATTAATCATAATAATAATAATAATAATAATAATAATAATAATAATAATAATAATAATAATAATAATAATAATAATAACAATAACGTCGACAACAACAATAATAGCGGTCAATAATAATTAAGAATTTATAAAAAAAAAATACTTGGGGAAAATTGAGAAATATTAGAAATACTAGAAGGTAATAATAAGCATAATAATAGTAAATAATAATAATAATAATAATAATAATAATAATAATAATAATAATAATAATAATAAGATTAGTAATAAAGATAAAGATGTAGGTAGCAAAATAATGTTTGGCAATATGGTAATATAAGTCAGTGGTTGCTATAATGCTGATCATGTAAAAATAGTAATAATAGTAGTTATACCAACAGAAACAATCGCAATAGTAAACCAAATAATCCTAACAACAGTAATAAAGATAATAAAAATAAAAAATAATAACTAATAAAACAAAACAAATAATTGTAGTAATTATAATGATAATAATAATAGCAATGATTATAACAACAACAACAACAACAACAATAATAATAATAATAATAATAATAACAATAATAATAATAATAATAATAATAATAATAATAGATAATAACATTATCATTAATGGCGGCATCAACATTGCTACCAAAACACAATGACAATGGAAGTAAAAGTCATGTAACGGTAATCATTGTAATATCAATATTAATAATATTAATAATATTAACAATAAAATGGTAAAATTGTCAATGCCACCGCTACAAATAATAATAACTATGATAGTAACAGCAAGCAGAACACAACCACCAATGATAATAATAATCTCGATAGTAGTACAGAAATGATGAATAATTCAATGTCAGCTAATTAAGTTTAAAATATTTATAATGATAAGCTACAAATAGTAAGCAATAGATGGATAAAAAATATATAAGAGAGTATTAGAGGGTAAAACACAAATGCAGACGATGACAATTAATATTAATCACAACAGTTGTAAATATGATAATAAAAATAATAAAAAATATGATAATAAAAAATAATAAAAATGAAAATAAAAATAAATATAAATATAAAGATAAATATAAACATAAACATAAAAATAAAAATAAAATAAAATTTAAAAAATAAAAATAAAAATAAAAATAAAAATTGAAATATTTAATAATAGGGAAATTATCTGTTGTGATAATACTAATAATATTAATAATAGTAAAAATAATAGAGATAGTAATGGTAGTTACGAAAATTTAAATAATTGTAACTATAATGATAAAGATGATAAAAATAATATAATTTTTTAATAATAATAATAAAATAAATTGTAAAATTGATTAATAAACTTGATAATAATAATAATAATAATAATAATAATAATAATAATAATAATAATAATAATAATAATAATAATAATAATAATAATAATAATAATATATATATATATATATATATATATATATATATATATATAATGTTGAATATAATATGATATATGAGTTTAAATCTCCTTTGGGAGACCGTGTCTCCGACAAACAAGAATAACAAACATACATAGGTTTGCCCAGCATGACTTTGTCGAGAAGATTGCCGATGCATTTGTCTGATACTAGCGCCATAGCCCAACACTTAACTAACGACTATTCCGGCTCTCTATCGGAATTCAGAAAGCCCCTAGTAGAAATTACCACCATCTTAGAATATAGTACTAACAAACAAACACTCCATATATTAGAAGCCTTATATATAAAAACTAAAAACCACTTAATAAACAGAATTACTTTAATATGAGTAATAATATACTAATTCAACCTCCATAGTATTAGGGACCCTCCACCACTATGTCATGGTGAGAACATTTCAGGAGGCATGTTTTTGTCATGTCAATATCGTTCAAAGCCACCAGGACCATCTAGATTGATGTTTTCTTATCAGAAAACAATACATTCTTCCACTTGTCAACATCCCATGTTTGGTTATTCACGACCAAACCTTAAGCGGCCCACCTTGTGACGTTGTATCGGCCGAGGAATTTGTGTAACCTTTTTATTTACCATGCATTTTTGTCGTAAGTGTCGTCTGATGGTTAATGGACTGCAATCAGTATCTGTGACTGCCTTAATTTGACAAGAAGAAAGTCCACCATCTTTCAAAACAACCCGTCTAATTCTCCTACTAAATGCAGGAGACATTTTTGGGGCCTACGTGTGGGTTTTGCTTTTTCATAATTTTCATTTAGTTACGATTTACCTCAGCTTCGATTGCCTGCTGTGACAAACCTTGCTTATGGAAATTTAGAATTCGAGCACGCTCAACTTCGGTAAGTTTGCTAGCTTAAGACATGGTGACACCTTTATGCAGTGATTGCTAATCTCTAACTGAACTAAAAACATTAGAATTACCATAGATTTAATAATTTATACCCCTGATCTTATCATTTTGATCAGGTGTAAAATGCCGAATTTTATAAAACTGTAAATTTCTGAATAAAATGTGTCGAGTTTGGCTTAGTGTTTCCATAAGCTTTTAGATTGTAGTATTGGTAACCTTAAGTGCGAGCAGTTTAAAATCTGTTCTTAAAAAAGGTTTCTTTGAAAATATTATTAAGTAGTCTTAAATTTTTAATCAGGAGTGTATACATACGCTCTTTAGTTATTTTAACATTTTAGTGGAAGACATGATCATTTCTATGTAGGGCAAATAAAACGCTTCCGTAAATATAATTTAGTACTTAACGTTATCTATATTGTGAAAGAAAAATGAATAAATTAATAACTTCATTTAAATATAGAAACATCATTTCAATATAGTATAATTTATATTACTTCCGACGCAACGGCAATTTTCTTCTATAAAAGTAATTGAGTATTTTTGATATTCAATATCGTAAAAATATAAATAAATGAATTGATTAATGCAAATACGGAATGATTTATTTCATTGCCCCTAGGAGTTTCGTTTAGCTCCAGTTGGTAGGAGATTGTGGTTTCGATTAAGAAATCCCTTGATCTAGCTACAGTGACGACTCCTAAGAACAAGTATATGTCGATACATATATTTGAGATGTGGGTGAACGGGTTTAAGCACACACGCGTATTTGTATCGGTTGTTGGTTAGAATTTTGTTTACTTAAGTTTCTGCACAGCAAGCTCATTTGTCGGGTTTGTCTAAATTTGGCAGTTATCCGTTAGTGAATCGGATCTGTTTATAAACACGAGCGTCTTCAAGAAATGCTTACGAATTCCGAAGAAATTACAAGAAGAAATTGCTTTGCTGCAAAGGAACGAGTGACGAATTATTTCATTTGGTGTTGCAATGAATAATGGCGTTTCGTTCGCAAATCTCAAGATAAATATTTACTCTGAGAAACTTAACAAATTCCGACAGTTTCCAGGAAATATACACGCGGAAGTCGAGGCCTATGAATTCATATGTCTTATTCTGTATTCATCGCTACCAAGCCCATCTTTTATTTTGATTTCACGTATTTGAACAGAATAAGTGCGTATATGTATGATTCCCCATAGTGACTTAAATGTGCGTATATATACAGGATGTTTAGAAAATGGATGACACAACTTAACGATTCTGTTCTATAAGTAAAAAGAACTTATTTGTGTGGAGGCTGCTATTTAAACAGCACTGTATTACCTATCTAATTTCCTTTGTGGTAAATTTCTTAATCTCTGTCATATTTGGTTCTTGCGGATCATATTTATTCACTGTATTTAGTGCGTCGTATTCTGTTACATGGTATAAGACGGGCCAACATTCGCTGAATGCTGACCATGTCTTTCATGTTCCCCACAAAATTTAGCATTACGCTCCGTTCTTTCTTCTGAACCCTCATGGTTTTAATATGTGTTTGGTGTCATTTTTGTTCATTCTCTTGTTAGTGTATAGTGGCAACAGCCGTAAAGTTATTTATTATACATGATCCTGTCACAGTGATAGGTTGTTTATCTATCTCATATGTGGATATAACAGTTCACTATCACACCCAGTGTATGTGCTATATCTTAACAATGAGATTTGTCGATAAGTATTTGTTGCAATTGTCTATAATTCGGAAACCAAGCGTTTATTTATATATAGAATATAATCACGAAATTATATACATCTCTCTCTCTCTCTCTCTCTCTCTCTATATATATATATATATATATATATATATATATATATATATGTGTGAATAAATGCCAACGATGGTTACACCCATCATTAATCTCACTCTCTTTCTCTTTCTCTCTCTCTCTCTCTCTCTCTCTCTCTCTCTCTCTCTATATATATATATATATATATATATATATATATATATATATTTATATATATATATATATATATTTATATATATATATATATATGTGAATAAAATCTAACGTTTGTTACACACATCCTTAATCTTTCTCTCTCTCTTTCTCTTTCTCTCCCTCTCTCTCTCTCTCTCTCTCTCTAT
>OY744536.1:64370717-64388217 GCA_963556195.1 Sepiola atlantica
AGAAAGATACAATTGCTGTTAGAAAAGTTTAATTTACAGCTATTTATATTTTTATTTTTTATTTTTATCCAACGCTTAGTTAGGATAGGGGGGTTGTAAGAAAAAGAAAGAGAAAGGGGTGAAGGGGTGTTAGGGGTGGGTGTCTATAGCCATTTAGGAATGGTTAATTTAAGATTCGAGTTAAATTCATATTTATTTTTATTCGGCGCTGGGCTGGGTAAAAAGGGGGGGGGGGAGAAACAAGAGCGAAAGAGAAGATAAAGAAAGAGGGGGAGGGGAGGTTTCAAATTTGTTGTGTCTGCTTCCTGTCAATGCAGACATATAACAATTACATGACACCCAGCTTACGGGGATATTTTAGTTTAACTCATTGATGGATGTATGGCCTTAATGTTAATAAATTATGTTATATTTTGATCAATTGTCATTTAATTTTGATTATTTTGATGGATAGTTAAATGTATTTTAAATAGTATTTATCAGTTAATTAATAAAACATAATGGTAATTGTCTTTATTTTTAGTAAGATTCATATATGGATTAGTGGCAGTAATATTAGTAGATTTAGTTCTAGGTACTAATGTGTTAAAATATATTGGGAATTATTCTTGGTAAGGATCGTATATAAGTTTATGACATTGATATTGATGGATTATACTCTTATATTTAGTTTTAATTATTTTGGAGTATAAATAAATGTATTTCGATTATAAATAATATACACATATACACGAACACACAGATACACATGTATGTGCACATATGTATACGTATACATATGCGTACACAGGCGTACACATACACACATGAATAGTTATAAATTTTATATCCTCATACATATGCATATTCATATGTCCACAAAAATCACCTATATATATATATCTAAAAATGTTACTTTTACGTGTTATAGTATTTATTACAAAAGGGGGGTGGTTGTACTGTATTTGTAGTTGAGAGTTAAAGTTACTTGATTTGGAGGTGTTAATAAGTGTTAATTTTGGCGGTGTTGTTGGGTATTGTTTTTTTTTGTTCTAATGGTATTATTTAGGGGGGGTTGTACAAATTACTAAGGAGATGTGATCTGTTATGCCTACAGTTGATCGATGTTTCCTGTTTTTTGTTTAAAAGTTTTCCTCTGTCAGTGAATTTAATTATTTCAAGTTTTTCACCGAGGCATAAATAGCATGGTGAGTTTAATGAGCTACAGGTGCTAGTTTTTCTGATAGTGTTCCAGATTACAGTTGGTGATTTGTTTTTATTAGTTAGTGCCCAGTGGTAATTTGAGAGTGATGTTCTGTTTTGGTAGCTTGGGTTGTTGAATGAACATTTATGGCCGGTGTATCTTTCTTTGAAAGTATTACCTGCCATACCTATGTAGTATTTTTTTATATCTGGAGTTTCCTTAGTTGAGATTGTTGCTTGGTAAATTGTTTTTGTTATTAAACAATTTTGTTGCAAGGGGCATTCATTTTTATTTATGCAGTTACAGGACTTTACTTTAGTTGTTTTAATTGTTATCTAATTCAGGGGTCAGGTTGCTGTTTAGGATTTTGTTATTGTGTTTTTTAATTATCATTTCTAAATTTTCGCTGCAACTGTAACTTAGTTTAAGTGTATTTTTGTTGAATATTTTATGAAAGACATTGTTTGGGGGGAAATATGTGTTTATGAGGTTTAAAATTTTTTTACCAAGTTTGGTTTTAACTGCTTGATTGAAGGGGGTGTGAACCATATTATTTTCCTGTTTCTTGCTTTATTGTTTTTATTATTAGTCGTTGCAGGTTTAGTAAATTTAATTTGTGTATTCTTGTATCCGCTGTTTTTTAGTGCTTTATTATAGAATTCTTTATGTTTGTTAAAGATTGTTTCATTTGATGAGTTATTGCTTATCCTATGTTGGATAGATTTAGGGATGTGTTTAATAGTAGTTTTGGGATGGTTGGAGAGGAGGTGTACATAGATTGGGTTAAAGTTTTCTTTATTATATGGTTCGTATGTTTCTTTGGTTAAGTTGAGAGTTACATCTAGGAAGTTTACTATTTTAATGTTGGAAGTAATTTGAACTTTAAGGCATATCCTCCTCATTTCCCTAATAATAATCTTTTTAATATTTTCACACTTTGGCCCATTAGAGTTTTTGACTACATTGATCTTTTTTACTAATTAACACTGATCAATGGACAAAGAGCAACCAATCTGGTTCTTTTGATGTTTCGATAGGTTCTTTCGACTCTGCAGAAATCACCGACCTAGTTGGTTTATACATCCTCTACAACCTAACTAATGATATAGATATTGAAGACATTGCCCTATATAGGGATGATGGAAATTTAGTAGTCAGAAACTCTTCAAACATTTTAAATGAGTGTTTTACAAAGTTGGTCATATTCATTGGTTGAAGTCCTGTCTGTATTGACTAAGTAATCAAATGTGCCACTTATAAAGGGTAAATTGCTATCCTATTAAAATAGGTTATCAATTTAGTACTAATGTATGATACTCTGTTAACACTAAGTTGATACAATATTTTATCATAATCTATTAACTTTCATCTGCATATTTTCTCTCTAATGTTCTCCTTTACTTCAAAGAGGGTCAATATAAATATAAGTATATTTACGCGACCCGCACATTCTTGGCTTTACCATGAATTGTGTCTGACGCTTCAATAATGATTAGACATGAGTTAATGAAAGAGCAGAAACCATGTTGTGTGTTTAAACTCGGAAGGACTGTATAGAGGCGCTGTGAAACGGAGTTGACTATGCGAGAAATAATTCAACCACGAAACGAGGCCCAGCTTAGACGTGGGTTGTTACAGGAGTTTGAAGGGAGATTTGGAAAATCTCCAGCTGATATTGAGGTGTGTGGAAATGTTTGGATGATCATTTTTCTGTCGCTTGTAATTTAACCAAAAATAATGCTGCGTTTTGGCAAAGTAAATGGCCTTTTTTACTCGGCTCATTTCCGTGGGCCAGGGTTCATCCTACAAATACTCGGTCAGATGAGGGGCGTAACAAATCTGTTTACAAACGCTCATCGGTTTGCGTTTAGGCAAACAAAATTAGATGATATCGCTGATTTGCATGGTCGACAAACCTCAGCACAAATTATCCGTTGACTGAGGTGCAATGCTGCTATGAAGTTTTATATTTGATGTTTATCGTTTACTTAATGAGCCTATCCATACAGTGAATACGGCCTTACAACAGAGGAAAGGTAACATATTTATTCACATAGTGGTTCAATGAGAACAATACGATAGAAAAAAAAACTATTGTACGCTTAAATATATATATATATATATATATATATATATATATATATATATATATATATATATATATGAAGCAATCCAACAAAAGATATAAGCGTCAACTAATATCTTATAATTAGTGAAACATCCGGATAAAAAAACTGAAGCTCAATATACTGGATAGAGCATTAATATTATAATATAAAATGAAGTAATAAAATAAGGTGTCAATCAAATTTTATTAGAATTCAAAGTTCATGCAAAGCATCCTTAAGGATGCTTTGCATGAACTTTGAATTCTAATAAAATTTGATTGACACCTTATTTTATTACTTCATTTTATATTATAATATATATATATATATATAAATTAAGAAAAGTTCATTTTATAAAGCATCTTTTGTAAGTTAATATAAATATAGAGGCACAAAAGCCTTCAAAAACCATGTATTAGATGCGAGTAATTAAATCAAAAGAAAAATAAAAATATTTCGAAACATTTAATAAAATATTTCAAAATACCTTCCGTTTTTTTTTTCTTCATCTTGATTTTTTTGTTTAGCTAATATCTCGCTTGACAAAAACAAGCTTTATCAGAGCCAAGACAAATAAAGGTATAACCTTTTTTTTCCATAATTTACTTCCTGGTGTTGGTGAAGTGTCACATATATAACATTATATATATATATATATATATATATATATATATATATATATATACATCGATAAAAGCGAAAGGTATTTCCATCCATCCTAACTATATTAACATCTAAACCAGTTATTGTTATGTAATTCTAACGATACAAGTATTGTTTCGTATACCGTATATATAATAGTCACAAAACTCCCTAAACACAATCCCCATATTGCTCATTTCCGTAGTTATTTTTTTTCATGTTTCAAATAAATTATTGCCAAATAATCTTTTATATACGCAATCGTTTTTTTCGTTTGTACCGATTATCATAATTAATTATGAAATCAATTAAAGCGATTTCATAAAAAAAAGTATAACTTTTTAAAAACATGTTTAGAATATCATTTATACATGAAATAATTTACATGTAACCTTCTAGCATTAGTAAAATAAAGAACATATACTACACCTTAATCTAGCCAAAAGGCCAATACAATAATGTTTGTTACTAGGCATTTTTCAATAAATGAAAAGAAAATCGGAACATATTTCAATGGGGGTTGGTAGTGTAGTATCGGTTCTGTTGTCATATTTTTTTCTCTCTGGTATGGGTTTATAATATTAAACTATTTGTAATAATACCATGTTATTATATTAATTAAATAAAATATGTATGATAATATATAATAATATAATAATGTATTTCTTTTAATATGTGGATGACTATATATATATATATATATATATATATATATATATATATATACATACTCGCAATATATATATATATATATATATATATGTCGCTCCTCGTAAAACAAGTAGAGCCCTCTTAATTGTAGTACAAACACAGCATGACGTCACTTGCTTTATATGCATCACTCCTTCTTTAATAGAAGTAGAGTGCTTCGACATCAAGCCGCTTTTATATGTGTTAAATTATCATTGTTTATCGGCTGTTCAACTGGTGGGCGCGCGGTTTAAGGCGTTGGATGCAAGTTGAAAAATACTTGTTATCCAGGGTTTCGAATCGTACGACCGGTAGTGAATAGTCATATCTCTATGCTGATGAATCCCGATTGAAAAGGGATGAAACGTATACGTACATAGATAATAAACAACGACAAATATTTTATATTTGTCGCTCCTCGTAAAACAAGTAGAGCCCTCTTAATGGTAGTACAAACACAGCATGACGTCACTTGCTTTATATGCATCACTCCTTCTTTAATAGAAGTAGAGTGCTTCGACATCAAGCCGCTTTTATATGTGTTAAATTATCATTGTTTATCGGCTGTTCAACTGGTGGGCGCGCGGTTTAAGGCGTTGGATGCAAGTTGAAAAATACTTGTTATCCAGGGTTTCGAATCGTACGACCGGTAGTGAATAGTCATATCTCTATGCTGATGAATCCCGATTGAAAAGGGATGAAACGTATACGTACATAGATAATAAACAACAACAAATATTTTATATATATATATATATATATATATATATATATATATATATATATATAGCCTAATATAAAATAAAATAATAAAATAAGGTGCGAATCAAATTTTATTAGAATTCAATGTTTAGCCAAAGTACCTTAAAGTCCTTAACTCATGAGTTTTCAAAGAAAATACTTCTCCTCAGAGGACCATTACCGCAATGACATTATTGCAGGTAAAAAAAATTAAACTTTGATAATATATAAAAATATATATCAAAATTCATAAAAGTATATAAAACATCAAATATATCAGCCCAAAACATATGTTTTTGTTAAAGCTAGACAGTTCATCCAAGTCATACAATTTAAAACATATTCAGGAAAGATATCCAAGATGTTGATTGAAAAGTGATCCAGGTGGTGAATTGAACTTCAAAAACGAAAAAAAATATCCAGGCGGGAAACCTGTTTGCAATCGATTCAGTAAATGACAGTGGAAAAGGTGTATGCAAATTAATAAAACGATAAAGAAATCAAGTCCTGTGAAAAGTCCAGAAAACTCACTTGGTGTTGATTATTATTATGTTCAAAATTCAAGGTTCTTATGAGCTGATCGGAGTAGTGAAAACCATAACTCCCTGGTTATCGAATTAAATTAAACTGACCTGATGTATTCGGCCATTTTTTCTTCCGGTCTGATAAAAATTATTCCAATGAATAACATTATATTCGAAGGTAATCACTCTCCCGCAAGCCAAGTAAGTGATGAAAATATATTCATGGTAATTAAGCTACAGAGAGGCTTTCGCGTTTTATCCTCGTAAGGAATCGTCAGGCTAAAATGCATGGACTTTTGTTGCTCTTTATTTTTATATAAACACGTTGTATTTAGTCTAGCTAGTTAATCAATCAGAATCTGTGTTATTATCTTAGACAATCGTTGGGCTTCTCACAAACAAAAGTTCGGTTGGTTTTACTTCCTATTTCCTATAATATTTTTCTATAGGGTCGGCCATCCCAGATTCTTTGTTGTGTATATATAATTGGTGACTTAATTTTAACACGTGCTTGTTTGAATTTTTAATTTAGGTTCAAGTTTAGTTTTTTCTTTTTATTTATTTATTGGTTCATTTATTTTTTACTTACTTATTATGTACTGTTAACCTAAGGTGAATTTTATTCTGTGTAAGCAATTGTTTTCTATTTCAATTCTACAGTTTAATAGATTTGTTTTTTTTAAGTTTAGGATTTCAAATTTTTACATTCAGGCATAATTTACACGGGTCGTCCAAATGTTGGCATGTACTGCCCTGTCGTATTATTTTCCATTCGATTATTGGTTAGCGTCCGCTATGTATGAGCTTTCAATAATGGTTTGCTAGTTCTGTTTAAATTGGCGTTCTTTGTTTTGAGAAGTACTGTTGTTGTCGTAATGCCTGGTTTTAAAATAAAGGGGAGTCATTACTACGTTGTATTTCTTGTTATTTTGTATTTTCTTGGTAAATATTGTGGCTTGGTAAAGAATACTTTTGTTTAGGCATTTATTTTGTGGTGGACAAAGTGTACGAATTATGCAGTTACAACGTTTCTCTTCATTACTAACGTTTTCTCTTTTGTTTGAGTGATTGCTATTAGGGTTTGGGTTAATACTATTTGTAGTGCTTATATTTTTGTTTTTTCTTAGTGTTATTTTTGCTATATTGGTTACTTTTTACGCAATTTGTTATGTTTTTCATCTCTACTGTTAATTTTTGTATTTTGTTATTGTGTACCTTAATTATCATTTCTAGGTTTTCGCAGTAGCTGTGAGACACTTTTAGGTTATTTTTAATTAAATACTTAATGTAGGGGATTGATTTTGGAGAAGTGTTTTTGAATGAGAGTTAGAAATGTATTGTCCAGTTTTGTTTGTAGCATTTGATTATAAGGCGGTGTATATCAGATTATTATTATTTTTTATTTTGTTATAATTATTAGTGCCCTTTTTCTTATATTTTATTTCGATATTATCGTACCCAATATTTTGAAGAGCTGTATTGTAAAAGATGCTTGATGTTTTAAATTCATTTTCGTTGCTAGAGTTATTGATCAGCCTACTGTCGATAGAATTAGGAATTTGTTTTATGTTGATGGAGATGATTTGACGTTGGTTTGTGTATATACGATTAGAGGTATTTTCATTTAAGTTTAAGGTGACCTCTACAAAGTGAGTTATTTTTTATGTTTGCAAGTACTTCTACTCTTAGGCCTATTGTTTTTTTCAATTTCTATATCTGCCATTTTTTTAGTTTTATTCCCTTTACTTTGTTGACGTCCTTTATAATAGCTCATCCATCATCGCTTATATATGTATTATCAAATATATATGTGAGTGTATATGAAATAAATAACCCCACAGGATCTGATGCCTCCGCAGAGTCATGGGCACCCATGGCTAAAACAAAGGAATTTGTCATTTTTGTTAAATCCATTGGCTAGTATTATAGATTAAAACTGATCTTCTACATTTTATATGATGAAGATGTAATCCTAAGATATATCGGTATATATCTTAGCAAACTCCAGGACAATGTTGAATAGTTCTTCGGTTATGGATGAATTGAACCCCACTAGATTGTAGGAAGGTACATCTATTTTTATTTTCGATATTATTAAACCAAGTTATCGCTTCGGCAGTATTACCCCACTGGTTTAATTTTAGTTTTTTTTTGTATTTGCTTGTTTATTTTCGATGGAATTGTTTCACTAATTTTTCCTATGTTTAGTTTAGTGGGATTAATTATGCGAGTACTGGCGTTATTGTTACAATAACTTGTATGGCTTTTCAATGAGATATCGGCTTCTCTAGGTATGGATTTACTAACTCTGTCGCCAATGTGTTGTCTATCGCCGGTTTTTTTTACTTTCAGCATTTATTAGATCTATGTAGCAGCACATTTGAAAACAAAGAACTCCGTATTAAAACAGTACTAGCAAACCATTACTGGGAGCTCCAATATAGCGGACGCTCACCAATAATCGTCAGGCAAATACATGTAGAAATTTGGACGACCATAGTAGAGCATGCCTGATTGAGATATTTGCAATCCTAAATTGAAAACTCCCAAAATCAATTAAGTCGTAGAATTTTAATAGCAAACAACTTCTTACACATAATAAAATTCACTTTAGGTTATTAATACTATGCATTGATAAATTAATAAATTAATAAACAAATAAAATAATAAAAACTAAACTAAACAAAAATATAAAATATAAATACAAGCAAGCAAGTGTTAAAATAAACTCACACCTTATTTCGACACAACAAAAAAACGGAATGGGCCACCTTATAGAAAAACAATAGAATAGGAAATATGAAGACAAACTAACCGAACCTTCTTTTGCAATAAGCCCAACGAGTGTCTAAGAGAAACGCACAGCATTTGGTTGATTTCAACAAAAATACCCAGCAACACAAACTCCATGCATTATAGCCTGATGATTCTCTATAGTGATGCACCTCGAAAGCCTCTGTATAGCTTAATTAACATAAATATATTTTCATAATCTACTACCTAGCTCTACTCACGTATTGAGCAATGTTGAAATAAATACTGAAAATTGATACATAAAAAATTATATCTCCTGATAACATTTTATGTTGATACATGAAATAATATATATATATATATATATATATATATATATATGTATATATACATAGTCCACTACACACATGCTGTATCACAGTACAACAGTGCGTCTTGACCAACCAATACCTTAAGCAATACACCCACACATACACCCCCCATATATATATATATATATATATATATATATATATATATATATATATAAATATATATACATACGAATATATGAACATAATCGTGCCATAAAAAACGGCGATACCTCTAATGCACTATGCACTCATATGATCTCTTCCGGCCACCACTTCAATACCCATAAGGCAATCTCTATCAACCATATTCATGACACCAAACTTCCACGTCTTACAGAATCCTGTCTGATCCTATGTCATAAGAACACCATTGCCCAAAGACAAAGGTTTCTTTAATATTTCCTTTCCTTCGGCTAGATCGATTCTATACGAGATGAATCTTAATGAATATGACTCTGGCTAACTTTTAACCCTTGTCTCTCTTCTTTCCCATCTCCTCCTCCCCTGCTTCCTCTTCCTCCCCTGTTTCGTCCCTCGACGTTAACTGCTCCAATTACTACTAATCCTTGTAGACTTTTGACGTTCCCAGTCCGAATTCTATCAGCAGGCGATATCTTATCACTGATTTTTACTCTCTCTCTCTCTCTTTTTCTTCTTTAATAGTTCTCGACAGCAAATTGTCGATTTACCCTTTCTCACGTTTACTCTGTTTACTCTTGCTTTCTCTTCTTCTTTTCTTCTTCTTCAACTGACGTTATAAAGACACTGGTTGATCGGTCTCTCTTTATTCTTCTTCGTCTTCTTCATCTTCTTTTTCTTTCTCTTTTCATAGCATTCCTCGCATTCCTTTTTTCTCCCCCCATTTTGTTGTTCTCTGCACGTGACATTTTCTTCCAATCGCATTCTCTGTATAAATTTGAAAACTTTTCCGTTTTTAAATAAAGTTTATTATCCGATAGAAAATGGCCGTATCTACGACCGAAATATCTCGGTGGAACTTTACAACATGAGTTTTGAGTTTATTTTTGTTAGTTGTTGAATTGCTTATTCTTTATTCCATTTGTATTTCTACATATATATATATATATATATATATATATATATATATATATATATATATATATATATATATATATATATATATATATATATATATTGACTTATTAATATCTACAGACGCAGGCGTGTCAAGCTTATTGCTCACATCACTGCAGGAAAGTAATAATTTCAGACAACACCGGTTCACAGAGTCAACCTAGAATCTGCAAGCAGTCACCATATCCACTCGCCCAACGGACACTGTCACGTAATTAAGGAAAATTAACATCTATATGTGCCGAGAAGCGGCCACAGATAGAAGACTAGTCGAGAGTGTTACACTAACGTATTCGGAACTTTGTTAGAGCTTTTTGACAGTCTGTTTTTTAACATTCCTAGGAGTGCTCAACTTTAATTACTTAAAGGGGCTTAGTATAATATTTACAAATATACATTATAGCTTATCACTCTCATCAGTGCAGGAAAGTTACAATTTCACACGGTCGGGTCGCGCCAACTCGGTTCACAGAGTCAGCCTAAGATCGCCATATCTACTCGGTCAACGGTAACTGTCACGTAATTAAGGGAAATTAAGATATATATATATACAGGGTGACTAAAAAAACGGTCCCCGTGTACACTTTATGTGATATCTCCTTTATTTATTCACCAAATGACCTTATTTTACGGGGCATGGCAGAATCAACGACCGTGAGTACACCAAGACCTCAGTGGGAGCTGGGACAAAAAATACATTGTGTTAAATTTTACTACAAGAAAGGCTCGTTTAAGAAAACCCAGGAAAGTTTCATGCATCAGTTCGGATGTGAAAAGGCTCCAGCCAACATCAGAATGCAGAACTTGGTGGACCACTTCGAGAAGTATGGGACCGTGGAGAACTTCAACGCTGCCAGTGAGAACCGTCCAAGCCACTCGGCACGTCCCAAGAAGCGGACAGCCGAGCTGGTCGAAAGTGTGAGAGAGTCCCTCCAGGAGAGTCCGAAAAGCTCTGTGAGTAAGCGAAGTCAGTCCCTCGGTATCTCCCGTGAAATTTGCAGGTGAGTGCTGGTGAACAATATCAGGCCTTACCCATACAGAATACAGACGCTGCAGACCCTTACAGCCTCAGACAAGAAGCAGAGGAGCGCTATGGCAGTCAAAATGCTCGATAAGATCGAGGAGACACCAGGTTTCCTTAACCTCCTTTGGACCTCAGATGAAGCCCACTTCCATCTTGACGGAAAGGCGAACTCCAAGACAAATGTCTTCTGGGGGTCCTGCAGACCCAATGAAGTAGCCACCAAGCCCATGCACTCTCCTAATTGCACGGTGTGGGCTGAAAACTCGGTCAGAGGCATCATCGGATCAATCTTCATCGAAGAATCTGGTGCAGCAGTGACAGTCACCAACGAGCGGTATTTGGAGGTCCTCAAAACATTCAAGAGTGAGCTCCAGACCCTCTACCCGTCGCTCATGAGCAAGTTCTGGTTCCAGCAAGACAGAGCAAGTTCTCACACCTCAAACCTGTCCTGAGATTGGCTGAAAGAGAACTTCGGAGGCCGAGTGATCAGTCTCAAGACTAATTTTGAGTGGCCACCCTATAGTCCGTACCTAAGACCCCCAGATTAATTCCTTTGGGGCTATCTTAAGGACAGAATGTACGTAAGGAAACCCAGAACAATCACGGAACTCAAGGAGGCCATCAGGGAGGAGATGAGAGCCATTCCCAATTCAGTCTGTAAGAACGTCATGGACAACTTCGTTCGGCGCCTCAAGAAATGCACGGAGCTAAAAGGAGTCCATCTAAAACACATGCTGTAGAACGGAGAAAAAAAGGCCAAATACCCTAATGTTTTTATATGATTTTGTGAATATAATATACTAGTTATGCCCCAAAATTCATTTAATACGGACAAAACACTAAGAAACAGGGCCTAATTAGATTTTGGGCCCGTTCTTTGGAGTCACCCTAAATATATATATATATATATATATATATATATATATATAGAGAGAGAGAGAGAGAGAGAGAGAGAGAGATAATTATAAAAAAGAAAAAACTATACACACATTAAGGTTGTATACATTATAACTTATTTCGACCCCTTAATTAGGTCTCCTCAGATGTATAAACAACCACGTCAAAAAACCAAAATTTTGGTTTTTTGACGTGGTTGTTTATACATCTGAGGAGACCTAATTAAGGGGTCGAAATAAGTTATAATGTATACAACCTTTATGTGTGTATAGTTTTTTTCTTTTTTATAATTCTGTTTTGCTCTGTTTAAATTACATTGAGCTCTGTTATTCAGATTCTCAACACAAAATTGAAATTTACACACTATATATATATATATATATATATATATATATATATATATATATATGTGTGTGTGTGTGTGTGTGCGCGGGTGTGTACCTAGAAGCGGGCACACATAGAAGACTATTCGATAGTTTTCGAGAACGTATTCGGTAATTTGCATTAGCGCTTTTTGACAGATTATTTTTAACATTCTTGAAGGTGTTCAACTTTTATTTCTTAAAGGGGTATACGTATATATATATATATATATATATATATATATATATATATATATATATATATATATATGTGTGTGTGTGTGTGTGTGTGTGTGTGTGTATGTTTGTGTGTGTTTCAAAGGCGACTTTGTGTTTCTTTGCCATCGTTTTTTTTAATCGCATCGTTTATTGCCATTAATGCAGAAATAATTTTCCTTATTGTCTATTTGATTGAAGAAATAGACAGAAACATTTTCAAATAGTATTATGTTGATATTTGAAGCGAGACGTAAGTGATCGAAAACAAAAAATAGATTACTCAGTGCATACAAATCCTTTGAAAGGATGCTTTATTTTGTTAATAGATAACAAATATCGATTACCGCCATTAATCTTCATATTAAACGACATTAAACACCACTACCCGCTGCAAATCTTCATCTACCAATCGCAGTGGTTCCATCTTCTGAATACAATTTGTTCCAACGTTGTTGTAGCTTCAAAAAAACAAAACACCAACTGAGTTTCTGAAGATTCTTCCGTCGATCTATGCGTTATGGGATGGAAAGTCTATCTTCAAGAGAGCGAGGAAGAGAAGCTGTCTTACAGAAATTCATGTACGCGTGTATGAATGATACTTCAAACTTAAGCCTGGAATAGCAATGAAAATGATATGTCAAGCATACGTTTGAAATGACGACTGGCTGACAGAGCCTTATTATAAAAACGCACGAACATATATTACATAAGATGCGTCTATAAAATAGGTATGTATCAGTGTAATTTCTATTTCAAAGTTAAGCATGCGAAACTGACAAAAGTGCTACTTTAAACGTGAGCGCGACAGACGGGCGGACATACAGATATAGGGAATTATGAACGCATCCTAAAATGCTATTTAAACTCATGTGTGACATACCAAATTGCTGACATTGCTTTATAAAGATGCATGAATTCATTTATAAAGAAACGCATATTTAATCTGCGAGTCTAGCGATGCAAATACGATTTAAAATGTAATGCCTACCTAAAGGTTTAGCATGAGAGATCGGCAAAACGATGCACATAATCTTTTTTATAAAGACGTTGGGATGTTTATAAAATAAGAGTTGTTCATTCAATATGCGCACTTTGTCGAAATGTTAACTTTTTTCTCAATAAAAAGAGGCCTCCAGGTCAGGAAAAACAGTTGGTCGGGGCCCTGGTAGTGTTTTGCATGAATGCTGCCTCGGTTTCGCGACCTCGACATTTACCAACGATATAATAATGAGTGAGCGCATCAGTTAACTGGCCGAGAAAAATAGACGCCGCCGCGTGTAATATTGTTTCGAGGGGCCACATCTTCTTCCGATCGCAGCTTTGTAAAGCACGTTTGTTTTGGTAACGGTTACTAGTAGGCTAACGATGGTCACGTGCTGGATTTGCTTAGCCATAAAAGTTGAACTGAAAAAGGGACGCAAATAATAATGGCCAGAGCCTATCGACTGATAACTGTCTCGTGCCGAGGCATCACCCTTTTGAGCCAATTTCGCGGTCCACATTTTATTCCAAGCTGAAGTCTGACAGACATCCCTAGAGACAGATTATCTTATAATTCAGCGATGACGCATCGAATTACTTTGCTAAAAATGTAGAATCCTCCCACCCTCTACATTCGAGTATAAAATGAAAATTTACGAGATATATGGAGATTATAAGCTACAATAAAATCATAATAACATTTTTTTAAAATTATAAGCTAATAAATAAACATTTTTTCTTTGTAAAATTGGTGCCCTTATGAATATAGAAAAACATAATCTGATTGGGTTTATTTAGCGTCACCGTTAATGCATGTCCGAAAAGAACATGGCGCAAATACATTTTCTCCATACTTATATAATTAAGTGTTTTTCTTATCCAAGTCATTTCAGACATTAACGCACATGGTGTAAGGAGCTAAACAGAACTAAATATGATAAACACAAATACATTTTTCTATTGAACTTATGCTTGAAAATACTGAGGCTATATGTTAGAGCAATACAGTGAGCAGGAATAAAGTTCCACAAGTCAGCGGTTTTCAGATAAAAGCTACTGGAATAAGAAAATGTATTCTAACGAGATGTCTGAACAGTTAACTGATGAACACCACTAGACGAACGAGTCACACCAGTTGGCAGAAATGGAGCAGGCCATCAATCACAATATTCAAAAAGAAAAATGCATTAATAGTATTTATAAAATAGGTGTAAACTATTAACATCGCGTCTGTTTGAAGGAGGGTTCAGAGTATGCCGAAAACATGGCGGAAAACCAATTAACGCGAACACTTCATTTTGTTTATTGGAATTAACAAGGTTAGAATATCTATTTCCTTCTTAGTGACATGTTTAAACAATGGTTGTGTGTCCCCTATTTCCACCCCTTGACTATGAGAAACTAGGAGTTGGTATTACTGAAAGGAGAAAATGTTCATGCTGTAAATAAGGCTAACAAATCTGAGTAGAAAACTCATTTAACAGAAGGCAAATTCTGATATTAAACCCCCGCTGCCTTAAAGCAATATTCGCTAATTGAACAGGATTCGACAATGAACCATGAAGCCGTAATGCATTCTAAGGCTCTCTTACGTTGTAAGGTCATGCGTTCTTTTTCCGTAATAGTTATATTTGAAATGCATGTGCTCTTTTGTTATTGTGTATTTGATTTTTATCACCGCACGATGATGCCAACATATGTCTTTGATTGAAAGACATCCGCATGTGTGTTGCAAATTCTGATTCCATATCAACAGAAATTACGTCAATAAAACCTCTTAATGTTTGTAGAATGCTATTTACCTTCTAAAGATAAAATCTAATCTATGTTGTGTTGACTGAAAAGAAAAACATATATATATATATATATATATATATATATATATATTAGAGGTAATATTCACATACATAGATCAATATATAGTAGGTGTATGTTTAATGTTGTTTATGACATATAAATATGTTTTTATATTTCATATCTGTTTTCCGGTATGTTCCGTAAAAAGGATGCGACTCGCCACTTGCAAAATGCTCTGCCTAAAAGAACTACTTTCGTAAGAATTGTGAAACCGGTAAACAACCACTTAATTTCTTTTTTTGACACGAAAGGAGCAAATTGTTATCCGATTCTATCGCTGAACTGTGACAAAGAAAAAAATGCTGGATTTGAAACGTGTAAGTGATCACACGGCTCGATAACAGATCGATAAGAAACGAAAAAGTGTTTACAGGGGAAATGTGAAAAGAATAGTAAAACACACTAAATAAATCAAAACAAAGTTGAGTTCCTATCTTGGTAACAACATGTTTTCATATGTATATATATATATATATATATATATATATATATATATATATATATATATGTGTGTGTGTGTGTGTGTATACACACACATATATATAACAATTGTATGTATATATTATATAAATACATTCTTTTACATGTACAATTTAGTTATTTGTCGCGGTGACATTGATATTTAAAGTCAACTTTAGTATTCAAATGTAAAAAGACCGTCCTAATATACTAAGTCGTGGATATGCGTAACTAATTTGCATATTCCTTTGAAAAAGTAACTCCCATTAATTCACTATCTATTTTGTCGATTTTCTGATCAGTGATTGGTTAACCATGGATAGCTATTTTCTACATTGTGTATATGCGCTTAGAATTTGGGGGTAAACATTCTAGCGCACTTGCTCGTGTATATATATATATATATATATATATATATATATATATATATATATATATATATATATATATATATATATACGTGTATATATATGCATATATATGTATATATATATATATACGTGTATATATATGCATATATATGTATATATATATATATATATATACGTGTATATATATGCATATATATGTATGCATATATATATAACTATGTATATATATATATATATATATATATATTTTATATATATATATATATACGTGTATATATATGCATATATATATGTATGCATATATATATAACTATGTATATATATATGTATATATATATATATATATATATATGTATATGTATATATATTTTATTTGTTTTATACGTACATAAAAGTAATCCATGGACACGTGTTTCTCACAGCTGTCATAAGCATGGCTTAGACAGAGATCGAACCTTCGATATTAATGTCTATAGTCCAGCGTTCTACCACTGGAACAAGACGCTCTGTCTAGAAATATGTACGATTTTTATCACATAAATATTTAATGTATTTGTATGTAATTATTATTATTGGTGATTAATAATGCAATTTTCTGTATCGAAATAACAGTAAGCAAAATAACAACGAACGCTACAATCACCAATAAAAAATAATTACTGGGAGTAATAATAACAGTTTTAGAAAAGTTGAAGGCAATGCAATGTTCCGGATCGCTGGAAGTTGTGAATAACAAAAACAAAACAAAACCGATATATATATATATATAGTTCTATTTAACATACTTAAATTAATGATTAATTTTAAAACATTTTTCTAAATTCTTTTTCAACATCAATATTTCCAGAGTTTCTGTATTAATTCATGAGACACAGTCATGTGACACACACCTGCATTTTAAATCCAACTGTCGAAACATCAAAACAGACGTATCGTAACAGCGGCAATATTTCTCGTGCGAGAATGATTACAAAGAGTAAAAGGACATTTTACCTTGAAAGATCTTCTTAAGTGCTATTCCAGTTCTAAGTGTAATATTTTAGATTATATATATATATATATATATATATATATATATATATATTAATAGATAGATAGATAAAAAGAGATAAATAAAACATGTAAGAATGACAAATCATTTTCATCTTCAGCTGTTTAATGCAAGCTATATTCAATAAAAGCATGTTTATTTATTCTTTTCTTAAGCAAACTTTTACAAGATTGGAATCTTATCATCAGA
>OY744536.1:64393217-64403217 GCA_963556195.1 Sepiola atlantica
TTAGAAGTGGCTTATTCAAAAGTCTCTTTTTGAATAGATAGCTTCAAATGGAAAATTCTCAATTTGCCATCGCGATTTTCACTTTCATTTGACGCTAGGATTTTATAAGAGTTTGATTTTTCCGCTTTTTCTCAACATGTAATATCGATGAGAAAAACACTTCTTCTGTCAACGTAAAACCCGCCACATTGATTTAATGCGAAACTATTGTTTGCAATCTTTCTGAAGAGTGTCTTAGCAGAGTGAGTAGATGTGATTCTGTTGAAATTATCGATGGTTTCATTGTGAAGCATCCTTCACAACATTCCAAAACTGTTTTAACTTTTGTGAAAAATTAATATTAAAAAAGATGGCCAGAAAGACATCTGATTCATATGTTAAAGAGTGTTTGAAACGGTTCTTTTATTTGTATAAAAAACAATTACAAAACGACTTTCTATTCCTTGAAAGATAAACTTTTTAGTTGTATTATACATATAAATACGTGTAACCTTAACACTTATATGTTAAAACAATTTATATTCCGTCTTATTATGTACGTAACAAAACGATAGCGATCGTTCCACTCCGTTAGAAAGGATAAGGTCTTGTGTTTTGTATTTTCTTCAGACAATGAACCTGATGAAGTTTTATAATAAAGACAAAACGTTGATTAATACATAACTACTGTTTTTACTTTTACTTTTTAATTTTCATATATATATATATATATATATATATATATATATATATCATCAATTAGTTTAAATACACACAATGTGTGGGTAATAGCTAAATAGTTTATATATTTCGAGATTTCAAAATGTAATATAAGGATGATAATTTAATAAATATTTAGAATTAGTTTCGAAAAATTCAACATTCATATTTATATACTTCTCTGCCCACGATGTTTCACAAGACTGCATCAGTAGATTTTTACCATTAAAATGAGCATTACAAACAAAATTGTTAACATAAAAATTGTTGTCTACATTATAATTAAATATGAATAATATATTATAGAGCGTATATGTGTTTCTATGAAGTAAATACAGCATGTTTTGTCCCTGCTTAACTTCTTTTCTTCATATACACTGTTTGCGCGCATTCCTCATTGCCAGATATGTACATTTACCTGCGATAGTTACAGCGAGACTTTTCTTAAAATGTTTTCATCTTTAAAAGCGGTAAAGACTATTGCAAAAGGTCGCCTTCGAAGGATGTGTCATGATGTTCATTATATATATATATATATATATATATATATATATATATATATATATATATATATATATATATATGTATATATATATATATATATATATATATATATATATATATATATATACGGAATTCAGAAAACTTTTAGGAGAAAATACCAACATCTAAAAATATAGTACTAACAAACAAAAACTCTTTAAAAAAAACCTATATATTAAAAACAAACTACCACTAATTAATAGAATTAACTTTAATATCAGTAATAATATTCTAAAATGTATGTAGCTCTAAATATAGTTCATGAACAAACATATAAACAATACAAATAAAAATAAACAAAACACTAATAGTAACCACCCGAATAGAAATGAAAAAGTTAGCAATGAAGAGAAAATATGTAACTGCGTAAATCGTACACTTTGTCTAATACAAGATAAATGCCTAACCAAAAGTATTGTATACCAAGCAACAATATTTGCGAAGGAAATACCAAATAACAAGAAATACGACGTGGGTATGACCTCCCTAGATTTTTGAATCATATATTATGACCACAAAAGACCATTTAAAAACAGAGAACCTCGAATTAAAATAGCACTAGCAAACCACTATTGGGAACACAATGAAAAATGGACGCTCACCAATAACTGAATGCAAAATAATACGACAGGCCAGTACATGTAGAAATTTAGACGACCCGTGTAGATTATGCCTGTATGAAACAATTGAAATCCTAAACTTTAAACATCCTCGAAATCTATTACACTGGAGAAGTGATATAGCAAACAGCTGCTTACACAGAAATAAATTTACCTTAGGCTAACGATAAATAAATAAATAAATTAATTAATTTATAAATAAAAAAATAAGTAAAAATAACAAAACAAAACTAAACAAACACTGAACAATTCAAAAATAAAAACCTAAAATAGAAATACAAGGAACCACGGGTTAAAATAAATTCACCCATTATATTGACACAACAAAGGAAAAAGTATATAGACCAATCTATATAAAACAGAGCAATAGAATATGATATAGGAAGTAACACAACAAGACCTTTGTTCGCGGGAAGCTAACGATTGACTGAGAGAACAACAAAGAATCTGATTGGTTAACAAGCTAGCCGTGTATATAAAAACCGCCAAAATAGCTGCATGCTTTTTAGCCTGAAGATTCACCCGGGGATGAAACGAGGGAGCATCTGTGTAGCTTAATCGCCATAAATCTATTTTCATAGTCTACTACTTAGCTCTATTTACGTATCTAGCATTGTTGAAGTAAATACTGAAAATTGATACATGAAAAATTATATCTCCTCATAAATTTTTATGTGGATACATGAAATACTAATACATATATATGGATATATATATATATATATATATATATATATATATATATATATATATATATATATATATATTTTTATATATATATATATAATTGATATTCAGGTTCTAAAATGTGAGGAAAACACCAGTAGCTTAATTGATTATTGAGTTAAAGGCTTACTATTATATTTAGAAAAGAAAATATACAGAGCGTATAACATGTTAGATACTCCGTTCGTTTAGTTCCCTTGTAGAAAGGTCTTTTGATATGGAAACTAGTATTAAGAATGTTATAAGTTATTTACTTTTTTCATATATAACGATATATATAGAGAGAGATAGACACGTTAATAACCAAAGATCAAAACGTACGCCTTGTTTATAAGCCATTACTTTTTAACTGAAGTGCTGTGTGTTTGCCATGCGTGACTATTTAATATCTTTAACGTATGTAACGCTGGACCGGGCGAATATCTTTGAACTATCCTTTATCGCTAACAATTCGATTCCAGTCGGCATATCAAAAGTGCAACGTACTAATCAATTGGGCAGACATGTAGAAAAAAACAACTGTTTTCCGATACAATTTTAACAGTTAATAAGAGAAACGAAGTGTTTTCCGGCACTCCTATTATAATCCTATGTAATATATAAGGCCCGGTGTCTTCTTGGAAGAGATGTGGCTTTATATTCGGCCATGCCACCATATTACTGTTGTTTGTCTCATATTTCACATTTTCATGTTTACATTTTGGGGGTGAAAACGAAGATCCATTCATGATTGTTTTATGGTTCTAAGTAAAGTGACATTACCTGAAATATGTTTCGGAAGATGTTTAACTCGACAAAGCACACTCATCCAGTGTGATCCACGTGGATTCTTTTTGCCAAGCACGTAATTCCTAATTAACATTAATATTCATATTTTACAATTTACACTTTTTATAATTTGAATGAAATTATGTAAAACGCCGTATTTCCATTTCACTGATGTAAAGTGCGAATGCCCACTCCATGATAATGTTGTAGCACTTTCGACGAAAAAGAAATACACTCATCTGAGTACACTGGAATATAGAAAGTATGAATATAGATAGTTATGTGAGTCTCTCTCCAAAACCTTTTAAGGATTTCGTGAACAAATGAACAAAAAGATTGAACTACGACTTGATATACAGAGATACAATAAACTAATTTATTGTTTTACTTTATTAAGTAGTACGTAAAAGAAAGTGGTGGTGGTTCAGTGGATATATATTTTGTATATGGCATCAGCGTTCAGTTTTCGAATTCTCTCGGCGCTATTGCATCATTTTCCATAATACCCGAAGAAAGATGATAATATATATATATATAATTGTGTTATTATGACGTAGGATTAAACATGATTCTATGAGACGACGGGGTTTAATCCTACGTCACAATAACACAATTATTAAAAGATCAGGATTCTATAATATTTCTACATCTTCTGTCAGATAGATTCTAATCAAAATGAACCTAAACCAATATGATAACGGATGACTTCTACAATTTTGAGTCCGTCTTCCCCCTCCTCCTCATTGGTTTAATTCCTTGCTGTGATTCATTTAAAATAACTACTAACCTTCCTTCCCACTTTATTAACTTACAGCGTTTCCGATCGGCGTTTATATGCTAACTGCTGATTTTTCTCTTTCTTTCATTTTCTTTTCAACATTTCTTTCTTCCTTTCTTTCTCTCTTTCTACTGTTTATTACACGTGACTATTTTTCTCCAAATGGCGTTCTTTGTATAAATTTGAAAACTTTTCTGTTTTTAATTAAAGTTCTGCTACCAATTGATGATACACTGCATTTTAACAATTGAAATATTTTGGTAGAACTATTACATATGTGTTTTTGAGTTTATTTTTGCTAGTTGTTTATTTGATTATCCTTTATCCAATATATATAGCTTCTTTTGTAAGATGGTAGGCAAACTCCTAGCAGAGTGCTCACTTAGTTTAGAAAATCAAGATTACGAGCGTAATATATATTTATTATTCGGTACAGTAAATCAGTACAACATCAGTACAACTTGTTCCACGCTCAGAAGATGTAAACCTACCGGCTTTCGTCTGCTTTGTTTTCACTTGGTAGAGAAAATGGAGGATGCCGTTATGCCACGTTATGCCACCATCGGATACGTTATTTGTTTTGTAAGTGTTAAATTAGTATTGTCTAAATTATGTATTAGAGATGATATGCGAGATTTTAAAGTTTAATAATGTCAGCCCCAACCAAAAACATAACCTGAAAATAGCCTTATTTTATACACAACTTGCTCTTATATTCGCGCTTAAATTCATCCTGCTCTTTTCCGCCGGAAAAGTATTTTCTACAATTACCCCCTACCACTTAATATAGTCAACTTAGTATGTTCCAACGCTATACCAAAACTAAAAACCAGTAAATTAAACCACGAAAATATAAAAATGTCCTGGTTGTTAGGAGAACCTCCACTTTATTGCCCACCTTTTTCATGGTACTAAAATATTAGGCTCCGAAACTGTTTAATTTTTAAACAGACTTAATTTTACTTTCTAAATCTTATCATTAACTATAACACACGCTTAATCACCGACACCATTAATTAATTTCATAATAAATTTATTCTCCATTATAAATTTATATTTTTAATTTCCATATACCTTCTCATATTCAATTCAATAACGATTAGTAGAGTTGCCCCCCTGAGACCGATTTTTACCGTTAGCGATACTGTGTCTTACGATATTTAAAATTATTTTTGAAAATAATGAAACATTTTTTACATTTTTTAAATTTTAAATTATGAATTTTTATTTTAATTTCTAAATTTTTATTACTTTTGGGTTTATAAAATTGTGTTACCTCACATATTTTAACACATAATTTAACCCTTCAAAGCAAATAACATATCTGATCGTGACTTATACGAGACCATCCATTTTCTCTACTAAGTTACAACAAAGCTGAAGATAGCTGGGAGGTTAATACATTCTAAGCTTGACACCATATATATATATATATATATATATATATATATATATATATATATATATATATATATATATATATATATATATATATGGTGTTACAGAAGGTTAAGTAAAAAATACATGACACAGTCGTATTACAGTAAGCGACCGTAAACATTCCGTCGAGTCCTCTCAATAAAAGTTGAGAAGTCAACTTTGACTGAGCTTACTCGGCAACACTCGATGACTTAAAATCGACGGTATGATGCTGTTTTGTACTTGACTTACTGTAACGCCACGTATAAATGAATATTATGGTCTTCTATAATTTTTTTTTGTGAATTGTATTTTAATAATCTAGCACTCTATTGGTGTATTTCTACTAATCTTCTCAAAGCATATATCTAAATGAATGAATGCGAAAGTTTGTTTTTCATTTATCCTTACTATATTAACATCAAAACACGTTTGGGTTATTTCGAACTCGTATATGCTCATTCGCATATTTATTTATGTTTAAGTTTTTAATAAATTAATATTCTATAATATACCTTTCTAGTGTGTATTGTTTAATTGTCTTCCACATACGCACTCGTGTTATTGATAGTACTATTATTATGATTATAAATTAAATAAGATAAATAGATTTTATTAAAAAATGATAGCGTTTATAAACTTATTTATGATGAAAACAAAACTCAAGGCTCGATTAAGTCCGAATATCTTTTAAGGAGGGAGGGTAGTATATTATCGGTTCTGTTCTCATAAAACTGCCGACGAAAGAATGGCTTCCTTTTGTGGAGAGAAATAGTGTTCGTTTATTATCATTGTATCCTCTGCCAGAGGTAGGGGGGGGCAGTGTAGTATATGTTTGTTCATCATAATTTTAGCTAAGGAAAAACGATGTTTTTTTACTAGAAAATTGCCATGTTTTTTAGTTATCTAAATAAATAAATGCAAATTCCTTTCTACCTATTCTGACAATATTGATATTAAAACGGTTTATGCTTATTTAATTTTCTGTAGTATATTATCATTCGTCATGATACATGTCTCCCAGGCATACCCTCCTCTTCGGGGGAGGGGAAGCCGTACAGTATATATTCGTTCCTCACGATACTATTTCCTCAGGAATACCAGTTTGTTGTATAGGGGAAGTTAGTGTACTATCCATTCTGTTGTTTTGATATCATTCTCCCGGGCATTAACCCCTCTTTTTTTTTTGGGGGGGGGGAGGCAGAGTATGTAGTTCGTTCATCATGATATCATCCTCTCATTTGCATATTTATTTTTTAAGTTTCTAATGAATTAATATTTTCTAATCTGTTAGTGCTTATTAAAAAAATAATAAACGTATTTATTTAAAACGCATGTATTTAAATACATGCGTTTATTATTTGTTTAATGTTGTTGGTGGTTGTGTTGTTGTTGTTGCTGTTCCTATTTACTTCCTTCCACGAGAGCAGAGATTAGCACAATGTTAATATTAAACATGGGGAGTATCAAGCTCCCCCAAAATGGGCACTATGAATTAGAAAACAAATTCAATTGCCTTGGTCTAAAAAGAGTTCTCCTTCACTGACAGAGAACATAAAAACTAAGTGCAGATTCAGTGCATTAGATACTACATTTTGCTCGGACCCAAAATGCAAACAAGTTAACATGTTGGTAATGATGATGATGATGATGCTTATGATGATGATGATTATGATGATTATGATTATGATGAGGATGATTATGATGATCAATTACGACATTGTCATAGATAATATTTCTCAATCAAAAAAAAGAAGTTTTCTTTAATAATCTTTACGTATATTTTTTCTTTTATAATAAAGGTAAAAAGTACAAAGCTCCCGTTTCGATTAACTCAGTAGCAAAAATATGGAGTATTCGACCAATCGACGTTACACATTGATGTGTAGTTATTTCATTATATAACCAGTGTTAATGGCGAATTCATTTCAATGTTTATGCTGAAACGAAATAACATCTATCGACGTTGACTATCTTAAAGACCATACCAATTAGCATTTTTGTTGTGTTTTCCTAAAAACAAAATTTGACGATATTCATGCACAGTATATTTCCCCTGTATTGGCATATATAAAATAACACTACGACAATCACCATTTTTTAAATCCTCTCTAAATGACCAAAATGGCAAATGAAAATTACTTCTTTGGCTTCTGTAAAGAAGACTACAGCGTCAGTAATTGCCGCCTCGAGGCCGGGTAATTTTTGCTAATACACACACACACACACACATATATATATATATATATATATATATATATATATATATATATATATATATATATATATATATATGAATAACAATGGGAATACATTATTCGATGTTATTGAAAATAAAAAAGGAAAGCCAACGGTTCGTCTTTAAGGAGAAGGGCAAACGCTATCATTTTGTAACGTACATAAAAGACGGAATATAAAATGGTTTTAGCATATAAGTGATAGCAATAAATATTTTGAAATGCAAATTATTATTAAAAAATCAAAAGTTTTGTCATAAGGAGAGAGAGTGACATCATGCCTATTAATACACCCGCTTTAAATATTTAAATTAATAGGTGTGATGCCCCCTTTCTCCTTATGTTTTATCTTGAATCATACTTTACGTTTCAAAATAGTAAAATCATCTCGACGCTCATACACTCTAATAACAATTATAATTGTTTTCCTCGCTTCTTTCTTTTCTTTCTTTTTCCTTTTTCTAGGTTAGAATATAACGTAGATTCAGGCTTTCGCCCCAACCCCCAAAACAACTGTCAGCCAAGGTTGGCTAGTGCATATTCTGGCCCAGACAAACTTCCCAGCTAAAAATAGATATGGGAAGGTAATAAGTAGAAGCATCATTCACTTCGAGTCCTTTGAATGAGACAAACTACTGATGATAACGACATATACAAAATCATGCGTTTCATTTTTGCCTTTTCCAAGTCAACAGCCATGCCGAGATCTAGAAACTTTATGAGAAATAAACATTAATATTCTGTTGGATTTTTCTACATTGTTTCATCATGCTGAGGAAGTCTTTCAATAAAGACGAAACGTTGACGAAAACAGTTTTTGGCTTTCCTTATTCAGGGAGAGAGATGATAATAGACAAATGGAAAATACGTGGTGTGTCTATGACGCGAAAAATATGTTTTCTTTTTTTTTTCGCTCGAAACATTGACCATCACAATTCAAATATGTGTTGTGTCTATGACATGAAAATAATGTTTTTTTTATTTTTTTAGAACGAAACCTAGATGGTAGAATTCAATCATATGGTGTGTTTGTGAAATTAGTGAAGGTGTTTATTTAGTTTTGTTTTGTTTGATTGTTTTTATTAATATCAATGATTTGTTTTTACACACACACACACACACACACATATATATATATATATATATATATATATATATATATATATATATATATATATATATATATAATTATTTCATAGTATTCGTCATCATTCAATTGGCAATTAATGTATCTCATTCCCCTATCTTCATGTGGATGAACGCTTTGAAAAGGGATGATTCAGAAGAGTAAAAAATACAGATGACAATGTGTATCGTTTCGTCGTAATGATAACCTCGACAGAAAAATGAACCCTATGTAGATTTAACAGCATATCAGACACATAATCACCCGGCCGTTGATTGTTTCCAGCGATAATGAATGAATATGATAAAGAATAGATGTCGTTTGTAGTAGTTAAATAACACTGTAGCTTCGTGAGTAAGAATAAAATTGCGACTAACCCCGATTAACGCGTTAAATCCAGAATGAAGTGTGTTCTGGTGAGTACAGACGTTCAAAATGTTATTAATATACTTCTCATCATAGTATGATTCATGCCACCGCAGTAAGCTGTGATTACATACATATACATATATATATATATATATATATATATATATATATATATATATATGATATTAAAATGGAATAAGTGGAAGACCTAAAAAGCTCAACGTTTCGTCCAAATGGGCTTTGTAAAGAGCGAACGAAGAAATACAAAAAAATGAAAATGCATTTTTTCGTTCGGTCTTAACAAAGCCCATTTGGGCGAAACGTTGAGCTTTGTAGGTCTTCCACTTATTCCATTTTAATCTCATACCGTCGGATTATTTTATCCTTTCATCTATATATATATACATATATATATATATATATATATATATATATATATATATATATATATATATATATATATAGATATATATATATATATATATATATATATATATATATATATAATGTGTGTCACGTAGCTTTAAGGCATATTCCGACAACGTTCGTAGAATCTTCAATCAGCCTTTCTATATATGCCACGATTCGCACAAATAGGACTTATATTCCTTATTTAAATGTGATAATGTCCCGTGCCCTATTATATATATATATATATATATATATATATATATATATATATATATATATATATATACATACATATATATATATA
>OY744536.1:64405717-64413217 GCA_963556195.1 Sepiola atlantica
GCTTTGTTGGTGACGCTCCTATGTCAAACCTTATGTTTTGTTAACAATGGAGTTTCCTATATCCTGTTTCCTTTGTTTTGTCTATACAGTAGGCGAATTTATTTTTAACACGTGGTTTCTAATATTTCTATTTAAGGTTTTAAATTTTAACTTGTTCAGTTTTTTATTTATTTATTTATTTATTGATTTTTTATTTATTTATTTTTTTTTTTAATTTATTATATATCATCTTAAGGAAAATGTATTTCTGTGTAAACAGCCGTTTGCTATTTCGCTTATAGACTTTAATAGGTTTCGGGGATCTTTAAAATTTAGGATTTCATATTTTTCATTCAGGCATAATCTACACCGGTCGTCTAAGTTTCTACATGTACTGGCCTGTCTTACTATTTTCCATTCAATTATTGGTGAGTGTCTATTTTCTTTGAGCTCCCAATAATGGTTAGCTAGTGCTGTTTTAGTTCGACGTTCTTTGTTTTTAAATGTGCTTTTGTGGTCATAGTATCTGGTCTTAAAGTCTAGGGATGTCATACCCACGTAGTATTTTTTGTTATTTGGTCTTTCGTTGGCAAATATCGTTGCTTGGTATACAACACTTTTAGTTAGGCATTTATTTTGTAGTGGACAAAGTTTACGATTCATGCAGTTAGATCTTTTCTCTTCATTGCTAACTTTTTCGTTTCTATTCGGGTGGTTATTATTAGTGTTTTGTTTATTTCTATTAGTATTGTTTATATTTTTGTTCTTCGTAGTGTTATTTTTTGTATATTTTCCACTTTGTTTATTTTTTTCTACTCTGTTGTTGTCTTTTAGTATTTTGTTGTTGTGTGCCTTAATTATCATTTCTAGGTTTTCACAGCAGCTGTAGGATAGTTTTAGATTATTCTTATTGAATATTTTATGTAGCGGGTTGGTTACGGGGAAGTGTTTTTCAATCAGATTTAGGAATGTTTTGCCTAGTTTAGTTTTTAGCATCTGGTTATAGGGAGGGGTATAGTAGATTATATTTCTTTTTCTTTTGTTTTTATTTTTAATTTTGTTGTAATTATTGGTGTCCTATTTTTTATATTTAATTTCGGTATTATGGTAACCACTATTTTTTAGAGCTGTATTGTAAATGTTGATTGATTTTTTAAAAACGCTTTCGTTGCTAGAATTGTTGATAAGCCTACTTTCGATCGATTTTGGGATATGTTTTATGATTGATGGGGGGGGTGATTAGACTTTGGGTGTACGTATATTGGGTTGGCGTTATCTTTTAGGTATGGTTCGTAGGTGTTTTTACTTAAGTTTAATGTGATGTCTAGAAAGTTCGTTGTTTTTATGTTAGCCATTACTTCTACTTTTAGGCCTAGTTTTTTCATTTCCATATGTATAATTTTCTTGAAGTTTTCTCCCTTGACTTTGTTGGAGTCTCTTATTATCGCTAATCCATCATCTCTATAAAAGCCGATATCCGTATTATCGAATATATTTGTGAGTGTATATAAAATGAATTGAATGGAAAATAGTAAGACAGGCCAGTACATGTAGAAACTTTAGGCGGTGGATAGACTCAATTGGGTCTCCCTGGATTGTATTCATTTGTAATTCTTTATTTGTTATCCTGTATCATTTAATCCCTTTTTGATCCTTATGTATCTATCTAAGTGCTTTTTAATTTCATTATGACAAAGATACAATTATAATAATTATTATTAGGATCTACATTATTATATATTTATTTTCTTATAGTTATTATTTTAACCCAACTAATATCGCCAATATTTCCATAAATATCATTATTATTATTATTATTATTATTATTATTATTATTATTATTATTATTATTATTATTATTATTGTTATTATTATTATTATTATTATTACTATTATTATTATTAGTAGTAGTAGTATTATTATTAGTAGTAGTATTATTATTATTATTATTATTATTATTATTGTTAGTGTTATTGTAATTGTTATTATTATTATTATTATTATTATTATTATTATTATTATTATTATTATTATTATTATTATTATTATTATTATTATTATTCCAATTGGTAAGATTGTAAGGATTGCTATATTGTTATATTGGGGTAACTATTTTCATTGTGTGTACTACTACTTTGGATTATCCCCCATAATTCTCTATGTCGCTATGGGCATTTGTGCTAGATAGGCTGCTGCTACCACAGTTATCATTGGGATTACAATTGAAGCTATGATCAGGATTGGTTCTATTAACATTGGTGGGGATTGTTACTGTCTTTATTATGGTGATCGTTGACACTGTTGCTAGTTTGGAGTATTATAATAATGTTATAGTTATTGGTGGGAATGTGACTGCTATCATTGGGTTCTAAATGATTGCATTTTCTTGATAATGTTATTGAGCCGCCATTAGATTTGGTTGCCGTAGTGAATACTAGGATTGATTGTTTGTTCTCCAATTGGTATGATCATGATTCAATTAGAATTATCTACAATTAGAATTATTTTCATGGGGCTTATATTCCGGTTATCTTATTACTTCATAATAACGCAATACTTGTTAATATTTGACGAAGAGGTGTGGTGGGCGGGTAAATATAATTATTTGACTTGGAAACTGGTAGTTGATATGAAAATTACGGCTGCTATTATTATTGTTGAATTTATACCTGATAATTGTTTAATCGATTGGCGAAACAATTCAACAAAAAAGTATTGTCTGGCATTCTGTGATGGTCACCGTCTTGGCTGTCTTGCGGTATGTTTTCGTGTGTTTTCCTTCTACTTCTCTCCCACCTCCTTTTCCCATCCACTCTCGTCCTAACTTTTTTCTCAATTGCCGAGAATTTGCAGACGTTATAATTTGAATTTCTGGCCTTCATATCTCTCTATGTATGTATTAAATATGTTGTCACTCCCTTTCCCTCTCACTATATGAATTCTCTTGTAAATCGCACAATTTCCCCCTAAATCTAGTTTCCTTGTGTAGGTGCTTGAAAAGGCCGGAAAGTCGAAATAAATTATCGCACCGGTGATTATGTCATTCCGCGTTACTTCATTTTATTTTATTCTTCCTCTGTTTATTACATATAGCTCTAATGCTCGGATTTCTTTTGTGGAATTTATTACACTCTAACACACACTATATATATATATATATATATATATATATATATATATATATATATATATATATATATATAGTTGAACATTTGAATACTATTCAAATTATATTTAAACCGGGATTCAAATGTGAATAGTTTTTATTAGATATGATGTTTACGAACATTTAAGAGAACATATTTATTGAATGGGTCGGCAAACGAACAACAATTTCTCAAATGGCCGAAATAAGGAAATAATATTTCCCTGCCATCAGAAAAGCACATCTGAAATATGTTTACGAAATACATCCGGAATTTCATCAATTAAAAAAAGCAAAAAAAAGCAAAAACATTTAAGACATCACAAGCATGTGTTAGGATAGTCCACAGTTATATGCTTGAAAATACATTTCGGTTGATAGCTCGTCGGGTTATTTGGAGAGTTCTCAGTTAATAGGGAGATAATTACGTTAGTGTTTCGAAGTTTAGATGCTATCATCAAACGACGGTCGAGCCAGAATAATTATGTTCTTTCGAAAAAGTAAAAGAAAATATCAGAAAAAATATTCATGAATTTAGCATTAAATTACAATGAATACTTGTACACGTATTTATATTAGCATTGTATTCCTCGGTCTATCTTATAGAGATCTTTCTTTCTCTATTGCTAATCATAAAAGATCCGTTACATAAGCTCCAATAAGGATTTCCTAATACGAATCTTATTATAATTATATTAATGAATATTTCATTATTGGTTGTATATATATATATATATATATATATATATATATATATATATATATATATATATATATATATATATATTCCTATTTTTTTGTTTCGCTGGGATACAGCGTCCTTCCCGATACCATTTATTCATCCGCTATTTCAGAGACTTAAACCGAGAGAGATTTTTAAAGTATTGTTAATTCAGCAAGTATTTGGCACGTTGTTTGTCGACCCAATCTTCCAGTTCTCCAATGGAAGGTGTTAGTGTATTTATGGCGGCTCCTGTGAGTTATTTCTGTGGCAGGGACGTTTGGCGTTTCTTTCTCATTTGTAAGACAGTTTGTCCAACATGCTTTGTCAGTTTTATGATGGATGGGCTCTTGTCTCTTACTGTTGATGTACTATCATAAGGTTTAGGTTCTGTTAGGCCATCATATATTGGCCAGTGCTCACGATAATGGGTCGCTGTTGACAGTCAATTTCTGAGAGACCCATACCTCATGCTTGTCTGGGTAGGTACAGCATTGTTAGACACTGGTGTCTGTAAATTACTATGTACAGTGTCAAGATTTGTCTCGTTTCAGTGGCTACCCGGTTCATGTCCTTTTGTAAACTATCAATCAATATATAAATATATGCATACATATATATATATATGTATATATATATACATATATATATAAATGCATATATATATATATATATATATATATATATATATATATATATATATATATATATATATATATATATATATATATATATATATATATATATATATATATCACGTTGACACACCGGTTACCGTTAGATCACCGAAGTTAAGCGGCGTCAGGCCTGGCCAGTACTAAATGGGTGACCATTTGGGAATACCAGGTGCTGTATGTGCTTTATGCTTATCTCGGCATTGTTTCCAGTCGTCTTGTATTACTACTTGCCATTGGAAGCAAGCAATGCCGACTCAGGAGATCGGTTGTTGGGATTGCGCAACCCTTGCAATTACAAATTCACGCGCGGGCAGCCCCTGGTGGGGCACTCATACGTCGAAATCGACGGGAGAGTCCATCATATATATATATATATATATATATATATATAATAAATATTTGTTATTATTTATTACCTATGTACGTTTACGTTTCGTCTGTAATAATCAGTAATAGAGATATGACTCTTCACTACCGGTGAATGCGATTCGAAACCCCGGATTACGAGTATTTTGCAACTTAAATCCAATGCCTTAGACACTCGGCCAATTTTAAATAGCAAATAAACTGTGATAATTTTAATACTTTATCGGCGGCTTAACATCATAGAGCGTTCTACTTTTTTAATAAAAGGAACGATGCATTTAAAGCTAGTGGCGTAGTGGCGGTGTTAATACTATACTTACAGTGCTCTACTTTTTCGAGGAGCGACAAATATACATGCGTGTGTGCATTCTCTTGATAAATACACTTAATTATTAAATATTACAAGGCGTTTATCAAAATTAGATTTAACACATCTTAATACCATTTTATGTTAAAGTGCGAACCCGTAGAATGGTTAGCGTAGCAAAAACACTTTTTTGGTTCGTCTGCTCTTAACAACTTTCTTTGCGCATTTAGCGTTCTTCCACATTTATTGTTTGGTCTGTACTTTAACCGAAAGACGGTAACTACACTTTTGTGGATCTACATATATGACTCCATTTTGTAATCTGTGATAATCATCCGCCACAAAACATTAAAAAGAATATATGTTCTCCCTTTGAAAAGCCGATTCTACGCAATTGAAAATATTGTCTTCAAATGTTTACTGAAGCAATAACTTGAAAACGCCTACCGGTGTGCCCGACTCCCGACTGTTTGTACTCCATTAGTTTATTCCTGTTCGATTACAAATTAGAGATGAAGAGTTTTGTGGAAATTATCACTGTTGTCAGTCTGACTAGCTTATTCCCAAGTTTACACCTTCCGCCTCCCCCGGCAAAATATAATGTTTTGATTTAAAGAGGGGGTGGGTATTTTAGATATTTCTTCACTGAATATTGTATTCAAAACGTAATCGTGAAATATCGACGAAAATTAGATTTCAAATTTATTCTGATTGACAGACGGATATTTTATTTAAAACTTAAGCGTGACAGAAAAACGAAAATTTAATTTTCAAGTTAACCCTGACAAGAAAGCAAAAATGCTATTTTAAACGTAATCGTGAATCGTGGCAAAATAACGAAAATTCAATTTGAAACTTAACTGTGGCATAGAAACGAACAAGCTTTTGAAACTCTTAATCGTTACAAAATAAGACCGATTATATTTCTACCGCCAATTTGACAGAGTAATGCAAATTCTATTTCAATCTGAATCGTTGAAAAGCAAAGAAAAATGCTACCTTAAACTTAATCTTCATAAAACACCGAAAATCCAAAGTTGAACTTGAGAGAAGAAAAGAGGTAGAGACGAACACACACATCTCTCTCTCTCTCTCTCTCACTCTTTCTATATATATATATATATATATATATATATATATATATATATATATATATATATATATTATTTGACTTATCTGAAATAAGATGCGTCCATTTAATTTGCACTATTTAGTGATGTAAATTCTTTTTCCTACAAGACGGACACTACCTACTTCACATTTGCAAAGACGCATCTAACAAGATTATCATGTCTAGTGTTTATGTGTTTTCGCCTGTTAATTATAGTTTATTATTTACTTTATGAAACTCATTACAAATAATGTATTTATTAAACATGAACAAAACCCTTTAATCTATATTTTAGCTTTAATTCCAAATATGAATAATGAGAAATTCCATAAAAGAATACAAATTTGAATATAAATTATAATTTGAAATATTCTTTTATTTAATCATTGATTTAATAACTTCACATACCCTATGTTGCCCGGCAGTTCGATTTCATTGCTGTCATTTTTTTTCGCTTTGTTTCTTTTTTAACTATGCCGTTTCTGATTTATTGTTTTATTTATTATAACATAATGAACGTTAAATTTTACTATTATGGCATCGTTAGGTGACTAAATAATTAATTAAAGCATTTCTTGATGAACGATTAGCATATTTGTTAAAGTGATGTCGTTTCAATCTATTTATAGTGCAAATATCTTAAGAATCTTCTAATAATCTAATGCATGAGGATTTTCTAAGAATTTTAAAGCTTAAAATCACATGCTAGTCGACAGTTTCACGACTACTAAATTATTTTAAAATTTCGAAGCGTCACAATGTAATTCATTCATTATTTTTCAGCAAAAGAAAACGAATTAAGAATCGTTTACGAAATTACCGAAAAGTATTTTTATTGTTTTTTTTATTTTAATAGATAAGCGATTGGGAACGATACATAAGCAATAAAAAAAAACATAGTGACACATACATACACTAACACACGAAAAATAGTCACGTAATTTCATTAATTTAGAGTAGTTCACTAAAATTCTGATACTCATTATTATTATTATTATTATTATTATTATTATTATTATTATTATTATTATTGTTGTTGTTGTTGTTGTTGTTGTTGTTGTTGTTGTTGGTGGTGGTGGTGGTGTTGGTGTTGTTGTTGTTGTTGTTGTTGTTGTTGTTGTTGTTGTAGTAGTAGTAGTAGTAGTAGTAGTAGTAGTAGTAGTATAGCGGCTCTAACTTCTTCAATCAGGGCCG
>OY744536.1:64418217-64515717 GCA_963556195.1 Sepiola atlantica
CAGACACATCTATTTTTTTCTTTTCATGGAAAGCTGAAATAATTTAATGCGAAAGTAAATTGAATATACTTTTAAAAAGATTGATTCATTCTTCAATAAAAGTGGATAATGAAAGCTTTAAAAGTTCTATAAAAGATGCTATTTTCAAAATGATGTCTAATTTTTTTTGGAAAAAATTAACAAATTAAACTGTAAATAATTTTTAACTTTAAAACATGATTACAGGAAAAAGGAACTAGCTTTTCATATTGCAGTAAATAAATAATTTATCCATTAGTTTTCGAAAGAATCTGCCATAAAATGCAAACGTAACTAGTAAATATTAGTACACACTAGTTGATCTCATTCGAATCACGAAATATTATTCACCCAAAAACGTATGCTTAAATGTACTAATCGAATTGGATTTTAATATATACCGACTCGACCAGTTAAGTATTAGTAACTCTAATGTTACGTCATAGTTAATGTATTAGAAATTACAAATTAAAATTACCCCCAAAAACCCACAGAGAACATAGTTTAGCTTCTTATTATAAAATAAGGGATTGGTAATATCTTATGTTTAAAAAATACTCTAGTATTATTATTCTGATATTATTCGAGATAGTGTTTATAATATTTTTGTAATATAACTAATTCATTAAGGGTTACACTAAAGCTAATATTATGCTATCGTATTAACATCCCAATACTGGATATTCATTTTTATGAAAGAACTATAATTCAGATGACTCTAGGCATATCAGGATTATAGAGATAAAGATAAGTATTATTATATCTTTATTTCATTCTTCCTCAAGGTTACATATAAGTGGTTTAAAATCGTTCTTTTCGGGAACTTACTTTTACTCGTTTTGGGACATATATTCTTCTAGTATATCTGATTGTATGTATGTATGTATGTATGTATGTAGGAATGTTTGTATATATATATATATATATATATATATATATATATATATGGGTGTGTGTATATAAGTTGGGTGTGGGTGTGGGTAAAAAAGACAGAGAGGAGAAAGAAAGAGCTAGACAGTCAGCAGAGAACCGTTTGTTATCAGCTGCTAAACAAAACTTGTCGACTGAAAGTCAACTTGAAATTGAATCAAGCCGCTCGGGTACTCTCTTGAGTGTATGGTACGAAAGATTCATGACCTGAAATTAATTGGCAAAAAGCCGAACATTTTTCGACGGTGTTGCTGTTTGAATGCCAGGAGACTGAGCCTAATAGAATTTGGGTGGGAAGCAGGTTGCGTAGATGGGGTTTCAGCGGTCATATTATGTAAATAGTTTGACTAAAACAAACGAGGGGCTTTTTATATGCATTACCCAAACGTTATGCGTCACTATCTAAACAAATACACCCGCTGAACAAAAATGTTGGGGTTTATTAACGGGGTCTTTTCTCTGTATCAAATATATAATCACTTCGTTTTTCCACTTCCTGTGGTGCATGACTCAAAAGCCAAGATATGACCTTATTATTGGCTAATCTCACCCACACATCGAAATCATTTCGAACTATGCAATCGATTCTGTCGGATTTACGTAATCGAGGATCTTTTGAGGAAATGCAGGTATTAATACTTTTGAGAAAAGTACGAACACTATTTTCCTCTCGGAGAAAATAAAAGAGCGAGTGGTATTCAATTAATTATACTAGAAAATGTATGCTCCCTCCGATCGTATATGTTTGCTGGTTGGGAGCAGAACAGATACTACACTACCTTCACACGTCTCAAAAAGGAGGAGGTAATGCCTGGGAAGATGGTAGCTATACAACAAAACATATACTACACTACCTCCACACCATAAAAAAGAGGAGGTAATGCCTGTGAGGATGGTATTATGACAACAGAACAGATACTACACTAACTCATCACCTCTCCGAAAAAGAATAGGGTAATCCTTTAGAGGTTGGTATAAGGACAACAGAACATATACTACATTACTTCTACATCATTAAAAAGAGGAGGAGGTTATGCCTTGGAGGATGATATCATGACAAAAGAATAGATATTACACTACCTCCACACGTCTAAAAAAAACGAGGTTATGCCTGGGAGGATGGTATCATCACAACAGAACATATACTACACTAACTCCACAACTGTCAAAAAAGAGGGTAATGCCTGGTAGGATGTTATCATGACAACAGTAAAACGTACTAATTTAGCAGAAAGTTGAATAATGTCAACTAAAATATATTTGCAAAATATTAGTAAACAGCACCAAGAAGTAACTGACAAAAGCGAGACTGCACGGATACATAAAAGCATATCAGCTTTTTGAAAGCCAGAAATTTCTCCAGTACATCTGGTGTCACTGGAAAGCATTATCTCAGGTAATGTTGCATATGATTCAGATAATTTAGATCAAACAGAACATGTTGGCTATGAGATTTATCAATCAATGGAAGACAATGACGTATCTTACAATTCATTCAAGTCAAAAGAAAACAGGCACTTACCTTTGAATTAAAAACAGATGTAATTACATCAAAAGAAAAAACTTTAATATACGTTCCGTATATTAAAGTTTTTTCCGTCTTTAAATACGAATTGTGTAGCTTGATTTCATTGTTCCCTCCAAACTTGCAAGCAAAGCAATTCAAGGAAGTGCCCTATGGAGCCAGCTTCGATGACAAGAATGCACACTTCCCATTGGTAAACACTTTGTTTTAAATTGAAGGGCATTACTACATCGGATCATTTCGCATAACGGTATTGCATATAGATAAATATATTATGTATATATTAAACACGTACTGTGCACAGATCACAAATACGTTGTTATATTTGATGGTTACAGTGAACATCCTTCAGTAAAAGACAGCATTTATTTGAGAAGAGGAGTAAATACAATGTGCATTGTGTTACCATACTATGTAGGTGAAACTTGGATGTGTTTTTGAAAATGATACACTATATAAAAATAATGAAGTTTACAGAGATTTATTGAGAAATGCGAGATTAACAAAGATCTATATGGAGTTGTTAAATAGGACGTTCTATGTTAAAATGAAAAATGCTGACGAATCTTTAATCTGTTTTAGATCTAGATGAAACTCGACCTGGTGTCATGTAATACTATCTGGTACATTTAAAAAGAATAAAGAAGAATTGACTGAGATGGGATTTTTAAAAACTTTCATTCAGGTAATGAACGGGATTAGATTACAAATTTATTATAAGACTTCCCTTGGTAAGAGACTACTTTTGTAAAATAGGCATTAACATCTGGTGATTATTTTTTGCATTAAGTTTCTAACATATGGACAAATAAACTAACAAACACATAAACAAGCCACGCGTGCGTGGTACCCCTTTGTATGTGACTCGATGTGGCGAGTGTAAAATGCAATACATTTGGGCAATTTGGGGCATTTTGACCCCCTTTGACCCCCTGGGGACGCGAACCAGATTTTTTCTGAGGTCAAGGATGCTCATTTATATCCAGAACAATTGCCACTACATTTTGGCCAAGTTTCAGAAAAATTGAATTGATGGATCAAACGTTATAGGTGAAAAGGGTCAGTTTTTGCCATTTGGAGGCTTTTGAACCCCTGAGAGCGCAGACCAGATTTTTGTCAAGGTCAGTGATACGTATTTTCTATTAGGAACAATCGCCTCCACATTTTGGCCAAGTTTCAGAGAAATTGAATGGTTGGATCAAAAGTTATGGGGCAAGAAATGTCATTTGTTGCCATTTCGGGGCCTTTTGACCCCCCTGGGGGGGCTAGCCAGATTTTTACTAGATTTAGCCAGATTTACCTACTGATAAAAATGTAAAATGTGCATATATAGCATCGGTAGATTTTTCTAGGCGTTTAGTATGTGTAAATAAATACCTGATAAAAATGGATTTTTCAACAAAAAAAATGGCGAAAATTGAAGCTTATTTGACTGTACTAATGGAGGTGAGCGCACAGATCGAAAATCGCCAATAAAAAAGGCGGTGTTAATAACGATTTTGCAACGGAGTATGCTCACATATTTTTCCAACCTGTAAGCTTCAAAGATTATAATCTCATCCATTTATTGTCTGCATCGAGCATAATGATTACGCTGCTCATGTTTCCTGTCAATCTCCCCGCTTCTTTCATTCGCTTACATTTCCTTCCTCTTCCCGCAATGTTTCGCCTTTCGGCCATTGCTAGCAGCTTTCGATTTCCTACGTACCTTTAAACTTGTACTAAGCTGTCGGCCATCTTGTATTTTCTACAATTTCCTGAGCAAATATCATGTCCGGGATTTTCCCAGGAGCAAATCAGATTTCCTTTGTTCGTCGAATTAAAACAACTTGCAACGTAAATGGAAACTTCGCCCTTTTGCAAATGGAGATTTTATTGCAATTCCAGAAACAATCGCAGAAAAAGTGTCGTGTCAGGTAATTAAGGGGGAACTGTTAGATATGCTTATTGGCGAATCTGAGTATGACATAAAAATAAAGGAAGCTTGTCAAAATGTGGGTAAATTTTAATCAATTCAAGAGAAACTTAAAGAGAGTGATCCAGAAAATATAGGTGACACTGTTTCCTCGAACATATAAACGTGCCTCTATTGAAGGGCAAAGTTCGATACAAGTTCGTGTTTTTATGTAGGGCATATTCAGCTCTCCCAAAAAAGAAACATCCTGAATGATACGAAAATACAAAAAAAATCTACTAATGGAGGACGACAAAGGTATTACAATCTGACCCTTACCTGAAGGCTAAGAAGTTGTGAAAATTAAAATGAATATAAATAAAATGTTTGTAGTATTTGGATTATTCGTACCACTATTCACATCTTGGTTGTTTTTTCACAACGTTTTCACCGATCTAAATTTCGACTTTCTTCAGGTGCATCTTTCCAAAGTTGGCAGACACATTGTGAAAGCAACAACCAAGGTGATAATAGTAGTCTGAATATTTTATATAAACTGTCAATCTTCATTAAAAAAAAAAACTTCCGAAATATATAAATGAATTGGTTTATTTAAATATTCTTTATCTTTCAAATATAATCAACTATTTATATTTTGCATTTAAGCTTTGGGTAGTTAAAACCAACATATGTCGAGAGCGACGAGAAGAATAAATAAGTAGCTAGGTGAAAGATGGGTGACTTGGTCAGCTGAGTATTAATAACGGTCAACAAAAACTATTTGTTTTCAAGCATAAAACTCAATTTTAGAACTAAGTTTTATTTAGCATTAATTTTATGAAATGAAAATATATAGGACGATGCTTTAGGTAAACGAACGTTAATTGATTATATATATATATATATATATATATATATATATATATATATATATATATATATATATATATATGTGTGTGTATGCATACATATATGCATACATGTACATGTGTGTATGAGAGATGGAGAGGGATTAATGGGGAGAAAAAAGAGGTGAGGGTTTGAACTTGGTAAGGAAAATCATGAACACAAAATCATGAAAAGAAAAGTAATAGGTGAAGAAAACATGCTGCCCTGGTAAGGGTTTGAAAATACCGGATCTTCAAGAATTTACTGATGTAATATTCTGGATAGTTTTATGTGTGACATTATTCGGAAAAGATCAAGCGAGAAGGAAATATACTAAGTGACATATTGGCCGAACCTTTGAAAATATCCTAATAACGAGTAGAAAAAATATGATACCAGAACGAGAATATTGTTGACTTGTTGTTGTTGTAGTCCAAGTGTTGAGTTCGATCCGGAACATTCGATTGTGACAATTTACTGTTAACATACGCTACCCCCTCCAACACGGAGAAAGTAATGCCCGTGACGATGGACTCCTAAAAATAGAAAAATATATCCTCCAAAATGGATAGATTATGATTAGAACCATGGGCTCGTGACATTATGACAGATCCTTAAAAAAATAATAAACAGAGGTAGGAAATGTCTGAGAGGATACAATCATGAATACAAAAATGATAATAAACTACCCTTTTCCATCATAAGAAAAGAGGTAATACCTGAATGGATGTTATCATGAATAACAATAATGTATAGTGCACTGCCACCTTCCCCAAATATTAGATAATCCCTCGACGACAGACTAATACTATTGCAGTAAATATTAAGCTCAATAATTTATTAATACAATTAATGAAAGATTTATAACTGAATAGGTTAACTTCTTAAACTCCAAGGTATATAAATTATGATGTTCAATATTACAATACTTTTGCGGACACAAATTCTCAACAATTACAATTTCTATTCACAAACGTTTCTGAAAATTATTTTCATTTTGATTAATACCATTTAACTAAAGTTTCCAAAATATAGATTTTCTTCATAAGCATATAAGACTTTATGAATTATAATACCGGGAAATATGCATGAGTATGCCAAAAATCATTAATAAACATTCCCAAGTTTAGAGAAAGATAATATATATATATATATATATATATATATATATATATATATATATATATGTATATATATACTTTGTAATATAGCATGAAAAATCCCAACAGAGTGCTCGACTAATTGAGAATTAAAGTAAAAATTAAAAATCAAGAGCGTAATATGTATTTATTTTGGTTCAGAAAAATTAGTACAACATTCGTAGCGTCGGTTTCAAGCACTAAAGAACTTAGCCTTCCGGCTCTCTTCAGCTTATGTTGTCATCTGTTTCGGAAATGTTAAGTCCCGTGCCACTCTCGTTTGGACACGTTATTTGATTAGAGTGTTATGTATGTATGTATGTTTTAATTTAGTGTAAGCAAGGTTTAATAAGGTTTGAAAAAAGAAGAACGGTGAAAAGTAACAGTTGAGATTAAAATCGGAGAAGATTTAAAGAGATATAAGAACATTAAAAAAATTTTAAAATTAAAAAATATTTATATATAAATTTCGTGAGCCAATATTATGAGTATCGTATATTTGGCTGTTAATGTTTTGTGGTTTAAAATTATGTGTCGCCTAAAGGAAATTCAGAATATTTATTAAATGATTATATATATATATATATATATATATATATAATATAATCATTTCATAAATATTCTGAATGGGTTTTAAAAAAATCAAATAGCTTTATATTAAACATTAGTGTCTGCACATTTTAAAACATACACTTTCTCTTTATAATAGATTCAATATATTTTCAAAAGCTTCTTCAGTGAATATTTCCTATCAAATCAAGCCAAATTTATTTATATATGATATAATAATTTTCATGTTTAGAATTTGTGTATATATATATATTAATATATATATATATATATGTATTTGTTTTCTGTAATCTTACGCGATTCATGCGAAAACCATATAATTTCAATTTTACTATTGCTTACGACAACTGTATTACGACATTCTTCTTTAACGTTATCTTTTGAATCTCATCTTCTCAGCGTCTATCCAGTACTAGGCATATTATTCTGCGACCGCTCACAACTCTGTTGTTACTACATTATTGGTGGAATCGAACGTTTTAAAATCCCTCTGTTTATGATCATGTTGAGCATTGGAAAATAGTTACACGGCGCAAGATCCGCTAAATATTAGGGTTGTTCTTATGCGGCGATGTTATTCTCTGGCAGCAACATAGGTTCAGCATAAATACATATATATATATATATAACATCCAAATGTTCAGAATATATATATAGCATCCATAGGTTAAGAATGTATATACCATTCGAACGTTTAGAATATATGTAACCTCCAAAAGTTCAAGGCGTTGAGAATATATGTAAAGAAAATTGTTGTAGAAAATCAACCTTACTCTCAAAATAGCACATTATAACACGCAAGACTATCATGCCCATGGCTAACACGGGACACAAGAACACACTGTATATATATGTATATATATATATATATATATATATATATATATATATATATATATATATATATATATATATATATTCATATATATATATATTTATATATATATATTTATATATATATATATATATATATATATATATATATATATATATATATATATATGTAGTATTGGATAGTCAAACGAACATAGTAAAGTAGAGTATACATGGAAAAGTATTAATTGAAACATTTATATATAGACGGTTGCCAAAATTATGATATTATATAGTCAAAATACAACAGGTATCAAAGTGGATCAATGTAAGAACTTCTAGGTCAAATACTTGTATTTTTGAAGAACTGTAAATAAATAGATGTATAACATATTGTTTATAACAGTTCCATGAAGTCAATATGAACATACTCTTCTGGTGTACGATTTTTTTTAAGCCGAAATATTTTATTTTATTTATTCCAACAAGTGTCTTTCTAAGCATTTATTATATAACATCACACATAGAAGTAAAACAAAACATCAACATTTGTCATCATTAAAAACACACATCCATCAAATGAAAAAGCGCACGTATACATACATTATTAAAAATAAAAATAATAAAAAAAATAATATAAAAAGTAAATGAATCAGAATTCAATTAAATAATTAATTAAAACAAATAAATAAACTTCAACAGAAAAATACATATTAGTACATAGATAGAAAAATATACCCATATATTCACATATATGCATGAACAAAAAAGTAAGCCTAGAGATGTATCTGTGTTTTTGGTTTCTTTATTTTTGTTTTTATTTATTTACTTCCTATAGTAATTATTACTTTTTGTGTGTTTTCGCATGGTTATTTTCTGTACATGTACTCTTCTATTATACATATGTTTTAAAGATGAATAATGTTGATGTGTTGCTACACTTCTATTCGTGATGTAATGGAATAAATGCTGAGGAAGTGACTTATATAAATAAATAAATATATTTTATCTTAGAAACTATCATACGCCAGAGCATTTAGTTGATGCTGAATTCAGTGAACCTATATAAATGGGTTATACATTTGTTTTTTTTACATTTACTCTTTATTTCTCTCTCTCTCTCTCTCTCTCTCTCTCTCTATATATATATATATATATATATATACATATATATATACAGGATGTATCATAAGTCACTTCACTTAGCTATTTAAAATGATTGCCATATGAAGCACAAACATACTATGAACTTTTGATGATTGTTATCTTACTCTCTAATTATTGCTATGTGTTAGGCAATGGAAACGTGATGGGAACAGAAAGCCTCCTTCGCACAACACCATAATCAATCAAATATGCTACAAAAGGACGTAAATTCCTTGCAAAAAAGAATGGAGCTATGCATACAGAACGAAGGTGCAACATTCGTAAATTTCTGTAATTTGAAACTCCCTATAAATGAACTTGTTGAATAAACTTTCTGCTTTGTATTAACATATTTTTTTAACTTCAGAATTTCAAAAATAAATAGCTAAGTGACTTATGAATCACCCTATATATATATATATATATATATATATATATATATATATGTGTGTGTGTGTGTGTGTGTGTGTGTGTGTGTGTGTGTGTGTGTGTGTGTGTGCATATGCTAAAGTTGGGTATATTTCTCGACCTGACGGTAAGTAAAACGTAAAAACAACATATAAGTGTACCTAACACAATAGAAACACTATGTTCTTTATATATCACCTATGTATATGTGATAATGGTGATGTATCTACTATAGGGAGAGGCTAGTATTTGATGCACTGTTTATAATGTAGCAACAATACTCCATGCACCAATACATTTACTGCTGTCACATCTAAAAAGGTGCCGCGCATAGCAATAGTTCTTGTCTTGAGAGAGTACAAAACACATGTACAATCTAGTGGGATATGTCCTCTGAACTGCTTTGTAGCTTGTTTCTCACAGAAGAGACATTGCTACTCTATCGGTATTTCCACAGTAAGTTTTTGGCTGTGATTGAAATTGTGGTTATTCTCCTTAAGACTTTCTCAGCTTTTCTTCAACACCGCCAACACCTCCTTTTTCCCCGTGTGTATAAAACACAAACAAAAAGAGTTTATATTCCAAGAACGTCCACCATGTGAAACACGTTACCGTGGGAAAGTGTCTCTAGATACTGCAACATAGTCGTTTACAAGTTCAATGTCAATAATGGTATGTCGGGTGGTCCTGTGAATTAACTATAGTTCTCAATCTTTTCATAGTATTGGTTCACCATCTTACTGTAAATATCACTAAGCCATATCCTCAAGTTGATGTTGGCCTTGGCAAGTAGTAAACCATTAGTAAAAATGATGTACAGTTGATATAATCTTTAGTTGCATAATTATTTAATGATTACATTCAGCGTCTATTCATGTCGTTATTTATACCCCTTTCTTTTTCGAGTACGTGAAAATACGAGATAATGGGTTATTGATGGCGCCGTATCTTTCACAAATAACACGTGTGACAGATCTTATCAATCGCCATATGATAAGAAATTCACATCTTGCATCCTTCCGAACACTCTCCCCCGGTTCAGATTACGCAGATCGATCTTACTTTCGATCTTACACTGTCTCATTACTGAATATCTGTGGTCACTGCCCCCCCCCCCACCATGAAAAATTAGGATGGCGGGGCTGATACACGTTAATGGGTGGCCAAATAGGTGTCTTGATGTGACCGGGGTAGCAATCATGGCGCCAAAAGCCAATAAATTATTTATAAGAATAAGATCATCTTGTCGAACGAGAGCTAATATCTCGATAAATTACAGACCCACATACGAACTCTAATGCATGACATGAACCGGGGGTCATAAGTTCGCCCTTAATTTGACAAGGAACTTTATTATTATGTCACCTATTCCAGCTAAACCGACCTTGTCATGTGTCCCCATCTAAGAAACGTATATTATCAAAACATATTTCCTTGTTGCAATAAGGAGTTCACAAGGTGTGAGGTGTTTGGTGTCATTGAACTGCAACAAGGATTAACACAGTTTTAATTTTATCGAATTATGAACCGAATACAAATGTTAGTGTTATATATATAAATATATACATATATATATATATATATATATATATATATATATATATATATATATATATATATATATATATATATTATATGTAAAACATGTGTTTAATTAGTTTCTGTAGATGTTAATCCGTTGAAACCCCAGTGTTTATAAACAGTTATAAATAACAAGTATAACTGTTTTTTATTAAATATTTTTATTAATACAAACATTATTGGTTAAATATGTTCATACATTTTTCGGTTGTACTCTTCACAGAGCCAACCTCTTCAGACGAACTAAACAAAACGAGGAAGTGAAATGTATTTGGAAAACGTTTTAATTAAGTATATTTTTTAGGGGATGGTACATGTTCATAATTTCAACGTGCAATCATAAAATCGAAGTACATTCTTTACGTGTTAACACTTCTAATTTGTTTCTCTCATTTTATTTGTTATTTTCATTACTTTCACCATCTATTTTATGACTCGTGTTCCTTACCCTCTCTTTTTATGGCCTACTCGAATAACGGTAGACTAATCTCGAAAAATGGTTTCGATTAACCAATGAACATACGATGCATGTCTGAATCAAGTATTAGTTTTTTAGAACGCAAGCTACCAATGACAAAATTCGAGTTAGACACCGGCTTCACTTTACTAATATATATATATGTCTAAAAGTATCCGACTATAGACCAGAAACATTTTTAAAATACGTGACGTGGTTTGGACTCTAATCTTCTTAAAAGTAAATGCCTTGTGCTTGCACACACTTAGCCCACCGATCCATCAACTGCCAGAACCACCTTCTGAAGTCTTTTTTTGAAGGTGTTCATCTCTGTCGGCGGATAAGCTTCAACAGGTGTTTGGAGTAGATTGATGTCTAACACAAATTAAGGAGTAGTTCAACCGATTCAAAAATAGCCGCAACTCAGCGGATAATGACCAGCGTTATGACAGGCCCCAAACCGCTCGGAGTTCAGCTGTTGTTGAGAGAGTGTGAAAAAAGAGATAATGCGGAACGCAGCAGCGAAGATGAACACCATTCCAAAAGAAGAGGGCCAGAGGTGTTTCTGGCAGTGGATGGATCGGTAGGCTAAGTATGCGCAAGCACAAGGGGCATACGTTGAAAGGGATAAATGTCCCAACCCCGCCACGTATTTGAAACATTTTTTCTGGTGTAAAGTCGGATACGTTTTCGACAGGCCTCGTATAGATGATAAATAAGTAACATTTGGTGTTGTTTATTGGTAATAATTGAATAAAATTTCAAACATCTTGATTACACGCTTAAGTTGTTGTTATAGCGAAACTATAATGTATTGTTTAAACAATAGATACAATCAGATTATCTACTACGCTTTAAAATGTTCGCTAATTAATGGGAAAGCGACCCAGGAAATAAATGGGGTGATTGATACATTCTTTGGTTTAGATATTTCTACATAAGCCATCATACAATCGAACATTTTTCTTTGTGGGTGGTTGAATAGTTTGGTCTTTTTTACCCATACCAACACTTTTATGTTGAAAAATAATACTTATTATCAATGATTAATTGTATAAGATTACTTGATTAAAATTAATAATTTCATTAGTAATTGTGTATGAAATTGTGTGTTTATACACTTTATAAGGTACTAGCGGAACCCGCTGCCCGGCGTTGCACGGGGGAAAATACTACCTATTGCATGACGTCGAATAAAAAAGAAAGGGCCTATTGTTTTTTTTCTGCCCCGTCTACCGTGTTGGCGAATGTTTTAAATTTAAAAAAAAGAAAAAAGTGGTAGAGTGGAATGGGATCGAACGCTAAAACTGGTGATAATGAAACCTACTTTCTTGCCGTCTGCAATAGGCCAATTAACCTTAGCTTGATTATTGGTATGCGTGTTAAATTAATACCAGGCAGATAATAAATAACAACCGGTGTGTTGTGAAAATTAAAATGTGTGTATTAGTTCCCGGTGTCGATGAGTAGAGTGACAGTACAGAATTGTAAGGGAGAAAAGTGTTTGCTACCACCTCTATGGAGTTGTTTTTTCGGAGAGACGTTGATGGTAGGCCAAATGTAATATTTAGTGTTAGGTAGAAGAAAATAATAACACATATACTAAAACACGCTCGAGTGAATAAGTGTAGTATAGTGGTGAGTTTAGTAGCCTGTGAGGCATGTGGTTATTTTCCTATACTCCGAGAAGGTACAGGGGAAAAATCGTCTCTACTTTATATATTAGATTAACGTGTAATTAGTTTCAGTAGATTCGATAGCAACGCCTCTCATAGTTCGCGACGTTAAAAATGAAACCAAATGCGCACCCTGCATACGAATGTGCAATTAACTGGACATTTATATAATTGTGGTACACCCACGTCGTAACAATATGCATGCTACATATACAATAGAATATGCTGTTTTGTTCTTCACCAGCTAGTCTACCTCCATACTTACGTTCGGTCGCACACCTTTTCCTTTACTTATATTAGGAGCCAGCACGTTCAGCCCCGGGAGTAATAGAACAACTATTGAATTGTTTGCGAAGAAACATACATTAATTTAGGCAACTTTAAATTCGTAATCAAAGTATTTTATGAAGTATGACTTCTTTAAATGTTGGTATTTATACTTGATGATAATCGATATATAAATATATATATATATATATATATATATATATATATATATATATATATATATATACATATAAATTAACAAATAAGAATGCTAAGTAATGTAAAGCTGAGAAACAGACACACTCACAAAGACACGCTTGAAATCCAATGATGTAATTAATATATATTTTTAAGAACTCTAAAGTGGATAACTCAGTATAGTTGCATACGATAGTTTCCATTTACCATGTTTCGCTGAGTAACTTACAATGTCTCTACGCTGAGAGTTTTTGCGACCATAATTTGTATTTCCATTAAATTATGTAGCGAAATAATATATATTCGTACAAATAACCTAGTGGAAGGAAATACAACTAAAACATAGGCAAGTATGAATCAACTATCGATATGTCAGACTGATTACTGTTTTGGTCTGGATTTAAAATTTCGATTAGATAATTGTATATGCAGAAATGAGGGTTTTTATGGGTGGTGTTAATCTAAGAATAAGTAGGACAATCAATTTTGAAGTTTTACAGGCGCAGGCAATCGGGTGAAGTGAGTATAGATAAGTTTCAGTCGAACCACATTTGTCAAACTTTAAAATATTAAAATAGTACGGCCCCTCTTTTATTCGTGAGATGTAACAGTCACCTATAGTTTGTAAAGGTTTGGACGCCTTATGCTATCCCTACCCTTTAATAGCGCTGATATACCAGTGTTCATTTTCATTTTACTGTAGGTATAATTTATGTGAATTTTGGGCAGCGATTTGGCCAATAGAATCACGAGAGAATAGCAAGTCGTCAACAGACTGGCAGGAATTGTTCCACCGACCGAAACGAGAAGAATTCGTTATATTTCGTGAGTGAAGGATTACATCTGCGGTCGAGTGGGAGATACTTGTCTCGCTTCTCAGAGACGCTCTTCTTAAGAGGCAAACATTGAATATCGCCTTCGATCTCTGGTGGGAACCCCTACTGATTTCCGGACATGAGCATGTGTCAGCTGATTGTACCGATGTTTACTAACCTCATCCCGAGGGACTAACGGAACGACAAAGAGATCTGAACACTGATTTTTTGTTTTATGATTTGAATTTCTTAAGACGACACATCGTACCAATCAAGAACATGGAGATTCGCATTCTCAAAATCGGGACATAGCCGATGCAAGATAGAAGAACTTACACACACTAAGTGCTCGATATGCTTTCGGATAATACTTTTTACAATAAAAATAATTAATATTTAATAATAAATAATAGTGTTAGTGATATGAGTAAATGGAACATGAACTCATTTTACTTATTTATTGTTCTCATATCTATATATGTCTGTGTAAGATTGATCTAAGGATATCATCTATGAGAATATATAGATAAAATAAAATGAAATAATTGACAAAGTACAGATTAGCAAACACAAAATGACATCAAAACGTTCAGTGACGAAATGATTCGCTTCATTTAATTTTCACCTCTGTTCTTCACTGTAAACCTAACAGTGTTAAAAATGTAACAGTTTTACCTCACAATCCTCCTCTCGCAAATCGAAATATTAAGAGTGTAATCCCTTTGCCTGGCATTATTATTTCTAGATATGTTGTGATTGTCCACTGCCCTCTACTTAAACTAACTGATTACTCTATGTATTTTACTTATCGCTATGATCTCATGATTCTCCCTACTCAAGTGTCTATCATTCGTTTTTATATTATATCCTCATCGTAATGTGTTTCTTGTATGAAATACATCAACTATATTATCGCACATTCAGCTAGAAGAAGTTTCTCTTAATACAAGAAATAAAATATTAGTCATTTGTTCGATTTGTATCTGATTTGTCTTTCATACTTTGTTGTTAATGTTCTATTTAATTATATCTATCTACCTATCTATCTATCTATCTATCTATCTCACTCTTACTCTCTCTCTCTCTCTCTCTATATATATATATATATATATATATATGTGTGTGTGTGTGTGTGTGTATGTGTGTGTATATATATAAATAGCATTAAATTAGTAGGAAATAAAAAGACATACTTAATTATTCTTTTTAAATATTAGATAGTAATACCAAATAATAAAATAAATAAATAAAATGTATTGTCAAGCAACGACACTACGTGTTGTTTAATGTGATTCATAAGTCACTTAGCTATTTATTTTTGAAATGTTTAGACATGCAAATTCTTAAGCATAACAGCTTGAAGAGGTCGTATATGATGTCGATAACACTTGCGCAGCCTGGCGAATTGATGTTGAAGGTTTTGTTTCAAACAAGGTTCGGATTTCTTCTTTTGCATATTTACGTTTCGGAGCACCTGGTTTTTGAGCATCTTGGACGATTCCAGTTCCTTGATTTTTTAAAAAATTGCGCGCATTGAGTTTTGTGCGAAGAATGTTTTCTGTTCACATCACGTTACCGTTGCCTTTCAACTAGTGTAGGAGATTCATCAAATTTGGCCATATGAATAACAATAAACATTCGCTCTTCAATTGTAAATGATATACTGCCCCAAAAAAAGCACACATGATGATTTACACAAATGTGAATAAATAAAAATAAATATATATAGAAACAAATATATTAACGAATAAATTGAAAATAAAAAAATAGCAGTAATTAGAGAGTAAGATAAATATGTATATATATATATATATATATATATTAATATGTATTTATATATATATATATATATATATATATATATATATATGTTGTTATTTACAAAGTTGAATGTTGATCAGTACAACAGGAGATCTAATAATTGTATAGCTGTTCTGTTTTTAAATCTACAAAAAAGCTGATATTCTACGTTTTCTATTTCACAACTGAAGTCAACGTTCCTTGTTATGTTTCCTATTATATAGTTGAATCTCATTTTGTATTTGTCAATTTTCGAACGATAAGTCGGCTTATTCTAGTTCTACGTCTGCAGTAGATTAAATTTAGTTAGTATCCTGAGAAGCGTAAACTGTTTTTTTACACTGTTGATTAATTACTCAAAGCTTCTTTAGACTATATATATATATATATATATATATATATATATATATATATATATCGTGGCCTCCGTTCAATCTGGAGTGACAATAGATAATCCCTGTGTTCATAATTGTGAAGCAAGGCATGCGCAATACTGAGCCGGCACTGTCTTTTTCCAGTAGGAAAGAGAAGCCACTGACAGTTGGAAACAATGTCGAGATACACGAATAGCACATACAGCGCCTGGTATACTAATATGTTGATCCATTTTTGTACTGGCGAGGCTGATGAAACGAAAACCGGTTTGTCAACTACATTATACCGTATATATATACATAGACACACATAAATATATACATATATACATACAAGTAATTAAGGTTTTCTATGATAATAATATTTTGGCTATACATTTGCACAATATGTTTCAGTCTGAGCTATAAAAATGCGGACATTTTTCAGTCAGAACGTCTTAGGTTTCTCTACAAAATTAAAGTGTAAATAAAATACGTTCTGACTTAAAATAGTCTGGATTTTTCAACCTGACTGAAATATGTTCTGCAAATTTATAAACCAAAAATAGTTGTATAAAGAAAATCTGTGTTACGAATAAATAACTTTACTGGATATTTTACCCTGTGCATCCAACTTTATCTTGGATTATATATATATACACACACACACTCATATATATATATATATATATATATATATATATATATATATGTGTGTGTGTGTGTGTTTATGTGTGTGTCTCTTTGTTTGTGTGGTTGAGAGAAATAAAAAGAGGGGTGCTAAATTTGTCGAAATTTGGCAAAGTTCGATCACTTTTACACTTTTCAATGCGATTTTGTGGTAAGGTCACGAAACCCTGTATATTTTGTCATAAGCGAATCTATCATTACACGTCGTGTTTGGTAGATTCTGATCAAATTGAGGAACAAGTATTGGAAAACAGTATAATGCCTCATCTTAGCAGTAAAGACTTTTAAAAAATTGAGAACATTTTAGTGTAGACATTCTGCACAAAAAAGTTGAAATCATTTCCATTATTCGATTCAGTTAAATAATATATCAGAATTCTCACCAAAACAAAGTGGATGAGGCCATCGGCATTTTTAACCGTAACCTCATCTATTTAAAACACCTACGCGGCTAGATGTTTTGCTACGATCATCTTTATAAACGTCCAGTAAACTTATTTTATGAATTAGTTTTCGTCTGATGATTTTACTAGCGGATATATATATATATATATATATATATATATATATATATATATATATATATATATATATATATATATATATATAATCACAGCTTACTGCGGTTTCATGAATCATACTATGATGAGAAGTATATAAATAACATTTTGAACGTCTGTACTCACCAGAACACACTTCATTCTGGATTTAACGCGTTAATCGGGGTTAGTCGCAATTTTATTCTTACTCACGAAGCTACCGTGTTATTTAACTACTACAAACGACATCTATTCTTTATCATATTCATTCATTATTAACGTCCAGTAAACCCATTTTATGAATTAGTTTTCGTCTGATGATTTTACTAGCGGATATATATATATATATATATATATATATATATATATATATATATATATATATATATATATATATATATATAAAGTCAAACCACCCACCAAGCGTTATTAAACACATACCGTTATCCATAGGGCATAGAATTAGCAATAATTCTTCTAATGTTTAATAACAATAGTAATGCTTACAATGTTGCTCTCGGTAATAGTGGTTATATTAACACGAATATACAATACCAAGATAATAGGAATAAAAATAAAAATGATAAAAATAGAAAACGAAAGATTATTTGGTATACACCTCCGTTTAACCAACTAGTTAAATAAAAGATTGGACACATGTTTCTTAATTTACTAAGTAAACATTTCCCAATTAATAACCCATTGCACAAAATCTTTAACAAAAAACACAATTACACTTAGTTATAGTTGCACTAAAAAAAAAATCAAAGGTCACAATAAACAAATACTAAAGGATAATCATACAAACAACGTAAGTAGCATACAAAATAATGAATGTAATTGTAGAAATAAAAGTGAGTGCCCGCTACAAGAAAAATGTTTAATGAACAACGTAGTGTATCTAAGTACAGTGTTCCCAGGGAATGATCATAATTTGAAAAAATTCTACATAGGGGGTACTAGTACTAAATTTAAGGATAGATATAGAAACTATAAATGCTCATTTAACAACATAGATAGTGACAGAAAAGGCACTTCATTATCTAGATATATTTCATCACTAAAAAGAAATGGCATAGTTCCTGTGGTGAAATGGAATATTTTAAAAAGGGCACCAGTGCAAACACTAAATGACCCTACTTGTTTTCTGTGTTTAAATGAAAAACTGGCTATAGTTTTGTTTCCAAATAAGAATGCTCTACTAAACCAGAGGGACGAGGTGGGTTACAATTGCAGGCACTTCAAAAAGTTCACCTTAGATGCGTATTGTGAAGAAGGATGTAAACATTACTTAAAAATAAATAAATAAATAAATAAAAAACTAAAAATAAATTAATAAACAAACAATGAATAAAAACAAAGATTAGAAATTAAAATTATTTTTTTAAACATAACATTAATTTTTTACAAATGATGAAGGATTGCATAATTAATGCAACATAATTAACAATGATAGGTAGGACTAAGTTAACTAATTTAATCATAGGACAACTTGATGTAGAGATCTTGAATATATAATTTTCTTACGGAAAATAAAGATAGGCAAATCAAAACCACTATTACAATTTTGGAAAAGATAGAAATTAATCTCAGTATTATAAATATAGTTTTTGGATTATTTATGTGGGTTGTTATCATACATGTTGGGATATATAACTGATTGTACCAATGTGAATCCGGATGATGAGATAACTAATAATAACAATTAATAGGTTACAAAGTTTAGAATTTAGATTGAATTTAGAGGTTTATTGCAGGGTATACATAATGGTTAATTAAATTAATATCAATTAAACGTTCATTAGACAAAATCAATATTGATGGACACATGAACAGAAAATAAAATACAATAAAAAATTGCAATTCTTTTATAAAATAACGCAAAATTACTACAGAAAATAAAATTTTATGGAAATTGTAAAAAACTGGATAAAAATAATAACTAGTCGATAATGAAAACTTGGTTTCCAATCCCCAAGTAATTAGGTGAGAAATATTGAGATTAGATTAATTTAATTCGCCGGTAAATATAGTTAATATCTGTTAAGAAATTTAATTAAATAGTAAATAATGGTTGTCTTTATATATAATACTATATCTAATAACTTGTCGGAAAAGTGTGTTGTAAGTAGTTAGGAAGGAAGAAAAATTGAATCATTAACACTTTACAAAAAATTAAGATATATATATATATATATATATAGGTGTGTGTGTACTTGTATATATATATGTATGTGTATGTATATATATATATGTATATATATATATATATATATGTATATGTGTGTATATATATAAGTGTGTGTATGTATGTATGTGTGGGTATATATGTATGTATATATATATATATATATATATGTATATATATATATGGCTTTATGGGTGTGTATGAATATATATATGTATGTATGTGTGGTTATATATATATATCGCTGTATGGATGGGTTTGGATATATGTATGTATTTATGTCTTTATTCTTACATTTATATATAAGTATGTATGTATACTTATGAGTGTATAAATCTGTGCGTATCAATATGAGGGTGGATGTGTGTGAGTGTGTCTCGGTGTATGTGCGTAGGATCAAGATGGAGAAAATGGAAATGTATTGACAGGAGTGCCAAAAAATGTTAGCAAAATAGATTAATACATTTATAAGTGAGTGTGTGTGTACATATGTGTGTATGTATGTATGTATGTATGTATGTATGCATGTATGTATGTATGCATATATATATATATGTATATGTGTGTATGTATGTATGGATATATATGTATATATGGATGTATACATGTCTGTGTGTATCTATACATGTATATATGTGCTTAGATTTACTTCTACATATAAATGTGAGTATATGTCTGTGAGTATATTAATATGTACGTATTAGCGTAGATATGATTATGTATGAGTATGTCTCGATGTCAAGGCCTGTGGTGGGAGAGTAGGGAACCTTTATGACCCACTTTCTTTCGAGGTGTCAAGAGTTGTAGAAAAGGTTTGTCTCGTCTGAAAGTTTTTTTAAATTGTAATTTGCCTGATTGTTTGTTTCTTTCTTTTTCTTTTTCTCGTATGATTGTGTAGGAGCGGATATCATTTTAATTCACCAGTAACATCCCTGAGGAGGAGCCAACAAGGTTCTGAAAAAATAGTCCTATACTCCAACTATGTTTCTTTTAATATACACGTGCTGGTCAAAAAAATAGAACATATGTATAAAACTGTAAAAATCATTCCGTTTGAGATAATTTTCGGCTTTTAAATTGTGTAGACGAAATATTCTATATGTAAATAACAATTACATCTATTGTTAATCAATTGTAATATTTGCATATGTTAGACTTCATTGTCACAGAGTAGTTTATTGTCACATTGGGAAATTCAGCGTTTCAATTTAATAGAACATTATTCGTTGAGTAATCTTAAACTCAAAAGAATTATGTGTTTAAAAATATTTTGCAAGTAATTTAATCATAATCTCTCATTATGGGTCGCTCTAAAGACATATCTTTGTTTGAGAAGCAGCGAATGTTCGATTTGCGGGAAGTAGGATAGACGCACATGGAAATCGCAACCAAGGTCGGATGTCTAAAATCGGTAGTGACCAAAGTGCTCCAGAAAGATGTTAAGGGTGTTGCCAACAGCAATTGCAAGAAATGCGGACGAAAGAAAAGCACTACTGAAAGACAAGACCGGGCACTGGACAAGGTGGCAAAGAAAAGTCGATTCCAGTCAACAAGCCACATTACTAAAAGTGGAAACAGGCTTCTGGTGCCGACGTTTCACGAAGCACTACCTACCGAAGGCTCCGGCAACTGGGATACCAAAATCGTAGAGCTGCCACCAAATCGCTCCTTAACAAAAATCAGATGTTGAAGAGGCTACGATGGGCAACTGGTCATCAAACCTGGACTACAGACGAATGGCGGCGTGTGATCTTTTCAGATGAGTCTCGATTTTGTATTTCTTTCGGCGACCAAGAGCCACGTGTTTGGCGAAGATCCACGGAACGGTATAACCAAGAATGCGTCAAGAAGTCTGTGAAGTTCCCGCAGTCTTGCATGGTGTTGGGCTGTATGAGTGCTAAGGGTGTTGGTAATTTCTGCTTCATCAAAGGAAATGTAAACGCAACAGTGTACCAAGATATCATGGAAGCTAATTTACTGTAAGTGCTGGATAATCAGTTTGACAGTGACGCCACATACATCATTTTTCAACATGACTTTGCACCGACACACTCTGCCAAGTCCACAACTTCCTGGCTCCGAGAACAATCGATCCCTGTTCTTGAATGGCCGGCGAACTCGCCAGATTTTAACGTTATTGAAGCCTTGTGGGATCAGATGAAGAGGAAACTTCGCAAAGAAAAACCTACTACCCTTGCAGCCATGAATATTGCAATACAGAACACATGGGATTCGGTGTCTACACAGTTATGCGAGAAGCTTGTTGATTTCATGCCCGGCGAATTGATGCTGTTATCAAGGCAAAAGGTGCTGCTACTAAATATTGATTAATTTTTATCTGTATTTAAGTTAATAAAAAAAACTATTTTGTTTTCTTAGCTGTTTTGTTCTATTATTTTGAAACGCGAAATAGTGAAAAACTGACATTGCAATTGATATGAAAAAAAGTTTCTATCGTAAACCAACTATTTCAGTTAGTTTAGCATTATAGGAATATTTTAGCACCAATTACATCTCACAGATTGTCCTCAATAAAAATGAGAGATTATGATTAAATTACTTGCAAAACTTTTTTAAACACATAATTTTTTTGAGTTGTAGATTACTCAACGAATAATGTTCTATTAAATTGAAACGTTGAATTTCCTAATGTGACAATAAACTCTGATATATGCAAATATGACAAATGATTAAAAATAGTTGTAATTGTTATTTACATATAGAATATTTCGCCTACACAATTTAAAAGCCGAAAATTATCTCAAACGGAATGATTTTTACAGTTTTATACATATGTTCTATTTTTTTGACCAGCACAAGTATATATATATATATATATATATATATATATATATATATATATATATATATATATATATATATATATATGACATCATTTACAAAGTAAATACTCATTTTTCCAATATTCATAGAAAGTGGTCTAGGGGTTTAATTCCAAGCCGTAGTGTGTAAGTTTACCTTGCGAATAGGTTCGAATCCTTTGACCGACATTAAGTAGTAGGTCTTACACTGAAAATTGCTTAAACATGAAACACATGTATCTATAGGTAAACAATTAAATATTTATCAAACATACTGTGTATGTATATATAAACTACTAGTAAGGTAAAAATAACAACAACACGAAATTGCTAGATCCTAATGGCTTAAAAAGCTAATAAAAAGTATTTTTTTAATCATATTCATTAAAGTGCCTGTTGGGGGATATCCGGGGTACATATATATATATATATATATATATATATATATATATATATATATATATATATATATATATATATATATATATATATATATATGTATACTAGTCTAAACCGTGTGTCAGAAATGATACAAATGTCATTCTTCGTTTGCGCTCGCACGAATATTCATATAAAATCATAGAATTGCGTCGGTAATTTAATATTTCATGTATGAATTATTATCCTCATCATTTCTCATAACATAAAATAACACCGCTTACTTCATAGTTTGAGCGTAGGGTTTCTTGTTGTATGTATTTAAGTAGTCTAAATTGCTATTTGCTTTCTCCCCTCCCCTGTCTACTTTAAATGATTTCGCTCGGCGTTATAAAAGGGCACATTTTATTCGTTAACTTTTATATTACGGGACGGAGTCATATTTATTTGTATACAAAAATACCCCCCCCCCCACACACACACATATATATATATATATATATATATATATATATATATATATATATATATATATATATGGATATATATATTCTTCTAAGCTTTATCTTCAAAAATGTTATTCCAATTTTAATCAGAATTCATTAAATAAGTTTGATTCTAAAAATAATGTAAACATTCGTGGCTTAATCTACATGCGTATTGAGAGGAAATTGATATTCACGTGTTAATACTTACTAATGGTAATACATTTTATGCAAATCGGGGACACTTGCCTATTTAAATGAGAGCTTGTTCCAATATTATTAACTCAACAAGAACCCTTTAAAATGCATCAATGAAATTGTAATTTTGGGAAAATTAATTACTTCATGTCTAATATCGATGGTAAAAATGTAATCAAAATCAATGGTGAGTGAATATTTTTGAATATATTTGCATATTCAATATCTTTGCATAAAACTTCAGTGAATAAAATATATCTTACATAATTACGCTTAGCAGCCTGGTTTTAATATTCATAATTATGCATTCATTATCTATCACTTTAACTTTATATCGGCAGACATGTATTATCAAAATTCTAAAAATGTCATACATTTAAATATCTACAGTAATTTTAAAGGTAAGCCAAATCTATTTGTTAATATTTTTACATTTTTATCTATGTAGTTTATATAAATACAGATTTAGTCTGTATCTGCGTCCGTCAATTACAATTTTTATTAACCTTGCGGAATTTGTCTCAGAGATGTTAACTACTTGGAGAAATTAAATTGAGAATAAGCATTATTAGTAAATTATAAGAACAAATAACGCGGATGACATGCCCGAAACTAGAAACTTGTGAATTCCAATCTGAGGATCTATACACCGACCTATTTGAACGTTCTTATAAATAAGGCTGAACGTTAATTCTATAACGTAATTATAGCTTTGGCGTCACCTCATCGATTCATGATGTATGTCATGTTTCAAAAGATGAATTCAAACATAAGCGATAATAGAAACTAAATAAATGAATGGCGTTGGAAATTATATCACTAGTGTAAAATCATTCATTTTGCTTTAACTACGCATTGCACGTATTTTTTTCACAACTAGATAATTCTCCCAGTCTAGCAAACATACGCGCATATTTGCTAGTATATTACATTTGATTTACATCGGCTAATAAATCGGTGGCCATTTTACGATAGAACTATGATAGAGAACTCCACACACTGCTTCTTTTGAGCCCGTTGCAAGATTTTAATTTTCATTATTAATAAATTTAGTATAACATTGAAAAAGTGAATTCAATTAGGAAATGATGAACACGTGTCACACAACTGGTTTCAGCAAACAGGAGCAATGCACCAAGGATGTTCATATAAAAGTCGATCGGCCGTCTTAAAGAAAATATTAGACATTTGAGACAGAGTATTTCTATCCAACATGTGGGTGAAATTCAATAGATGATACATTGCAACGGTCGATCACAAGAAGAATATTATCTCCACAGTGTTTGCATATGGTAATCTTACTTATAGCTTATCTCTTAATGTGTCATCGGAGTGCAACCTCCTGTTTGAAAATGTTACTCAAATAATGATTTTTTTAGTATTATGAAAATTATTAAATGAACGAAATATGTAAACTAGTTTAATGGCTTATGTTTATTTTAAGAACAAGTTCATGTTTTAGTGCATTCGAAATTTAAATTTGAAAAACATTTTAATTCAGAATCAAAAATAATTTCATGATAAATTTCAATATAGATTAAATGTTAAGGGCACTAATCGATGTTTTCTCAAGATAAGGAAAATCGATTAGATAAAGTTATTTTGCTGAAAAAGACCAAAAGTACGTTGTTCATTTGTCATTCTGAAATTCTCGTTTTCTGGTAATCGAGAATAACGAACGGATCGATTTGTCAAATAATAAATTGGGTAGATTACATAAAGAAAATGTATAGATTGATACATCTTGTTTTCGAACGAAAGTATAAACTAGTGAATGTAACATTATTAAAGTGAGATATAAAATCATCATACAAGTGACACAAAAGTTTGTTTTAATACATTGCATATACAGTATATCTGGCGTTCAATGAAAGTTGATCTGAGTGTATGAGTGAACACGCCACCGGCGTCATTTATATAAGTCTATTTTTGATTAAGAAGGATTGAATATTAAAATCAAGGAAGCCAATCGAACTGATGCTGTCTGTACTAATAGAACGGATGTGTAATTAAAGGATGTGTCTTTAAGAGCACAATCGAGCCCTAATGTAGAAGGAAACTTAACTTTTCTTTATATATAAGATATTTATGCACATATATATATATATATATATATATATATATATATATATATATATATATATAATATTAATTATTTATTACCTACATACATCGATGTTTCATGCTAACGCAATCTTCAGTGCAGGAAGTTTATTCTCAACGGTCGGCGGGCTCGAACTCCAATCACAAATCGCTACTGATTCAGTCAAGAGCGTTAACCCCTCGGCCATAGGGAATTAGCTAATAATTAAGGAGGAATTTAACTTTGTAAATAGCGAGTCGGCGGCTAATTTACATTTCAGTTGAAAGTGATCAACAAAGTGTTTGGATCTTGCATGAAGCTATTTGTACTGCTTGTTATCAAACTAACTCAGAGTTCCCGGTCTATATATATATATATATATATATATATATATATATATATATATATATATATATATATATATATATATTGTAAGGATCTAACATCAATCTAGCTAACATAGAAATGTTGAAAAATCAGTTTTTGTATGCGGTTCTTAAATTCCCACTTGATTTGAACCTATAAAAAAATAAAATACCAAAAAAATAAGTCTTTCATTTTGCTCCTAACATTTTCTGTGGCTTCGCCTGTTTTTTGTTTATTGTTAAAGGTGACTTTACCATCGGAAGTGCGTGTCGCAACCAATTAGCAAATAAACTTGAACCGACAGCCTGGCGAAAAGTGAAAATTGCTAAGACTCCATCGTTCAATATCCCAGTGAGAAAATGAGATTTACTCTTCTCTTGTTCTTTTTATTATTATTTAAAGTAGTAGTAGTAGTAGTAGTAGTAGTAGTAGCAGTAGCAGTAGTAGTAGTATTAGTATTAGTATTAGTAGTAGTAGTAGTAGTAGCAGTAGTAATAGTAGTAGTATTAGTAGTAGTAGTAGTAGTAGTAGTAGTAGAAGTTGTACCTACTAGGAGTTCTTACGCGAGACATCATCAGTGATCGCGCAAAGCGACGGTTGTGTTCCACGGAGTCTAAGTGACAACAAGTCTTTGTAGAGTTCCAGTACTTTCCGGTTTTTTTTCCAAAACTGTTTCAAATGTTTTCACAGCACCTGTTTATCAATGGTTTATCTGAGATTGTAGTGGAAATAAGGTTCTTTCAAATTCCAGTGCTCTGCGTACTCTTCTAATGGGGTGTGCTGGGACGGCGTGGTGATTTCATCCTCTGTCTCGTTATACACCCTGCCATAATTCCTCTTCTTCTTCTTCTCATTATTATTATTATTAGTAGTAGTAGTAGTAGTAGTAGTAGTAGTAGTAGTAGTAGTAGTAGTAGTAGTAGCAATAGTTGTTATAATAATATGCGTGTTTTTTTTGTATTTTCTTTTCTTCTCTTTTTCCCTTCGTAATGTTGGTGTTCGCAAAATGCATTTATTTAAGTATTTTTAATTTTTTTTTACTTTGCCTTCAACGAAACACGATTCCCTTAAATTATTCTTCGCGATTTCGATTGTATTATATATTTATTTTTAATTTGCTGTTTCTTATGCATTGCTTGCATCAGAACATCAGAAAAGGACAACTTTTTTAAACCGAAATACTTTAATGCTACCGTGCATTAAAAGGAAAAACTCCCAAAATGCAATCACCTGGTGTGTTATTGGCTTAGTGGATACCATTCGAATATTGTGTTATGGGAAAGCATGAAATGTGTTCGATTTCGCTCCAATATCTGGTGCCTCATCCATAGCAAAAACGTGCTTTGGCCCACGACTTAATAAAACTTTCATTTCTTTCTCCATGTGCCTTGCTCCAGACAAAATTTCTATAGACAGAGACTGCTTCCTTGCAGATTAAAATCCAATGTCACATATGTGGCATAAATAATAATAAAAAACGTTGTTTATTCATTAATACTTTTTAACACTCTCATAATATGTTACATCTATCAACTTGCAAGTATCCCATCTCATTAACCCTCATCCTCGAGTGAGGTTAGTCCTTGATAAGTAGACAGCAATTAGGTTTGAAAAAGTTTGGGAAACAGGAATTCGCGGTTAACGTCACGGCGAGAGTTTGTTGACGTGTTCCACTTGTTTATCATGTCTATTACCGTTGCAAATTCATTTCATACGGAATAATCAAGTTGTCACACCGGTTCTCATTTGATCATCAAATTTAAGCAACGGTGTACCCCAGGGATCTATTCTTGAACTTCTACTGTTCCTAATTTTCATAAATTACCTCCCTGATGTCATTGCGACTGAGATAGGAATATTTGCTGACGACACCACGCTCTACTCTCGTCATGTGGGCAAAACCGACGCACACATATCTGAGGCAATGGCTGAATCCTTAGAAAATGACCTCCAGTCTGTAGTAGAATGGGGTCAAAAATGGATGGTAACTTTTAATGCCGCAAAGACAAATATGCTATCTTTCAATAACTACAAGTAACCTCTTCAACCACCGATTGTCATGACAAATAGCACCCTGCCTGAGAGTTCATCATTCAAACTCCTCGGCCTAACTTTCACAGATAGCATGAATTGTGATAAATATATTGAACACATTGCCAGGGCTGCTAGACCAAGCCGACAATCTGCCAAATACTATCCATACACTGTGGAGGCCCCCAGATTCCGAAGAGCTTTCTACTCCAAAAGCTTCTTTCCTCGTGATGCTTCACTCTGGAACTCCATTCCTGCTCCCTGCTTTACTGACGTTCTGACATGCACAACTGTAAAACTAATGTAAATAGACATCTCTGCGCAGCTCCTAATTTAGGTTGACACCCCCCACCCCCCCCAAAAAAAACCTTCACCCTTTTTTCTCAGTAGCCTCTTAAGTCTACAGTGGCGGCCTGCCTTGTTTGGGGTGAACTATAATGACGATTGTCGCTATCAGATAAATGAGCATTCAGGAATACCATGATCTCTAGGTTGGATGGCTACGAGATCCTTCGTCGTCAAATAGGATGTAAGATTTATAGGCATAAATAAAGGATATTCTCGATACAATGTTTATTGTAAAGACATTGTTAACATGATTATATTAACAATGGTAATGAGTACGTATTGAAGAGGGGGAACAAGAGATAAAGTTGCACATTTTTTTCGCTGGTAAAGGCTTGTTTGTTTTTCTAGGATTTAGATGGCAATTAACGTTATTAATATTATTATTATTATTATTATTATTATTATTATTATTATTATTATTATTATTATTATTATTATTATTATTATTATTATTATTATTATTATTTATTTTTTTTAAATTGTTTTATTATTATTATTTTTTTATTAATATTTAGAGAACTAATGATAGTACAGTGTCAGCTATTGTTTGTTATTATGCTTGCTGGTTTTTATTTAGTGGCAATTTATAAACACTAAATTTATTAACCAAGTGATATTGTCTAATAAATTGATGTATTTTTGAGTTGAAAATATTAGGAAACAATTACATGACTTTGAAATGATGATAAACACTGAATTAATAGATGTGTATATTAATCTATACAAACATAGGCTAAGCCAATTTCATGTTTCTTCAATACGTTATCACCCTTCACATTTTTTAAATAGATGGAATCGCCCGATCGGCGAAGATACTATGCAATGGTTGTTTACATTTCATCCGATGACGCTGTTGTGTTGAACGTTAAACTCGAACAAATCCACTTTCTTTACATTTGGATGAAGACCAAAGTGTAGTATATGTTCTGTGCAAATATGTTAAAATGATTTTGTGGTGTGGGCGTTCGCTCCGGACGTCCATAGAATGGAAATACGTCACAGACTCCTATAAGTATTGTCCATAAATACCTCTATAACCAATACCTATAAACCGATATAACCAGATATATTATGAAACAACATCACTCAGAGTACATAGATGTTTTAATTTGAACAAAAGTGCACCAATATTATTGAGAAGGATGCGTGTGCGACGGACGTCCATAGAATGGAAATATGTCACAGACTCCTATAAGTATTGTCCATATACACCTCTATAACCAATACCTATAAACCCCTATAACCAGATATATTCTGAAATAACATAACTCAGAGCACATAGATGTTTTAATTTGATCAAAAGCGCTACAATAATATTGAGAAGGTAGCGTTTGCGGCGGATGCCCATAAAATGAAAATATGTCACAGAAAAAACATACAAATGATTTGGAGGTATACTCCTATGAGTACAGAAACATTATCCGAAAACTGAGGGATACAACTGCGGAATGTTCACAGGCCCCTCTAGTCTACATAATAAGCATTTCATGTCCGTAAACACATTTGCACACACAAAAAAATAAGATCGGCTTATGTTATATGATAAGTAAAGTTGTGTGACTAAGATACAACAAATCTGAATTTAGCAATTTTAAAATGAATTGTTCCCAAATCGAATTATATCGTCCCGTCGACTAAATGGAACAGTTTTAAATGAATGCATTTCAAAAGGTGAGATTATATTGTTTTTAAATATATTTAGCCGGGAATTATTTTTACAGTAACATTACAGAGAATAGTTATGGTTCTAAAATTACTTAATTTCTACTATTTTAAATCAATAAATAAAGAAGAGACATATTAATTTTATTTAACTAATTTTGAGGATACAATGTAAATTACTTTAACGGAAGAAGAAAGAGTAATATTATTTTCTTCAAGGTATTTCCCCTGTATAATTTGGATTATTATAACTATTATGTTATTGTCACAACGTTTTAGTCGATAAAACTTCCGACTTCTACAGTTCTGTCTTGTTGGATTTGGAAATGCTCATGTTAAACTCGGGAATCTGTGTGGAATTTCGAACGGAACTATTTAGTTAATCCATCAAACCACCATTAAAAAGTATATATATATATATATATATATATATATATATATATATATATATATATATATATATATTAATAAAAAGTAGTAATCTATAGTTATGAGTGATTAGACTACACATCTTAGACAAGAAGGCATCTAAATGTCATACTTTTATTGTCCACAGCAACCGTGACGCTACGGATATACGTGCAAAAGTAAGAATCAGTTTTAAGTCAAATACTTCTGGGGATTGAAGGTTCAATCCTCAGTACAGAAGATACTAAGAATACAATTAATAATTACTTGCACCCAGTCATGGCTGACGCAACGAGAACAAGCTCTCTCCGTGGATTAAATAAAATGTTATTTTCGAAATTCCGCACAAATTCCCGAGTTCGACAGAAAGTTAACTATACAAATTGTTGTTTACAGCACCGTGGAATTTTCACGGATCCAACTAGTATTGTAAAAATAGCGTAGATTTTGCGCGCAAATATGTTTTTTTTTTTTTACTGTTCAGTTGAGCATATGGTAAAACTGGGAGATGCCTGAATTGGCGTAGTAAACAATAAAAACAATGATTATAAATCCCCCTTCTTAACGTGCATGCGTTGATGTTACGTACGATCTTCAGAATGGTGTATTTTTATCATTGCTACATAATAACTTTCCAGCTATTTATCAGTTTCCTTATTAATAGAACTGAGTGCGCGTAGATGATAAGATGGATGATGTTTACGTGTGAGCCATTTTGTTGTAATTGCTATTTCGAGTTATTTATATTTGTCGAAGTTATTACATACAACAAAAAAAAACGATGTAACCTGGGATTGAATAAATAATCCCATGTCTTTTTGCGTAAAACTCACATGCAACATATTACCTTTTTTATTTTTTTAACATTTTATGTTATTTTTTAATTAAGGACCAATAATGTGCTTAGCATATTTAATTGGGGAATATCTGTAAGTAAAGACACATTAATTGAAATAATGTGTAATGCATAACCACTGGCTGATAAAATGAACACACCATATTACATCGGTTGATTAAATAAATGGTTAAGTAAGAAATTCTGTCCAGTTTCTTTTGTTTGCCATAAAGTGTTCTCAATTCTACTCAAGGTTCCCAAGTTTGAGAATATTCACATGAAGCATGTTGGAGATTACATCGGTTGAAACGTTGTATCGTGAGAATAGTAGTCCGCATCATTCTAATAATAGAAATTATTTGGAACTGTATGAATCCCGGTCTCCTCCTACTTCGGGTGAAAATGATCGATCATTTTCAATAACTCGTTTACAATTATTATGTTATGGTATTAGATAACAGAAAACGAGTGGGTAGCATATCTGAATTAATCGATGGAATAAATTCCAACTGATATTTTTGTTTCCCCAAACAAAGCTATTCCATTCATAGATTTTACTGAGAATCCTGAATTTCTTTTGTTTGATATCTTTATGCAATTTGACAATTCATCTATGTAGGAAACACAGATTAAAACAGCGCAAAGTTGGAACAGAAACACCGTAAGCATGCGTATAGCAAGAACCGCTTATGGAACCGTCCATTACTATGTGGAAACCGACGTGCCACGATCCGAGTTGAGTGTTAAGTCTAAGGGGCATATGCTTCTCCAGTGTTTACTATGCATTAAACGCATGATATATATAGTAGTAGCAGTAATAATAATAATAATAATAATAATAATAATAATAATAATAATAATAATAATAATAATAATAATAATAATAATAATAATAATTATAAATCACTGTAAATTCCTAGTACTTGAAGTAACATGCCTTGGAGAAGATAACCACACCTTGTATGAGTCAGTGTATAGCCGTGTCAACAGGAGTCTTATTTGGGCTTTAAATACTATGTAACTTGGATACTTTATCAGGATTTGCTTGTAGGGTTAAGGATCTTCATGAAATGGTGTCTGAATAAACACCTGCAGAGAGAGAGAGAGAGAGAGAAAGAGAGAGAGAGAGAGACCGAATTCACGCAATGATGGGGTCTAGTAGGCATTCATATATGTGATCGATCACATGTGCTTGACTTATCGCATCATTTATACGTATTATTGTTTCAAGTGATGAATTTATTTAGGTCGTTTTGCTCGTCTTATGTTTGTACATTGCCGCTATAACAAACAACCCACTTCTAGATTAGTGGATAATTACCCAAGACAATAGCCTAGCTAACGGCATTGTGTCGTCCACACTGGTTGACTTCTAAACCTTCATCGGATGTTTTCAGTGAAGACTCACTTACGCTTCAAAAAAACTTGGCTGTGAGCCTAAGTTCAAGCTTCCGGTCTTCGACTCAAGTTATTTGACGATGTTTTTTGTTGTCAGTTATTTATCAATGTGAGGCTTACATCAAAAGAATAGAGAACGTTAGGGCAAACAGCGGTTACAAAGTTGAAACCATGGCCATAAATAACAGATGCATTTTGGTGATAAGAAAAACCCACTTTGGTTCACTGCTTCAAAACAGGTATCCCTTCATTTTCACAACGGAACGTTTTAATCATTCGAATTGCTGGAATAATTTCTGTTTTATTTGCTGAACCTTCATAATATCCTGGATGTCCCTTTTTAATATGAGACATCATTCTATCGAAGATATTAAAGCTTACAATTTTGAAAATCCAGTGGTTAGAGTAAAACAAATTGGATTTATATATTCTTTGTTCAAACTACTTGATAATTAAATAAATATTGTTCTTTTTTCAAATTGTCATTCTTAATACTTATTTCGTTTTATATATATATATATATATATATATATATATATATATATTATAGATAAAATAGGTATCCGCTGACATGCTGACACGTGTTTCATCGTACTTCGACTCTTCATAGTATATATATATATATATATATATATATATATATATATATATATATATATATATATTGTAACACCCAGATTTCACGAAAATAATTCAGCAGGCCTTAGAAATCACGTAAACAGGTTCAATCTTGCCGACCTAATCATTGTCCTTTCTCTAGACCAGACTTAATCAGTATTCCAATACCATTACTCTCATAAGCCTTTACTATACCTTACTAAAAAAATGTTCAATTCGGAGGACATAATCATTAATGACCTTAGACCGACTAATGACCACGAACACCGATATAGAATTTAATCTTAATTTGAATTTCTTTTGCATTGATTTAAAGTCTTTTAATCCAGGCCCTGATATTAACATTGATGGGTTTTTAACCTTCTTTTCTTTTTTCTCTCGAAAGTTAAAACCTTAAACCGATATACGCTATTTGAACTTTCTAGACAACACCAAGTTAACGGCCTAATATACGCTTTTGAGTTTTACAAATTTGTTTTTCTTATTTTAAATCTTAACTGTTACCCCCCCCCCATTTTTCGATCTTTACTAAACTTGATGATCTCAGTCCCCTCCAACCCACATTTTAAACAAACATACCTAACACTCTAAAGAAACAACGTACCCAAACGAGAGTGATACGTGGATTTACATTTCTAAAACAGGTGAGAACATAAGCTGAAGAGGTTTAAGTCCTTCTGAGCTTGAATTTTTTTGTACCAATATATATATATATATATATATATATATATATGGGTGTGTGTGTTGTATGTCTCTGTTCTTAGGTTGAACAGTGTGGTTAAAAGAAAATCGCGAACTGTCATGAACGAACATTAGTGTACACAAATAGAACAATTTCCATGTGTGTATATACACTGTCAATTCACAGTGTATAAACATCGAGCGATTGCTTACTCACGTAAAGTGGCTTAATGTAACAACTAATCAGTTAAGTGTCGATATATTTTGGAGTATTTGTCAGTCTAGCAATATTAAAGTGGATGATACTATATAAATATGAGAAACACAAAATAAGTATTGTTGATAAAAGCGGCGTATATGTATATACATATATATATATATATATATATATATAGGTCTCTGAAGAACAGCGAGTTAATTAAGTAAAGAACTACAGTTTACTTTGAGAAACAATTGCTTGACCCAGGCAATTCTGCCATAGAAGGATTAGAATAAAAATGTTAAAGATTGATTTCATTAAAGACGTATTATATTGGTTATTGGAATAAAAACAATCATCACATATATATATATATATATATATATATATATATATATATATATATATATATATATACCAGCTGTACCTACTAATTGTTGCTAAGGACTTGTGTATGTTCATGGCTGTATCGTTTGCCGTTTAACAAGGGAATTACTTTCCTTTTATTTTTGGGGATATATCATCTATTTTAATTATATTAATAGTTAAAAATGGAATTAATTACTTTTTGAACTTTCAGTTATCTTATAGACCAGCTTCATGTACTCAGTGTAGAAGACTAGTCTAGAGTGTTCTACGAATGTATTTTGAACTTTGCATTAGAGGTTTTTGACAGTTTATTTTTAACATCCCCGATAGTGCTCAACTTTAATTTCTTAAGGGGCTTTAATATAATATTTATAAATAAATATTGAATTATTAATACTTAAAGACGCTAGCTTTTCAAGCTATAAGTCTCATCAGTGCAGGGAAGTAAACATTACATGCGATCGGGAGGCGCGAACCCAATTCACAAAGTCAGCCTATTTAACTAATAGTCCAACGTAATGGAAAATCAAAAACAAACACCAAAAATATTATCTGTGCAGTCATCAATATTTTGTCTCTGTTGCAAGACTTCTAACAGATGGTTGGTCTGAAGAAAATAACAGACAAAATAACAAGTACACAATCTTTGAAACAATGGTAGTACGAGGAGAACAACTTTAAAAGACCGCTAAGGAAAGGATAAATTATAAGTTACAAATAGATGGTAGCAGTGGGAGAAGTTTAGTTTATTGTGGAAAATGTGAGGGGGACATTTTAGCGGTCGGAATTATTCAACCATTAGGGAGAAGGTGACCGTGCGTGATGTAAGCTGAACAATGGTCGAGTATGAAAAGACAAGTTATTGGGTCAAGAAACTGGTAGCAGTAGGAGAAATTTAATCAACCGTGGAAGGTGGCGGGGGCAAAAATGATAGAAAACATGAGGAAGGAAGAGGAAGCATGAATCATAATGGGATGGTGTAGGCACGGGGAGAGTCCGAGAAAAAACTGTGGCGAAGGAGGTAATGTATTCATATGCAATGTATGCATATATATATATATATATATATATATATATATATATATATATATATATATATATATATATATGCACATACACCCACAACATATATATATATCGCAAAATAAAGTGATATGAGTTATGTTACTACGTCCTCGGGGTAATTGATTTGACACAAAATATCGTTGGAATTTAAAAAATGTTGTTTAGTTCTTTTTTCAAAATAATCCATGAACTGAAATGCATAAAATGTTCTTTATTCATTTATGTTATTTATTGATTCATATACACATATATTTGTATGTATTGATGTTATTGTAGATATTATCTGCGAACTATGTTGAGAGTGTATTATAAAGTAGCTAGCCTAGATCTAAATTTATGTTTTCTTCGGATAAAACAAGTTTACGGATTAAAGGAGATACATTGTAGAAGCTTAATAGCTTCTACAATGTATCTCCTTGAACCCCCTTTAATCCGTTGTTTAATTGAGTATAATTAGTGCAGATTCAAGTGTATAATGAGTGCAGATTCAACAAGTATCCGCCGAGATTTACTGCAAATAAATTTACCAATTCTAGTCTATCTAAAATCTAAATAGTATATGTTGTAATGCGTGGGTAAAAAAGTGCGTTCAGAAAATTGCTATTTTTGATATCCCGTTTGTGTTCATCAAGTCTTTTCATCAGTTACCGTAGAGGTTCCGCTATGTATATTTGATGAGAATTAGTAGATTAGATTATTTTTTTACTGTTTTTTAAATGTGTGTTTTATAGATTGTGATGTGGTTTGTATTGTCGGAGTTCCTAGTTTATTAAGAGTACTTCAAATTCGTGTACTATCAGGATAGGAAAGTATAACAACATCGCTATTTATGAGAGAAATGTCCGGTGTATCATATTTTTTCTTATCGTTACTTTGGAAAATATAGATAGGGATGTTTGCTTTGCTTTAACATAAAATGTGTGGGGTATGGTAATGTTTTCCATGAATGTTTGATATATTTGAATTATTCGTCTAGATATTGTAGATTACAGATTCTGAAAGCACGTACAAAAGAACTACTATTATCGCGCTAGTTTTCATTTTGGGATTATGGTGTGTATAAAAATGTATATAGTTTTTTTGGTGAGTTGTTTTTCGGTCTTGGATTTAGATCTAGGATTGATATATTATACAACACTTTCAACATACTTCACGCATAATATCTACAATAAAATGAAGAATATATATATAAATATATATATATATATAAATAAATAAATAAATGCAATGGGGGTGTTTATATTTAACGCGCCCCCACAAGAGTGACACGTGACTTCATATTTCCGAAACAGATGACCACAGAAGCTGAACAGAGCCTGATGGCTATGCCCTTCTGTGCTATAAACCGACGGTACGAATGTTGTACTAAATTTTTTGTAGCAATATATATATATATATATATATATATATATATATATATATATATATTTATATATATATATATATTTATATATATATATATATATATATATATATATATGTGTGCGTGTGCATTTACATATATATATATATATATATATATATATTTAAATGTGTATATATGTTTATATATATATATATATATATATATATATAATATTAATGCATTACATTCTACTCTCTACATTTTGTTCTCGTTCCCTCTCTCACATACACCATCCCAGTATGCAACTTTGATGCTTACTCCTCTCGTTCTCTTGTTTCGATACAAACTTCATAAGACCAATAAACCTGACGCATGTTTCCTCTATCTCCCTCATTGTTTTAAATCTCGGATCGCTACCAATGGTTGCCCCCTCAAACACCTTCAAAACTGTTTATATTTCTCTTACTGCTGCCATTTTTTGAACTTATGAAATTATATTTTCATATATGACTTTTTTCGGCTTACATCGCGCACGCTCACCCCCTAATTATTTTATAACTAAGACTGCTACCATTTTTACTTGCATACGTCCACAGATTACTCAACCTATCCAACTGTTACTATATATTTTCAAGTCATAAGCTATTTTTCTATAAGCGGTATTTTACGGGTTTTTTCTACTACTACCATTTTCTCAAATAGCTTATTATTTGTGTGTTATTTTATTCAGAACAATTAACCACAAAATGTTTCGATATAAAGAGGAAACGTTTATGAAACAATAATATTTTTATTTCTTTCATTTTATGTATATATATATATATATATATATATATATAAATATATAATATATATATATATATATATTATATATTTTACAATATTACTTGCGTCATGGTTGTCTGATTGTAGTTACGTATAATACGATATGACTGGAAGAGTTTCTTTCGTCAGATATGTGTTCAACATTTATTCAAACGTAAGATAGACCAGCGCCAACAACTCACATCATAGATAATGTGAAAAATGAAATAACATTTACATCGTGATAAATATATATATATATATATATATATATATATATATATATATATATATATATATTACTATGATCCCGTTATTTCATTTTTCCCATTGATTATGTAATCGACAAACAAATTCAGACATACACTTTTAGAAAATTCATGAAGCACATAAATTTACATATCTTATAATCTACGTGACTCCGTGTAATGTACAGAAATACAGACATATACACACAAAATAAATGTATGTATATATATATATATATATGTATATATATATATATATGTATATATATATATGTATATATATATATGTATATATATATGTATATATATATGTATATATATATGTATATATATATGTATATATGTATATATATATATGTATATATATATATATTTATATATATATATATATATATATGGTGTACGTATATGTAACTATTTAGTGAGAGCAAGAGAAAGATGAGATCACTGTTTTTACTTTATTTCAATATAATATTGATTGATGCATATAGGGTGTCCTCCCTGTCGGACATGACTACAGATTGTATCGATAAACCAAATAGATCGATGAAGATGGCGCTATCTTCCGATCAAAAATGAAGAGAGAAGAAAGTGATGAATGTTGCACATGGCATAGATTAACTGAAAACTAAGAAAGACGGATATTATTAAGATACGTCCACCTAATATGCGCGTGTAGCTATCACATACTATTTACAACTTGAGCACGAAACCAGCGAAACTCATATTTGCAACTGACGTGTGACACCCCCACATAAATGACATTTAAAACTTAAGCGTGTTTAATAAGCGACTGAAATTCTATTTTTAACTTATTTGTTACCGACCAACTAAAATGCTATTTGAAACTTAAGCTGAACAAATCTATGAATATGCTGTTTTGAAACATGCTATAACGACCGACAGACAGAAGTTACTATAGGTATGAGTGCACTCTTGAATATGGCGCCTCTATCCAATATGCCTATTTCGTTATTAAAATGCTATTTTGAATTAGTGTGTGACAGACCGACCAATGCACATATGCTCTAATGACTATTGTTACAGCTATTAGTAAATAAGATATTTGTGTTTTCAAACTTGGCAAACGTGACAGACCAACTAACCTACGACGGAGCGAGCATCTGGACTTCTAGACATATCTATTATTTAATGTGTCCATACACTCTTACATTTAAATAATAGAAATGTAAGCGTGACAAACTGTCCGACCAACTCTTGTAGAGATTCTGAGACGCATCTAGAAGAAGAGTCATCTGCTCACTATGTTCGCTTCGTCATGTCAATACTATTTTGACTGAAGTGTGACAGACCGGCTGAGCGATAACAAGCTCGTAGAAAGATTCTTAGGCGCATATGAAATAAGATGTGCCCATTCCATAGTTGTGTTTAGCAATTGCAATGCAATTTCAAACGTAAGCGGGACAAACCAACAAAACACCGACCGACTGAGCATCTAATATAGATTCATAGACGGATCTATATTGAACTTAGTCTATGCAATTTCACTATTTAACAAAACATTATGTTGAAACCTGAACTGTGACGTTCTCTGTTAGAAATTCTGAAATGCATCTTAAATAAGATGTGTCGATTCAATAGTGTGCATAACAGTGAAAATTATATTCAACACAGTAGCGTGACCTACCAACCGACTGATAAGCAGAACTTGTTATAGAAATGTCATAACGCATCTTAATAAAATGATGATCTAAATCCCATCGTCAAAATCCCAACATGCTTAAGATGGACGAATTTTAGTTTCCTTTCCCGACATTGTCGAAATAAATTAAAGACACGTTTTCCCCACTTGATCTCTCACGAAGGCAAACGCCCTCCTTATTTGTGAGTCGTTGGCGCTTCTCTACATTCCAGGCATTAATTATTTTCTGAAATTCTATTTTTTTTATCAACCGATATTAGATATTTTGAAACTTGATAAATGAGCGCGGTTCGAAATCTATCTAATTTATTATTTCGCTTCAAGGTGTCTGAATGTTAAGATACGTCTAAGCATCTATAGAGAAAGCGCTGCTGGTCGGTCTGAAACGTCTAAGTTAAACATAGCATTTTCATAGCTAAATCACGCTTTAGTGAGATATATTATTTTGTCAGTCTGTCACACTGAAGTTAGAAATCGCTATGTCACGCTTCTACTAGAAATAGTATTTTATTGCGATGTCACACGAGTTAAAATTGTATGTTGATCGCTCTGCCACACTTATGTAAGAAATGCCATTTTTATCGCTTTGTCAATTTTGAGTTCGAAGTAACATTTTATCGCTCGTTTATGCTTAAGTTAGAAATAGTATTTTAATTGTTTTGTCACGTTTAGATTAGAAATAGTATTGTTAGCTACTTCACCACAGCCAACTCTTGCATATGTGATGATGAGTCAATAGTAAAACAAGGATTACGTAATCTCTTACTTTACTTCTACTAATCTTACATTCCCACAGTAGCAGTGAGAAGCTCAGAGTATTGGAAGGCATGTTAGAATAATAGGAGAATAACTGGGGTATATCCTTCGCCCAGATTAGTAGCTCTACTAAGGTTTGATAGTCTCGTTTAACTTACTATTTTAACCATAGCAGAAGCAGATATGGATGTATGCGTTTCCCCAAGATGGGAATGAACCACGATAAAACTCGAATCTGATACGCCGAGCTTACGGACGGCGGCGGTACACACTATGCCCTCCACTTCCGGTAATACTTTGATAATTACAGCTTTACGGTTAAATGTATGCGTACGTCTGCGTACGTAACAATGAACCTTTTCATTATATTGAGTAATGTTTATACTCATACAATGCCCCATTAAGATTTTATACAAATGTCCTTAAATCCACATAATCATTGCAGCAGGTAAATGGTAATCAACTCTCAGGTATAAGGTACAAATAATGAAGGACAAATATTTTACTTTTAAAATCTTATTTGGAAAACCTGTGTCTTAATTTAAAATAGGTTCCACACACAAAAACATAGTTTTCTCTGTACTTTCACTTCTCCGTTTTTACCGTTTTAAATTTATTTAATGACATTTAGCAAAAACACATTTTAGAGGCAGTTTAACATCTCTATGAAAGGATTTCTCTTTTGTTCGGTAGAGCTGTCACGCTTCATCCTAAATAACATTTTCTAAAGCAAATGTAGATGTGTTCAAGCATTTCCTCGTCGTCCGTGTATATAACACGCTAAAGGTTGATATAGAATGTTCATCACGCTTAATATTAGATAAACATTTTTTGTTGGTCTTTCAGGCTTAATGTTAAAAAGAGGTTTCATCGCTAAACGTTCAAATTGAATGAACGCTATTTATTCCAGATACTTATATATAGTTATATCGGACTTTCTGTTTGTCGGCTATTTTGTCACGTTTAAGATTGAAATAGCATTTTCATTTTAAATCGTACAGTGTAAATGTGCGTTTAAGATTGAAATAGCATTTTCATTTTAAATCGTACAAATGTTGTACATGTGCGTTTAAGATTGAAATAACATTTTCATTTTAAATCGTACAGTGTAAATGTGCGTTTAAGATTGAAATACATTTTCATTTTAAATCGTACAAATGTTGTACATGTGCGTTTAATATGGAAATAACATTTTCATTTTAAATCGTACAGTGTAAATGTGCGTTTAAGATTGAAATGGCATTTTCATTTTAAATCGTACAAATGTTGTACATGTGCGTTTAAGATTGAAATAACATTTTCATTTTAAATCGTACAGTTTAAATGTGCGTTTAAGATTGAAATAGCATTTTCATTTTAAATCGTACAAATGTTGTACATGTGCGTTTAAGATTGAAATAACATTTTCATTTTAAATCGTACAGTGGAAATGTGCGTTTAAGATTGAAATAGCATTTTCATTTTAAATCGTACAAATGTTGTACATGTGCGTTTAAGATTGAAATAACATTTTCATTTTAAATCGTACAGTGTAAATGTGCGTTTAAGATTGAAATGGCATTTTCATTTTAAATCGTACAAAGGTTGTACATGTGCGTTTAAGATTGAAATAACATTTTCATTTTAAATCGTACAGTGTAAATGTGCGTTTAAGATTGAAATAGCATTTTCATTTTAAATCGTACAAATGTTGTACATGTGCGATTAAGATTGAAATAACATTTTCATTTTAAATCGTACAGTGTAAATGTGCGTTTAAGATTGAAATAGCATTATAATTTTAAATCGTACAAATGTTGTACATGTGCGTTTAAGATTGAAATAGCATTTTCATTTTAAATCGTACAGTGTAAATGTGCGTTTAAGATTGAAATAGCATTTTCATTTTAAATCGTACAAATGTTGTACATGTGCGTTTAAGATTGAAATAACATTTTCATTTTAAATCGTACAGTGCAAATGTGCGTTTAAGATTGAAATAGCATTTTCATTTTAAATCGTACTAATGTTGTACATGTGCGTTTAAGATTGAAATAGCATTTTCATTTTAAATCGTACAGTGTAAATGTGCGTTTAAGATTGAAATAGCATTTTCATTTTAAATCGTACAAATGTTGTACATGTGCGTTTAAGATTGAAATAGCATTTTCATTTTAAATCGTACAAATGTTGTAAATGTGCGTTTAAGATTGAAATAGCATTTTCATTTTAAATCGTACAAATGTTGTAAATGTGCGTTTAAGATTGAAATAGCATTTTCATTTTAAATCGTACAAATGTTGTAAATGTGCGTTTAAGATTGAAATAGCATTTTCATTTTAAATCGTACAAATGTTGTAAATGTGCGTTCAAGATTGAAATAGCATTTTCATTTTAAATCGTACAAATGTTGTAAATGTGCGCATCTTAGTTTCGATTCGTGCAACCCTCTATCGACCGAGACCGTTATTTCCACCAAAGGTGATCGACTCAGCTTTAATCTTTGATTCAACCTTATAAGACATTTAGAGCTTGAATCCTTCTTTCTACCAAACCGAAAAAAAAGTGTATTTTCCTCCTCAAAGTGCCAAGCGTCAGACAGAATTCCTATGGATAAAGCTTATTTGTAAGACTTTCTGCATGTAGAACATATTACCCCGGAAGGTGTACCCTGCTGATTATAATTCAGTCTTATCCTAAACCACCCCATATGTAATCAAGCGCAGTTCATACAATCGATCAATGTTCGTTTTTCTATAGTTTCCTCTCATCTTTCGGCTGATAATTACTCCGCATAATCCACACTTATCCTCCAGTTACTCTTGGACTTAATAAATTGTGACCCAATAGTTCAAATTAGATTTTCCTCGGTCTGCAATGATTAAGTATCAAATGCTATTTTCGGCAAGTCCTCATACTTTTGTTTGGACTAGCATTTAAATCGGTCGTATGTTTGAAATGACATTTGAATCATCTTATTCACATATTTTATAGAGTCATATTCATATTATCATTTTATGATGCCTTTTTGTGATTTGAATTTAACTTCATGGCGTTTGACTAAGAGATATTTTCACATGCCGCCATTTTCTTAAAAATGAACGACATTTTCTCAACATAGTCTCGTCGTGTTATTTCATTAGTGTTTTGGTACTTTTTAGGGTTTCATGAATAGAAACCAATCTGCAACGTTAACGGTTTTGTCTCTGACTTTCGTGGTCATATTTGCTGATTTTGGTTTGCTTCATTTCTTTTCGCGTTCCGATATAGAGCGCTTTTTAGAGTCCATTTTGATTCCGGCGGATGCAATCTCATCCGGTTTTGGCGGCAACGCGCGAGGCTTTGGCGGCAGAATTGGACTTATTGATTTTGCATTAGACCCGGCACGAACATCAGTCTTAAATCAGAAATCGTTTTTTGATGAAAACATAATTTCCTTTATTTTTAGTATTGTGTGATTTTCATTTTGTATTTGTTAATAATTTTTTCCCTTTTTTAAGTAGAATATGGTAATTGTATCTGCGTTCAAAGGAGTGTATTGATAACCATGATACCGCACGTTGTTGAAAAACAAATAGCCCTCTGTCTCTTCTTGTGCATGCATATGTAAACATCAAATGCATAAGTATCGATACGCATGAGTTGGAAAAATAATGCAGCATAGTTGCATCATCATTTTAAAAAATCTATGAAAGCATCAAATGCTTATTTATTTTGAAGTTTTGATTCAGAATATTTTTTAATGTATAATCAAAAAGGATAATTCAAATTCATAAAACCTTTCAAACTTCCAAAGAGGTCAAATGTTGGCGCTCGTATGGCAGGTACAAGCATAACAAATACAACCGAAATATGTGACTTATTAAGAAAAATTCACTCTAAAGTAATTACAAGCTTTGAGAAAAATAGAAAAATATTGATAAGTGTTCTAATATAGATAATCCAACTCTTATTTGATCACAAAAGTACATCTCCAAAAATGTTCTTGATCATCCGAAATACCCAGATTTTTTTACAAAGAAAACAAAAAAAGTATATATATATATATATATATATATATATATATATATCAATCATATATATAAAGATATATATATGTATATATATCTATATTTGTCAATATATATATATATATATATATATATATATATATATATTCATCAGTATATATATATATATCAATATATACATATGAACGTGACAAATATGTGTATACATATATGTATACATATAAGTATATGTATACATATAAATATATATATATACAATTTATATACATATATATATTCAGAAATATTGATATATGTATATATAAATATATGTAAATAATCACATTAATGTATATGAATTTATGTGTATATAATATCAAAATATATAACTACATATATATATATATATATAAAAATTATTATATAATCCTATATATATGATAAATTAATTCATAAGTTATCATATAAGCATCTATATATATATATATATATATATATATATATATATATACATAGAGAATGGTAGTTTGCTGGAAGCATTGCTGGGTATAGTAGTAGTATGTTTTTAAAAGGCTGTGAGCAATGCAAATTCCGGGTAATATGTAGGTTCGAAGGAACAATAATAATAAATCGAATACGAAATATGATTTACTATTTATTTTTTCTTAAAATCTTACATAACAGCAAGAGTGTTGTTAGCTGTTTGTGTGATGTCCGGATGATTATAAAATCATTTATTTCGTATTTCGGGAAAATAAACTACACTTTGTCAAAAATAATTAATACCAGAGGAATATCTCCGATTGTCCAGAGAATCAGACAAAACAAAGTGTCTTCCAAAAGACAGAACAGCAGCGAAACCAAGTCATGCAGAGAATGGAAATTTAAGATTTTTAGGGTTATGTTATGTATATAAATGTTGTGATCAAAAATATGTGTTTAATATTGAATAAGTGTATGGTGATCGTAAACTGTTAGTTTTAATTATATATATATATATATATATATATATATATATATATATATATATATATATATATATGTTGTTTTAATTAAATTCATATTTTGATATTTACTTTTTATTTTCAGTGTGTTTTTTCTTCGTATTTTTTTCGTATATTAAGAATGTTTATATAAAGTAAAGTAATTAATCGCTCATTCTAAATATTCTAGATTTTTTAATTAAATTTATTGATTATCATATATTCAAGAAGTGATATTAATTGTGAGTTTCGTCAAATTAGTGTATCGAATTAATATGATATGTATTTACTATAGGATATAGGGGAAGTAACTCTCTTTGTTATGCGAATTAAATGTATGGATTCGTTCGGTGGAAATCTGGACATCACACAAACAGCTAACAAAATTCTTGCTGTCATGTAAGATTTTAAGAAAAAATAAATAGTAAGTCATATTTCGTATTCGATTTATTATTTTTGTTCCTTACTCGGAATTTGCATTGCCCACAACCTTTTAAAAACATACTAATATATATACATATATATGAATATATATATATATATATATATATATATATATATATATATATATATATATAGTAAATATACGTATATAAATATCTCTCCTAGCTTTCTCTCTCTTTCCCTCTCTCTCTCTCTCTATATATATATATATGTATGAGAAATATACGTATATATATATATATATATATATATATATATATATATATATATATATATATATATAACTATACACCTAAATATACATATAAATATATACATATGCAAATATATATATGGAAAATGAAAAAGGAAAGCAATAAACTATATTATTTATGTATTCATCAACGTTTCGCTATTATTGAAAGATTTCTCTCCGGATGAGAAAACAATGTAGAAAAATCACAAATATATTAATTTAAATTTGTTAGAAATTGTTAAATTTTGGAATGGCTGTAGATGTTAACACGCACAAATGGAAATCATAATGTTGGTTGTATCGTGTTAAGCTGCTATTTCAAAGGACGCGATATGAATGGGATTGATGGCTTTGACTGATTAGTTTATGGTTATTTTAGCTAGGACGTTTTTCAGGGTCTAAATATGTCACAGTCAAGCTTGGCTTGCAGTAGATGTGGATGACGGGGAGGGGGTAATTATTTGCCGTTTATTCGAAACTGGGAGAGTAAAAAAGAAACAGAAAAGAAAAAAAGTAAAAGAGAAAATAGAAAAGAAGGGAAGAAAGAACAAATATAATAAGTAAAGACGTGGAGATTTTTTAAAATCTGATTTTGAAACGCGAAATATAATTGAAAATATAAGTGTTGGCATTAAATGAGAAGGAGGTATCGTATTTATTAATTTAAATGTTTAAAATTAGTGTGTTTACTTAACCTTATTTATTTGATTATTTTGTATTTGTCTTATTAATTAATTAATGGGTTTCTATAATATCTATGAACATGTATTAAAGAATTTTAGTATAAAGAGAGGTGGGAATGTCATACCTATTGGTTAAAATATTCCAACAGGGTGTTAGGTAGCCTGGATCTGAATTTAGTTTTTGTTCGGATAAAATGAGTTTGCTGGTTATAGGAGATAATTTATCCGAACAAAAATTAAATTCAAATCCAGAGTAGCTACAGGATACTACACTCTGTACATACGTCTCGCATAATGTCTATATAAAACCTAAATGCATTCAATAAATTATGTTCATATATCATGCTGATATCTGTTCGTATATGTTTACGTGCATGTACGTATGCTCACTCACATGTAGGAACAGATAATAAATAAAAATAAATCGCTGACATCTTTTTGATAAATATAGATTAATGCATCAATTTCTCGCTAGCTCTCTTAAGACTTCACGTTTTTATTTCTCCAACAGTAATTTATGTAAAAGGCTTTGGATATATCAAGCGATACTTTCCTAGCTTAACCTGCTTTGTAAAGTGTATTGTATATTAGGGCAGGTTGATTTGTCACTTTCTTTTAGACAATCAACGCTGGCGAAAGCTGGGGTTTGGTGTTATGAGTACTGATACCAAAAATTAGATTCCTAACTTTTAAACTTAACTGAACATTTAGTTTTAAAGATTGAGTACACAAATGTCAAGACATATTTCATTTCTGCAGGATTTTGCTAACAAATTGACTTTAAAATTTTACTATACAGATAAAATTGATTATTTTGTTAGATACAATGATTTGAAAATATATTCAAACCAGAATTCTAAGTATTAATCACCATTAGTAAAATATACCATTTTTAACACAGGAATCTTCATCAGGATAATAGACACCATTTTTTTAAAAAAATTTTAAACGACATGGTGGCGTTTGATCTTGTTTTGCAGATGTGAATTACGAAACTAGTCACGCCATTTTAAAAAAATATTTGGCATATAAATTACCATTACTAAATTGTTTGTCATTAAGCAACGGATCTTAGAAGAGCTTACGGCGTAATCAACTTCTTAGCGGTTAATAAATCAAACTTTTGAATCTTGCACGCTATTAGAACTTCATCAACCTCTCATGTAACATCTCAATATTATATACGCTCTTCCTCTCTTTTTCTCTCTCTCTCTTTCTCTCTCTCTCTCTTTCTCTCTCCCTCCCTCTCTCTCTCACTCTCTCTCTCTCTCTCTCTCTCTCTCTCTATATATATATATATATATATATATATATATATATATATATATATATATATATAAATTTAAGTACATATAACATTATTTTTACCTCCATACGCCATCGTGTCAAGCGTTCGCTTACATCAGTGTAGGGGATGATAATCTCAGACGGTCGCAAAGTAACAAAATCACCCTTGACTCTACAAGCAGTCGTCCTTACCAAACAGCCACGAGACATAACCAGGTCAAGAAATGGAAATGAATTCATATTCATGCAAAGCAGGCATATATAGAAACACTGTCTCGAGAGCTATAGCTATGTGACAGTCTATGTTTAACTTCTCTTAACAGGTCTGAACTTCAATCTCTTAAATGGGGTTCTTACAATATAAACTTAAGTAAATAGTAGTGTTTACTTTTGTACTCCAGCGTTGAAAGCTTTATCTCTCATCAGTGTAGGGGATGATAATCTTAGACGGTCGCAAGATTCGAACCTGGTTACATAATCACCCTAGACTCCGCTAGTAAGCGTCCTAAGCAAACGGCCACGATATATTAACACGTCAAGAAATAAAAACAGTATTAGGAATTATAAAATGTGTTAGAGAAACGAAAATGATATATATTTTAAACGCCTGTGGATTAGCTAAATATCACATGGAAATAAAGTTACAAAGATAGGTTGATATTTAAAAATATAAGAAAACATAATAAAATAAAATGAGAAAAATATTAGTCAAATTACAAATATATGTTTTTAAACTAATGAAGTTGGATAACATACCAATAATATTACGAATTGAAAAGGATATTAAATAAAAGAAAGATTTAATAACGGACGTAAAAGTTTTGTCTATTGAGTTATGTTGGGTCGAAGAAAATCTACAACGCACCATTTCATGATATACGATCTGCTTTCTCCGGCGCGGTCTCACGGGATTATTGTATATGTTAAGCTGAGGAGGCATTCTTTCACAATAACTTTAAGCTATGAAAAACATATCTTGTTTAGACTTCTTTTTTGTTTTTGTTGAAGGAAAAGGCGTCTCCACACATATCTCTCAGTTTGGTATCAGTAAACAAGTGTTACACTACGACGAGCGTGAATTTAATGACACCTTAAAAGTCAAAGGTGACCCCAGAATGGAAGTCAACGAAACTACGTGAGTTTCTGGTGGATAATTTCTGGCTTTTATATGGCGATACTTCAAGCCGTGAAGACGTGTCTGGGGTGCGGTCTCCAATGGGGGCGCACAATATAGCTGGATGTAGCAAGACAGGCTAATCTTCTATATGTATGTCTTTCTCTTACCACACGTACTCAAGTAACCTGTCGATCTGATGTTTTTGTATTAAGACATTAAATTGTAATGTTAGCTAGGCGTCCGCATCTCTTCATACTGTGACTGAGCGGGTTAAGGGAATTGTTTAAGTGGGTTAATTTGAAACACTCTGATGGATTTTTGGCATTGAACTAAAATAGTTAACATTTCAATGAGAAATTAAAATCATAACAGTTTGTTTCTTACAAAAAAATGTATTATTTATTTTTTAAATACTATTGACTTCGATTTGGAATTTATTTTCAAATTTCATAATTAATAGGAACGTTAAAAACCGGAAAGTAAAAAAAATCGGCATCAAATTTATTTATTGTTTATTTATGTATTATTTAGTTGTTAAGATGTTCCCTAATGTATTTCTTACGTTTACAAAACAAACAGATAGAAATCCAGACATATTGACAAATTTCGCTTTTATAAATTCAAGGTATATTTTTTATTGATTTTTTAATTGATTAACAAAACTGTGATTAACCCCAAATCAGGCATATTGCCACTAATGCGTAATAGGTTACGGTTATAAGAGTCATATTTATAAAATTATAGTGTCCGAGTGATATCGTCCACATACGAGTATTATCCTTGGTTCCCAATAGAGACAAGAAAGGTGTGTGTGAGTTTATACAAAAACCGGTGAGTAAAAACTTGAATAATAAGGCAGCAGAGTATCCGTCACCTATCACTCATCTATTGATACAATCACGATATAGTATTCATCAACGCTCTGGAAAATCTATGGAAAAGACATACTGTAACCTATTTAAATTACTTTTTTTCAATGGTAATTAGACCACCCACGGCATGAAACCACTAGATGTAAGGAGCTAACACGAACGGAAGATGGTTATCGCAAAGACAGGAGATGCCTATTTTCCTTTGTCTTTAAAATACCAAAGCTATATGTAGTAAGAAAACAGTCAGCGGGAAGAAAGTTCCACAAGTCTGCACTTATTGGGAAAGACTCAATGGAATAGAAAGCTATATTACAATTGAGTATCAGAACAGCAAATTGATGGAGACCACTAGACTAACAAGTCAAACGAGTGTTAACAAAGGAAGCAGCGAATAGATCAGACAATTCTAAAGCATACATGTAATGATAATATTTATAGAAAATACTGAGGCTAGCAGCATCACGTCTGTGAAAGGGAAAATGCCCGGAAAAAAGATAGCATGGGGCCATTCAAATAAGGGATACATTTCTTAACCTTCAAATGGGAGAGATATTCGCCAGCCTGAAATAATAACAGTATGTCGATTGATTGTACCGACTTTGGCTTTAAAACGGTATACCATATTCAAGTTTAATGAATGTAGCTGCATCGATCAGTAAAAGTTTACTTGTGCCAACTTTGGTGTCAAATAAAAGATTTCCCACAATGCGGAAGCGGTAGCACTACTTCAATGGAGAAATTCCTGGTCGTTCTTCCTGATGGAAGCAAAGGGAGACATTATTTAACGTAGACTTCTCCAAATAAAAAGACAATACTAAACAAATATGTAAATATATTCGAAAATATCGACGAATGATTTATGAAAACAATTGCTTTTATGTTAAAAAAAACCTTAAAACACAAAAATCAAAGACAATTATTAATATTGATTATTCGGTGGGGAAGTAGTTTGTGTGAGGGTCGGCTGCAAAACGTGCTTTGTTATATATATACAAACAAAAGAATTGTATGTGCGTTGGTCGGCTATGGATTTTTATTGCGCATTCCGTTAATGTTTCTGAAACAAATGCCCATGGAAATACAAGAGGTTACGAGTAATTGCTATCATTAATCTGCTTATGAACAGAACATGGTTGTATAAGTTTAGGTTATGTGATAACGAAAATAGGGCAGTTGTGTTTCGTTCTTCATAGCCGACCTCCAAGATAAACGTTGATTTAAAGTGCTGAGAGGTATATTCTACAACAGTTAACCAAGCTAGTGAAATTGTGTTGAAAATAAATAAAAATGCATTGCCAATAACAGTCATATTTTATCAAACTATACTCACTCCATATCTTATCTGAAAGTCTTACAGACGATCTATATTAGTTTTTAAATGTCCTCCGTCTGTAAACACAGAGAGAGAGAGAGAGAGAGAGAGAGGGGGTAAAGAGAAAGAGTATATTTAGATTAGGCGTGAGTAGTCTCTAAGGCCATCCCGTTGTATATATATATATAACACAACGCTGGTTTATGTTTAATATACACAGTGTGTTTTCTTCCTCTGTTTACAATCCTTCAATTCAGCTGTGTGGAGTGAGGGCGAAACTCATGTTTTGTTCTTTATTTCAATGATGAACGATAAAATGTATATGTCCTTCAGCCTTACAGTAATAAAATGATGTACTCTTGATATTTATATATATATATATATATATATGTATATATATATATATATATAATCATAATCTAATTTCACTCGATTCATGATTTTATTGAAATAATGAGCTAACACTTCATCTATTTTCTTTATGGTTTGTTAGTAATCAAAATTGTAATTTACTGAGTAGCAAACTACAACAAACAATGGTCGACCAATTCCCTACTCATCTTGAAAACAATATTTTCACTCATGTAAGTTGCCTTTCTGAAAAAATCAGATTATATAACGAAACGTCACAGGAAATTAATAGAGCTTTTTTCTCGCATAAGAAGACTGTTTTTCCGTATTAATACGAGTTATTCTTCTACACACACAATATATATATATATATATATACATATATATATATATATATATATATATATATATATATATATATATTATTGTACTAGTAAGATCAAAAGTGTGTGTAAATGACGACGCTAATTCCTGGAACAACATGCTATAGCAATCGCAAAAAATTGATTCCCTTACAAAATAGGTAGATTTTACAAACGAACTCAAAGGATATCTTCAATTACGTTAAGGTTGAAAAATATGTATGTATATATATATATATATATATATATATATATATATATATATATATATATATATATATATATATATATATATATATATATATACATATATATATATTGTCACGAATGCCGCCGGTCGGGACCACCGAAGGACAATACGTGACAAAGATTAAAAAAAAAGGTAAAAAAAAAAGTTAGAAAAAGTTCGGAGTGGCTCGTATTATCCCAGGTTCAAATAAAGCATGTCAAATGATATGGGATGGGGATTTCTCCAATATAAAATACCGTAAGGAAACAAACAAAAGATACGAAGAAACGACAAAAAGACATTAGGACTTAAATTTATATTCATTTATTTAATGAAACTGTATACTAGAAAAAAGGGGAGTGTATTTATAAAACAAAACGAAATAAAACATCAAAACCAAAGTATATTCTTAATAAGAGGGGGGGATTGTCTATCCTATCCCTATAGTAGCAGGATTCATTTCTACACAAAAATATACATATATATAACAGCCCTAGGGGGTAAATGTCCGTGAAGAGATAGTCAGGTTGTTACTTACAACTGGATGCATTGTTCGATTTAGAGTAGATATTTCCGGCATGTCGTCGTAGCCGTACCTCCTTGCACATGTAGTTTTAAAATACATTTTTTTCTCAGGAAAAACAATTCCTGGCTGGTTACTTTTTCTCCGCTTAGTTCAGCGGGTCGTCTCGCCCGAGCCGAGGGCGGCTATAATTCCGTTTTCAACAGGCTCGTCTCGCCCGAGCCGAGGGCGGCTATAATTCCATTTTTAACAGGCTCGTCTCGCCCGAGCCGAGGGCGGCTATAATTCCATTTTGAACAGGCTCGTCTCGCCCGAGCCGAGGGCGGCTATAATTCCATCTTCAAATTCCATTTACAAAAGGCCCCTGCCTTTCCTCTCGACTTTTGTCGACGGTTGTTCATTTCTTTCCCGTTCAGCGCAGAGGTACTCGGGAAGACTGACTATAGTTGTCCTCAAAATATGTCCGTCTTAACCCGGCAGCTAACGTACTTCCTTGCCGGCATCTTTCGTCCTCTTTGTCGCGTTAACTTCCTGTCGACTCTTCTTCGCGTGCGGCTTCGCGTGCGGCTGAAGTTTTTTTTTGTCTTCACTCTCTCTTTTTATCTCTTTTCCTGACGTAATTCGAGTCGCATTATTATAATTTCTCGGTCGTGTATAAATATGCAAAAATGAATCCCATCTCTCTCCGTAAACCGGATGTCGTGAGTTCGAATCTCGATAGCACTCCCTACATTTTGTAACAATATATACATAAATATGTATGTATATATATGTATATATATATATAAACATATATATACATATACGTATACATACGTATATATATATATATATATATATATATATATATATATAGTCAAACATTATTAAATAACACGGAGTGGTTTAGCTTGATTAGTTATTTTTTTAATTTTCCGAATGGTTCATCTAGTGTTTCGGTCAAATTGCTGTGTGTAAGTGAAGTGCGTTTCTTGTTCCTTTTTATCTTTTTACGCGAATACTACTGATTTGATTCGTAAAAATCATCTCATGGCGGTTTTAGACTTTGTTTTTTTTTAAATTTCACTTCATGTTCAGTTATGTTTTTCATCATAACGGCAGTTATTTACAACTAAAAGTCAAGCTTCTATGTAACATCTCAATATTGTAGTTTTTTTTAAAGTTGTAAATTACTGGCAGTTATAACAATAAAAAAAACTCGACATTAAATACATGTTTCAAACACCCCCTTAAAATAATTTGAACGAATCAAATTAATAGTACTCGCTACAAAGGAACGAAACTGGAACAATAAAACAACGGAATTTACATACAGCAAGTTGACTGAAACACTAAATGGACCATTCGGAAAATTGAAAAAATAAAAAAAGTCTGATCAAGCAAAACACTTCGTGTTATTTAATTACGTTAGCCTAAATTAAAATATGATGCCTAACAAGACACACACAATGTATATATATATATATATATATATATATATATATATATATATATATATATATATATATATATATATATATATATATATATACTAGTTCAAATACACGGCGTTGCCCAGGTTAGGTGTATATTAAACTTACTCTCTATCACTCTCTTATCATTCATTTCCATCTATCTATCTATATCATATGTTTCTATATTTGTCATATGTGCAGAGGTTAACGTTAGTACCCGAGGTACGGTGTAAATTAGTATGTTCGTAGATGTACAAATTTAAGTACTTAAATGAAGTTTATTAAAACCTGCGATGACATAGAGAAAATATATATTTATAACATGTGTAAGTATGTTTAATGAGTTTTATATAGGTAAGGAACACATAGGAAATAGTCGTCCATGAAAATTGCAGAGAAGTAACAGAAGTGTATCACCGCACATTTATCAGTGAATTTATAACACAACTACCAGAAGTTGTTAATCACAAAACACATGTTTTAAGTTATCAAAACCAGATTAACTGGCAGTTACAGCAAAAATAATATAAAAATGAACACAATTAAACAAGAAATTGAATAAAAGCAGGGTTTAATTGAAAGACTTTTGGGTAAACACCAGTTGTTGTATTGCTTTATGATGGATAAATAAACAAATTAGCAAAAATCATCACTCGCGAACAGGCAACATACCACTGGCCATGATAAAAGCAAGTAGGCTCAAAGTTAATTCCAACCCCTGTCAGAGATTTACACTGTGCCTTGTTGATGGTCATGGTGACGCAAACCTTGACTAGAAACTGAAGTGGATGAATGCAAAAGGCAAGTCAGTAAGGAGGATTAGTATCCTGGGAACAAACACCGACTCCCCTTTACCAGATGCTGAAATGATGATGGCTTACACACTATGAAGACACATCTGCCTGACGATAAGTCTGGTGGCATTACACAATTAAGGGGTATCAAGGCAACGTAGGAAAATGATGGGGGCTCCAATCTTCAGCTCTAAATTATGTGGAGACATTACTGGAGGCTCTACCTGATTTAGGAACTCTAACAGATATTCGACAACATCGCTTTCGCTTAGTGCCACATCAATAGATGTGTAGCATTTCATTGAACAAATCAGTTTAATCAGCAGATGATGGTTTATAGTAGCAGCAGCATTCGTTATTGGACAAATGATAGCACGCTCTAACTACTAATCAATATCCTGAAATGTGTGCTCCAGATCAGGGTTAACCTTTTTATGAAAGTATTACAGATAACGTACGATTGTCGGATAGCAACTAATTTCTGACAGTCAATCACCAGGACTGACTGACAAACGACCTTCCTCATTATCCAGTAGACCATAAGCAAACTCTCTCGCAGTTTCATCTCAAATCACAGATGCACACATGTTTTTTTTGAAGGTGCAACTTATTAATTGAGACATACATGTATTTCGTCTGATTGGGTACCTTTCTGAATAACCGGCAATATTTGTCGAAAGTCCACAGACAGTGCCAGATTGACATCGCACATAAGACCATTGTTGCACCGCACACCTTTCAGTAGTAGGTTAAGTGCTTCAACTGCCAGTTTCTGCGACATGGTGCACTCATCCCATGCAATGAGACCACATTCCTGTAGCAGTTTGGCAGTGCAATACATTTTATTTATGTTGCACATAGGGTTATCAAACTTGGCTAAGCTCATGGGAAGTCGCAGTGCTGAGTGAGCAGTGCGGCCACATGGCAGTAGGGTAATTGCAATGTCTGAGAATGCCACAGTCAATGCGATTTTCCCGGCCTCATAAACCTTTGATAATGCCAGCTTGATTACAAATGTGTTTCCAGTTCCACCTCGTGCATCCAGAAAAAGGATGCTGCCAATATTATCCATTATTTGTAAGAGTTCACTTTATGCTGCATCCTGTTCCGGCGTCAAAAATGTTTATTGCACACCACGAAGCAATGAAGCTCTTTCTAGATGGTATCCTGTTCCCCAAAGTATTTCCCTGTACAATGTTGGTTGCGCCTGTGGATTGCGCTTCGAGAGTACATTAGTAGTTAAGTTATAGTTTGTCACAGCAAGTACTTCATCCTCAATGGACAGCAAAGCCTCATTGAATATTGCATCAGTGAAAAGCAGTTCGTTTCGTTTTTTGGCTAACTGTCGTGACTTAAACAATATGTCCTCAGCTATGTTCTCTTTACATTCATTCCACAGTTGAAGTGGGTTAGAGAGGTGAGATCTAGTCACCATTCTTGTTAATAGGTGCCGTCTTATAGTTGGTGATTGTACAATCGCAGGTTTTTCTAATGTATCCCGCCACTGTGCATCATCTTCTAGCAAACCCACCATTTTACATGCTTCCTGAAAATGGGGTACATACAAAACGTCCCACAGTCTTCACGTCTTGAAATGACACAGTGCTATCTACATGATGGAGTAAAATGCGCGAGAATTGACATTTACAATTATTTAGGTGCACTATGTATACTCTGGCTAATGCATCAGTTTGCCTCACATGTGGATGGCCCGGCACTTCGGTGCTCCGCAGACGTCTTTTCCAACATTTAGACATCACTTGCCAAGTGTAGAAGGAAAAAGAACTGTGAATACAACAATGTCCTAGCAAAGTCATCAGTTTCGCAAAACTTAAATAATGCAGTCAGTGTTGGATCAGGTGATGATTGGACTCGTTGCTGAAGAGTTTCCTCTAGAAATTATATTCACGCTGACATTCTAAACAGTTAGACAACGCTGAATTATGGATACATAGAAGATGCGCCACATGGCCGCATTTTCACTAATGTATCTTCCACTTTCGTAGCGGGCAACTTCGCCATATTCAGCTACAACCCTTCCAAGTCCAAACACTGCTTTATCACTGCCCTTGTTCACATATTTGCATATGTATTTTATAGTTTTAACAGAATTACAGAACTTCACATTGGTGTAAGCATAAAACACTCTTGCCAACAAAAGGGCAGTATGGTACAATTCATCTGTTGTCTAGAGTGACTTCTTAATCATCACTGTGTGCACACAGCATACGTGACTAAGTAAACGCTATATGTTAAGGTGACCTTCTGCGATAGAAGGGGTATACATCTACTCCAGTGACTGTCTCTCGGAGCAGATAGTTGGGATAAGGCTTTGTCCATACACCGTCTTTAATACATGGATAGCTTGGGTGTAATCGATCACAGGGAGTATGTACCATGTGATTAGTGATGATATTAAAAAATCCAAGATTTTCATCATGGCTAGGAATTTAAGCACTAATTATTCGATCAATATAATCTAGTATGATGCGATCACACAGACAAATAAAATGTGAGCATGTGGAAGGCCACGTTCCTGCCACTTAATGGTAAGCCATCAGTTGTTTAAGTTTGATGTGAAATACTCGTGCCACCAGGACATGCCTGTCGTAGCTCAGTTAAAATCTTCTCTCATTTGCTTTTCAATGTGAAAGTGATGAATATGTCAGGATGTCCATAATTACGCACATAAGTCATGGCATCCTGAGTGCGTTCATGCATATAGCGCAGGCTAGCTATGATGGATGAAGGCAGATTAACAATCTGCCCGATTTTAGTTGCATTCCTATCATCAGCTACAGCATCACGCAAATGAATATATTCATAAGCGCTTAACTTTTTCTGGTTGCATCGTATACAGTGGAGGAGTTCAGTTTGCGACACATGAGTATATAATTGAAGCTACTTGTACGAACCATCAGTTTGCAAGTATAGACCAGCATAGCTTAGCCTTTTCGTGCAGCAGAAGGTTCCCCTGTCTTTATTCTAATCAGGTTAACCTATACATTATATCAATATTCACCTTTCAAAACCAGGAGTGTGTACTGCAGGGCATCATACGCTCTGTTCGTCCTAGAACTCCTCAGCAGTTTGTCGCAACGCTACTGCAAAACTATATACCACTTCTCAAACTACTGGCCAACAACTTTGGATTGCAACATCCTCTACAACTGGAGCATTGAATTGTATGTAATGCTCACTAGCACGCTGCTTGTCGGCGTAATATGAATTATGTGGTAGTATTTTTTTAGAGATTTTCCACACACTTATTGTGGGCGTGCAGCAGTTCTCGCTATTGATAAACAATGTTGCCACGAATTCCTATAGTAATATTGCAATTATGATGTGGCTGTTCTTTGTGCTCACCCAAAAAGTAAATCTATAGAAACTGAGGTTGTTCGCCTGGAAAAGGCAACAGCAATCCAGCTAAATGATACACCTGCCCTTGAACCTTAAAAAGTAGGAATAAACTAGGCTTATCTATAGTCTTGTCACCAAAAGTTGTAAGCTGACAGCAGCTGTTGTACTTTCGAATGTTGAAGAGATAATGTTCTAGATCCGCATTGTCACCCTGAAAAGATGATACATAAATGGTCAACAATACTCACACAGAGGTTGCAGTCTTACTTTGCCATTAGAGCAACCCATAGTAGATGCTCCTCCTTTCCAGTAAAGAGCATGGCTGCTGGCATACTTGATTGACATTCTTCCCATTTAAAGACAAACAGGACCGTAGTTCAGATCATAATTGAGAGCTCATATCTGCCTGACAGCTACCGTAGTTGTCTGCCCTGTTGTCACAGTCTTCGAGTTTTCCCATCTGTTTAACTCTTCCTATAAGCTGCCGTCTGTTGCCTATCATGTTGCCAGCGGCTTCAAGTTTCCTCGGCTGTTTCATTCTGCCTGGTAACTGCCGTCTCCTGTTTGTTCTGTTGCCGGTGTATTCGAGTGTCCTTTACATTTCACTTTGACTGACAGCTGCTGTCTGCTATCTGTTTTGTTGCCGCCGTCTTCGAGTATCATCGTCTGTTTCACTATGCTTGGCAGCTGCCCTTTGCTGTCTGCCCTGCTGCTAGCGTCTTCGAGTTTCCTCAGCTGTTTCCCTCTACCTGGTAGCTGCTGCCTGCTTTCTGTCTTGTTGCCGGCGTCTTCGAGTTGGGTCGGCGGTCCTCTGCTGTCTTCCATTGTGGCCAGCGTCTTCGAGTTTCCCCTGCTGTTTCACTCTGCTTAGCAGCTGTTGTCTAATGTCTGTCATGTTTCCAGCGTCTTCATGTTTCGTCAGCTGTTTCCCTTTGTCTGGAAGCTGTAGTCTGCTGTCTTGTAGCCGTGTCTTCAGCACTCTGTCTAGCAGCTTCCGTGTGTCGGCTGTCCTGTTGTCGGCCTCTTCCAGTTACCTAGGATGGTTCACTATGCCTGACAGCGGTCGTATATTGTCTGTCCTTTTGCTAGCATCTTCGAGATTTCGTCTGCTTTTTCACTGTGCCTGGCAGTTGCCGTCAACTATGTGCCCTGCTTCTAGCGTCATCGAGTTTCCTAGGCTATTTCATTGTACCTGGCAGTTGTAGTCCCCTCTCTGTCTTGTGTCAGTGTATTCAAGTTTCCTCTCTCTTTTCACTCTGCCTAGCAGCTGCCGTCTGTTGTCCGTCCTGTTGTCAGCCTTTTCGAGTTTCCACAGCCGTGTCATTCTGTTTAGCAGCTGCGGTCTCTTGTCTGTTTTGTTGCCGGCGTTATCGAGGTTTTCCTCTGCTGCTTCACACACACACACACACACACACACACACACACACACATATATATATATATATATATATATATATATATATATATATACCTCCTGCAGTTTTTACATTGAGCACTCCGGTAAGTTAAATCGCTAACTTATAAACAATAATGTAAGGCTCACATGTGCTAATGGTGTTAGTCCTGACATGTTTGCGATAACCTTATGTTTAGAAGCACAAGTGTACAAAGGAAAGTGTGCTTCGAGACCGGCTGAAGCGCTTGCTTGTCTAGTCATACTCAAGTGATGTGATACAGCGAAAGAGCCCGTCACTTTTCCGTGTGGCTAGACGTCGCAAATGGCTGACGGCCGTTTTTATACCGATGGAGGTACGAAACTCCTAGTGAAAATGGAAGAAATGATATCGTTATTTAATGAAGTTATTCATTAATTCATATTTTGTTACGATATTGATTACGGAGAGAACTCAATACTTGTTACAGAAAAGTAGTAGTACTACTCTAATGGGGAACAGACTGATTCACTTCTATGGGAGTATATAAGATATAGTTAACCACATGCATATGTTTCGTTGTCTCTACGACTTATCTTTGTGACTTGACATCCTGTTTTATGTAGGTAATACCGTGTAGTTTTTATTTTATTTTATTCACCTTCTCTTTAGGAGGTTAGAGACAAGGTAAGATGTGGGTTTTGATCAAAGTGTGACTGTGGAACGAACTGGATTCAAACCTGGCACACCCAGGTCCTCAGTCCGCGTCTTCACGGTAGCTATGTGGTTAACGACGTTCACTGAGGGTCTTGGTGTGCCAGGTTCGAATCTAGTTCGTTCTACAAAAGCACACCTGACCTTGTGTCTAACCCTCTGGGGAGGAGGTAAATGAAATACTGTGTAGTGTTTGATGCTTCATTCTTTCGTAGATAAAGTATGTCGATTCAAACAGTTTCTATCTGAAGCAAACACGCAGGGGTTTAGGCTATGGGCCCAAAGGTCAAAATCACTCTAGATTTTTGATTTTGTGACCTTGGTTGGGGGTGGAAGAATAAATGGTGGTAAATGAATGCCAATAGACTCCTGAACATCATACTTTTTTTCCCAAGCATAAATGTTGCGCATTAATGAGAACGGCGGCCATCTTTAAAAATGGCCGACAACCATTCAAATAGAACATGATGACTTACTTAAACCCTAGTAGCACCCAAACCAATAAAGATAAAAACATGTAGTTTAGCACATATTATTCCCAATTAAATTCTACATCATTTAATATATGGATATTGGACTTAATATATTTACTCTGCTTCAAAGCTAAGAATATTTGTAAAAACAAAAGCTTTTTTTAGTCATTTTCTTTGATACGGCTTCAATACTTTCTGTGTATAACTTAAAAAAAAATTTTTTTGTTAAATTTTGATATTTCTCATGTAGAGGAACTTATATTCTGCCAATATTATTAGTCACACAAAATTATTGTCATATTTTTGTATGTAGTAATATCATTTTAACTTGAGATATATTTGCAATTTTGTGTCATTTTGAAGTTCGTTCATTCACACCAAAGTGATAAAATATGCACTAATTGTCAATTTTTATCCAAAAGAAATTTAGCCCATATTTTTTATCTTTAATGTGTAAATAATATCACTGCTTATGCCACTTCATTATTACTATCATCATCATTATCGGCATCATCATCATCATCATCATCATCATCATCATCATCATCATCATCATCATCATCATCATCATCATCATCATCATCATCATCTTCTACAGCATTGTTTCCAGTGATTTTATAGCATGTATCTCTAGCACACTTGCACAGATCTGTGCATTGTACCCTGTTTTGTAGACATGTACAAATATTTTCATCTTTACACTGACTTTTTTTACATTTGGCAGAGCAGTTTATTAAATCCATTAAACTTTCTGGAGCAGGAAGAAAATTCATCCAATGGATTACTAAATCTTCATTTTCTACCTTCCATCCATGACAATCAGGGGATGGTATTTCTGGATTTGCATGGAGGCTCCTTTTATAGACAGCTGAAAATATAAATAAATGAACATTGAATAATTTTCCCAAGATTCAATCTCAAGCATAAAATGTTTTTCGTCAAAAATTACTTTTCTACTCATCGTTTATTACTGCCGTTTTAATTAGATATACATTTGTAATTAGATATACATTTGCAATTAGATATACATTTGCAATTAGATATACATTTGTAATTAGATATACATTTGTAATCAAAGCAAATATTTTATCTTTCTAATAAGCAAATAAAAATAAAACTCCATTTACTTAATTTTCAAACCTAATCAGAAATTTAATATTAGTTATAAAACATACCTGCTTGATAGTTAGCTCGCTTGATGTGTTCACTTAGGGCATCTTGATTTGGAGGCATTGTGATTTCCAATTTTCTTTGGAATCTAAACATATTGTATCTGGCTTCATTGACACTTGTGATAATTTGTTGTCCATACAACCTGCAAACAAACATCTCCAATGATTTTGCTGTGTCTGGTTTTACATCAAATTGATTACCAAGATCTTTAAATGCATGACAAAACTCCTTCTCTTTCAGTAATAAGCTAAGTGCTTTCTTTTTGCCCTTTCCGTAGAAGGAACTGACACTATCACATCCAGTAAAGCAATGTAGACCAATCAATGCTTGACTGATGGAATCCCCAATGCTGTCTTTTATTATGTTCATGTCTATTATTCGCAAATTTGTTCCTCTTCCTGTGTGGAAGTATAAATGAGCTGGAATAAGATTTTGCAAAGCCACTCCAATTACAAATACATCAGTATCAGGACTCATGATTATTACATCTGTACTAGTGGTGGCTGCAAAGGAAGCATGCAAATAAATTCGTGTATCTGCTTCTTCTTGTGAGCTACAAAGTCTTGTCTCTTCTAGCCTGATGATCATATCACTTGCCTCTTTTCCAGGTGAGAATGAATGGCATTTCCTGTTATGTGCCAAGAATACCTTCACTCCTCTTAGCTCTGATGTTGAAACATTTGACCATGTTTCATACAGGAATTCTATTAAAGATTCCTTATTCTCTCCATTTGAAAGAAACTTCTTCCATTGCTGAGGTAGGAACTGACCATAGATTCTTATCTGGGAGCTACTAGCAGCTCTTTTGTCCCTCTCAATATTTTTGATTGATATCTGTCGGTATGTGTCAGTTACAAAATGTATTTCTTTAGAATTATTTGATTTTGCCCTGTTCACTAAACTTTTCAAAATGACAAGAGCAAGATTAAGAAATGTTCTCTCTCCTTGTAACGTATTTACATTTAATTGGTGTATAAGAGACATACCATCCACTATATATATGCCACCTACTATAGGGTTCTCGACAATAGGATTGTCTGCATAACTTTCTAAAGCATGAAGCAAGTTGGCTTTGTTAGTTTTAACCAGTGACCCTTGTGTATTTGCAAGTGACAGTGGTAATGGACCTAAGGAATATGAGAGTAATTCTTGAAGATTGATGTTTCTCACTCTACCAATAACAACCAATCTTGCTAGAAGATTTCTGTCTGCTTCCAAAGTGACATCTTTTCCGTGGACATTATGTTTTGATTTTTTAGACATACTGGTGAATGTCTTCAAATTCATTTTCTTCATCCGGGCAAAAAAATCAACTTCTCCTGTTTGTAGACGCTGCCCACAAAAATTTTCAAGTTCTGATTCGCCCCTTGCTTTTGCAAATTGCAGATCATTTTGAACATTTTGTGTCGCAACTAATCCAGATGTAATATGGATCAACTCAGCTGGTTCATACTCAAATGGATTAAACATGCAGTGTATCGTGTCAATTATCTTCTCAATAGCAGCCTTATCATGTTTCATCCTACTATGCAAAAGATCTGATCGAGTTCCACTTCGCTCTCCTTTGCCAGCCATAGTCTCACATTCACGTGTAATAGACCCTCTTGCATGATGAGACCATATCCACCTGTTAACAGCTCTTTTGTTAGTACTGAAGCCTGTCATGCCGCCTTTTGTTTTGGAGTCTCGATTCGCAGTCTGCTCGATGGTTTGGTCACAAGGAATTTTAGCAAAGGCATTTGAACTTCTTTGAACAGCAAAATCTCCTTCTACGCATTGTTTATATATCAATGGATGAGTAGTAGAGAGATTAGACATCTCCAACCAGTAAACTGGAAGATATCTGCTGTAGTTAACATGGTCATATGCAAACACCCAAGGTAGCATCTGTCTAACACTTGCCAAGTGAAGTTCCCAGTTTGACTCTCGAATACCTCTAAGGAAAAGTAGAAGAATTTCTACAATGTCGATATAAGAACTCCAGAATGCAAAAGTCTGCTTCTTGTTGCCAACCTGTATAAACTCTTCATAGGATGATAGGAAACTTTGAAAATTTTCTCCCTCGAGAATTTCATGATATTGAGATCCTGGGAATGATTGCGACAAGGATGTCATTAGCTGTTTCACTTTTTCTGCCTTTTCTTCAGGAATGCTCTCTAAATAGGTAGTCAGACGCATATGCTGCATTGCTTCAGCCACTAATTTATGGGCTCTAACTGCTCTGTTATAGTGTCTACCTGTAAACACTCCATTTATTGAGCCTACAGCAACAACTTCTGATTCTATTAAAATATCTTGAAGCCCAGCATCTCTAAAACGCTTTCCCAAACACCCAAGAAAGGACATTGCTGTATGAAAGGCGCCAAGCCGAATGACCAATCTCTTCATGAAAAGTGGATTTCTCCATCTGATCAACTGTGCCTTTGAATAGATTGCTTGATCCATTACAAGAACAATAGTCTCTAACTTCAGTCGATCTGCAATGTCAATACTATTTTGTAGAAGTGTAAGGACTGTATCCATTTCTGTAGGGCTAACATCAATTACAGGTAAGTAACCGATAATAGATTTTGATGGTACTTCCTCTTTGCAAAGGAGTTGGTTGAATCCAGTCCAAGATGGTAATATATTCTCACTGCTGAATTTTGTGATATAGTATGCTATATCAAGTTTTATAGCATTTTGCAGAGAAAATATATGATCAGACTGAAGTGACACATGTTCAGCAAATGGCTGTGGGCCATCCTTCCTTCCTCCAGTGTATGTAGCCAGATTTACTTCTGGCGGCTCCAATGTTCTTTTCCTTGTTCTCTTGAGTCCTTCTTCTGCAATGTTAGAGGAACAAGGTTTAATTGATGTAGGACACACATTGTTCTGAATAATTATCCCATTTGTGTTGTGGGTTGTTCCATGTCCAGATAAGGTTTCCTCACCAAAATCATTATTGTCCCAGACCAAAGTTGTTGGAATACCTGCCTGCATAGTGGATGGAATAGAATTTTTTCCACGATTAATCTCAAGTTCAGCTAGTGCTGTATCGTGATTTAAAATAACCGAGTGAGAAACACAATGTCCCAAACCATTTAACAAACCAATCAATTGGGCAGATCCAGACAGATGGCGTACAGCCATACCAAGTGATAAATGTTTTGGCATTAATGTCCGTCCATTAGAAGCCAAGAATATAAGGTCTTGTGAAATGGACAAAAGCTTTCTGTGGACGGATGCAGATATGTCTACTATTTTTTCTGTACATAACTCTTCAGATGCCCCAACTATCCATGCAAGAAAGTTAAATAAAATATGAGGTACTGTCTTTTCAGCCTCTTGCAAATTTAATGTTTCTGCTGTTGGTGGCCATAACAAAGAAGGTTTAACTTGTCTAATAGTGTTTCTCAGATCCATAGCAGTTATGTACAAGTTAGATAAAGGATTTGGATCCGAGTGTATATGACTTGTTTGCTGTTGTGATTGCAAGTGGGTCTCATTTTCTGACGAGTCTGTTTCAGTTGGAGTTGTGGAATGTGTTTCCTCATGGAGTACTGTTTTTTCCTCTACAAGAGAAGACACTGTAATGTCATTTACATAGACAATATCACCTTGTGACCTCATTTTAGGAGTGATGAAGCAGAGTTGAGGAAATTTTTTAATCAACTTTTGTTTCAAGTAACCCGTTTTATATAAGTGAGCATCAACTCCATGCGTTTCTTTTATTTGTTTGACAAACAAGTCTTTCAACTTTTTGAGTCTCATTATTTCCTTGTTTTCAATAATTCGGGTTTGAACTAATTTGGCAAAAACCTCGAATGCTTTACTGTATGAAGTTTGCTCAGTCTGTTCAGTTTTGGTTGGTTTGGTCAAGTAGCGGGTGAAGTCACGGTAGCAGGAGTTATGGTACTTCAGCTCAATTGCCACACAATCTTCATTTCTTATTTGCATGAGGAGTGTTTCATTTTCATTTTCTTCTGCTGCTCGTTTTAAATTAACAGCTTCTATTGTTGAACATTTTACAAGCTTTTCCCTGTTTCTTTTGCCAGATCCTTTGCACACTATAGTTTTTACTTTATGGCAGAGTATACAGACATCTGGTAAAATATGCTTTGATCTAGCTGGCAAAAATGGTCGATCAAAATTGGAACGAAGAACCCGTCTTTTTTTAGCTGGTGGTTCATCTTTTTCAGTAGTTGTTGCACTGTTGTTTTCTTGAGGAGACCCTGTGAAAATAAATATAGTCATGGGGTTAATGTGCATTTGAAGTGAATAAATAACAAAAAAAAGGATATGCAAAAGTTCAAATAAAAAATAATATCCAACCGCTATTTGATAAATCCATAACATTTCATTAAAAGTTTAAGAATTAATTAAGTAAATAGTAAATATAATAATATAAGTAAAACAAGTAAATAGGAACAAACGCTAGTTTTTTGGTTTAAAACTGAGATTTTCTAAATATATAAAAAAAATTATTTTAGAATTTGGAGTGGTAACTCGGTTTTGCATATAAATTTAAAGTAAAATGATCCCATTTCTGGGCCATACCAGCGTTTTAGGGCAGTTAAACATTTTTTCTTTGCTATGGGAGATAAATTCTGTGCGGGTATATTTTTTTTTGGGGGGGGGGGCAAATTATTTAGACGATTACGTGTGCTTTTACCTCTGTGCCACTCGGACTTGGGGTTATTGAAGAAAAAAGAATGTGGGAAAATCAACAGTATTTTTTTTCATTTCAAAACGAACAGTCCTCTTGTTTAGATCAACAGATTTTTTATTTTATTTTTTTTATTCAATAAATGTCACATCAATATAATGTTGATTTTCACAAATTGTTATTTCTTCGCTAAATGTTCTATAAATTAATTGAATTTGCATGAGAGTTGTCTGCCCCTTCTTCCCAGCCGTTGTTGTGCGTTTTACCAAAAAGAATTTTCCTTCGATCAAGTTTTTCATGGTGTTCAGTTCACACGTAATCGCCTGAAAAAGTAGAATCTCATTCTTTTTAGGGAGGTGATTTACCAACGAAAAATAAAATCGTCTCTTCTAAGATGTGTATCAATAAAAATCATAACACTATTAAAAACTTAAACTTACCTTCGAAAACGTCATCAGTATTCTTTTCTAGTTTTTTCTTAATTCTTTCAATTTTGTGACAATCCGTTAAAAGCGAATAGCAGCTTTGGTGAAACCCAATACGAGGTGGTATGGTACTTGAATGCCAGCTAAAGTCGAAGCTTTTCGCAATTTCTGCTTGTGGACCGTCTAAAACTCTCCATTTTGGAACATATTCTAAAAAGCGCGTCCATGTCTTCTCTGAAAAAGATCTAACTTTGCATGTTTTAGTCGGAAATATGCACATAACACATACTTTTTGGTCTTTGTTTACATAAATTTCGTCTTCGCTGGAGGCAGCCATCTTGAATTTTAACAGGCGCTACACTTGTTGTGATTGGTTGATTGTAAACAGTAAATGAAAGAAGTATTCTGGTTGGCTATTTTTTGTACGAAAGCAACTAATCAGTCAGCATTTTTTTGTGAATTAAAATTAAAATTATTAATTAATGCACCAAAACCTTGCATGGGAAATTTTTTTCCATGTTTCTTATGATTTTATAGATATTATATCTAAAAATCATGCCCACCCCTTTTACATCTTATTAAAAGTAATAATTTTTGCCCTGGGCCGACGGCCTAGTTGGGGAAATTTAATTTGCATATCGTGAAATCTCGAAAGAATTGTTTTTTTATGAATGTATATTTTTAGTCTCCTGACGCGTCACGTGTGCGCCTACACGCACGAGCCGGTTGTTTAATGAACCGCCATTTAGACTATCGTGCTGCTTGCATTTTTTAGATATGCACGTAGCCAAACATATGGTCGTATGCAACTGTATACGCATATATCGAGCACAAAAAACGCTCATTATAATACAGTACACATGCACGCATACATAACATTAATCGCATTTAACATATCAATGCGTGTGTGTTGGGGAGAGGAAAACATCCTGAATTATATGACAGTAGGAACTTACTAAAAGGCGTTGATTTATAACAAGCTTTATTATAGGGAAAAGGCGTGTTCCCTGTATCCTTTAATTACACAAAATGCATGATTCAGTATTCATCAGTTCCGGTATTGACTAATGTTTGACGAGTTTTTTTTTATGGTGTTTATTGCCCGTAATTCACAATTAACTCATCAAGTGAATAATTAATCTATATACTACTAAAACTCTATTGTCTTGTATGTTTGCAATCAGCTTTCAGCTTTCCGGTTTTCAACATCCGGTTGCGCATGCGTAAATAGCATCGTCTTCCAATCTGTTATTCCAATTCCGTTGAACTCTTATTATTAACGAACGCATGAAATTTTTCATTCTGGAAATGTTTATATCGCTTTAAATATAAAACAATTACATTTAATTTCATCAAATAGTTTTTCTGTTTTCTCCACGGCTAAAAACATTCAACGGCAGGACTTTGTAAAGTCTGTCGCAGTTTCAAAAAAGCTCCACCCTTTTAAAAAACAAAAACAAACAAACAAAACAACAACAATCATTATTAATATCAATAGCGGCGGTGAACGAAACCACCTCCCACTTTTCCTCTCACAGATTTCACCACTCCTACTCCCTCTGTTTTCGTTACGTACGCGAGACAGCCGGTTGTACCCCCTTCCTTTCTCACCTGTTCAGTGCATATTTACCTATAAGTATGGCCAACCACTTATAATTCAGTAACTATAATTTAAAAAAAAAACAATTATAATAAACAGAACGACGCATAGAAATCTATCTATATTCTTTTTTAAACAATTACATTTAATTTCATCAATTAGTTTTTTTTGTTTTCTCCACAAGTGTCACGCACATACATGAATTCCATAGCTAATATAACAAACTGACCCAACGGGTCACGGGTGGTCTAGTATTTTATAAACATCCGTTCTATTATTTTTATATTCTCTCATAAATACACACATATATACATACATACATACATATATATTCATATCTACATACATACATACATACATACATATGGATATATCTATATATACATAGTAAACATATATATACATATATATATATATATATAGAGAGAGAGAGAGAGAGAGAGAGAGAGAGAGAGATATAATTAAATAATCAAAACAAAAGATTATATTGAAACTGCGCATCAAGCTTTATTTAATGTCACATATGAAATTTAATAATTTTAGAAAAATGAAACTTGATACACTGAAAGACACGAAGTAGTTACTTATGCTACACCTATTTCCATCGTATTGATAATATATGTACAACATTAAGTCATGCATTTTAAAATGTTTCAACATTTGTGCAGGTGTAGAAGAATATTACTAAAATGACGTCTGACACTTACTTTGTGAAAAGCGAGATTGGATCGTTGCAATAGTGGATTTTTTTATGGCTTCGATATAATTGCCGACATTCTTTAAACGCAATGTTCGTGTTCAGTATGTTTAACATTTTCGTTCGCGTATATGAATTTATTCATTTTTATATTTAAGAGTTCAGTTCGTCTGTTAACTTTTATAATTTAAAGTTATTGTTCGGCTTGCGTAATTTGCTGCGTAACAACTACTCGTTGATTTCATAGTTCTTTATTTATTGTTTCCCCAGGAAAACAGTGTTAAACACAAGAGAGGTTGTATGTAGGGGACATATTTTAAAGGACACTTTGAATGTGAACAAAGAAAATTATTGTCAGAGAATTAAGATATTTCCCTTTCACTGACCAAAAAAAATGAAGTCTCGTATCAGAACAGATACTTTATTTGCGCATAAGATAAATACTACGAAACCGTTGTGTGCATATGTCTTCAGCACATGTATCAACGTATATAATGTTAAAAAGTAATACATATATATATAATAAACACTTCCATGTGTATATTTATCTTTCTTTTTGTTGTATTTGTTTGTGTTGTGTATAAATATAAGTATGCAATTATCGTAAACAATGGCTACATTTTATTTTCATGAAACGTATAAGTTGTAACTTTTTCCATGTGTTTGCTTCAATAAATACTCAGTTACCGCCCTTAATATTACAGACAAAACAATGTATAAAAACTAAGACACACCGTATAATATTAAACACAATTCTTAATTTCAAACATTATTTCAATAACTACTAGCTGTACCTAACCGGCGTCGCCCTGAAGTACAATAGAAAAATATAAATTTGTTTGCAAAAAAACGAAAATTATTTTTAATGACTTTAATTTTGTAATTAATTATTTAGTAAAATTGGCATTTTAAAAAGGCTGATGTAATACTTGACGCTAATCTGTTACAAGTAAACACCAAATAATAACGTGTACTTCATGAATAATCGATACACACACACGCACGCACACACATACAAACAAATATATACACAGACGCTTGAAGTCTCTATATTTAGCACTAATAGTTTAAATAAAAACATGGTAATTGAAATATATTGATGTTTGCTCAAATAGTAACAAGTTTGTTATCTGTATGTATCGACCGTTTTGAGATATATATATATATATATATATATATAAAATAACATATAATAACACGAAATTACATAATCATCGATTCAATAATTTATTTCAACCTTGTGGGTTTTTCAAGCATCCGATCCAGACGATAACATTTTTGAAACTGATAAAAGAATTACATTCACACTCGACAATTCAAATATAATTGGAGAGAGAGGGCGTAACAACCTACTTAATACATATTTAGAGAGAGGGTGAAAATTGAAGCATATCTAATCTCTAAGTAGAAATTAAGAGGGGAAATTGCATAATGCATTACAGACCGTGAGGGGGAGGATAAATGTATAATTAGAAATTGTAAAATTGGGCATAGATGATGATGGAGGAGGGGGTCATGTTATTCAAAAGAATGAAAAACATAACCCCCGCTCTCCTACACTATTGTTGATTTTCCAGACATCGTGAATACCTAGTGTCTGTGACTGAAGGCGTTTTTTGGTTATCTCTGTATATCTTCTTTTTGCTCTATCTATCACTACTTTTCACATATTTATTGACTCTATACATGTCTGCCTATTAACAGCTGACTTATTGCGACTGAATCTACGGAAGGCTTGCTACCTCTGGGCAATGGCAGCTGCACATTTCGAGGTGAACCATTGGGGAGAGTGAGACTTGCTGAGGGATCTTCGCATGAGGACATATGCTTCAATGCTTGCTTTGACCCATTCGCTTAACTCATTTGCACATAGATCAGCAAAGAGTGAGAAGGCGTCTCTCCATGAGGCGTCGCTGATGTTATTTCCGATTGACTCAAAATCAGCCTGCTCGTAGTATCTCGTTCTTTAGAATAACGGCTCATCAGCTTTTGGACGTGTTTTTAGGGTGATATTTAATCATAACTACAATGTGATCAGCATTCCCGAGCAGATAATGGGCTTTCGTCACACAAGCCTTGGGTAGTGAGGTTAAGAACAGGTCAAGAAGTGAGGTTTGCTGGTCTACTCGATCAGGGATGCGAGTCGAAAAATCGACAGTCTAAGAGAAGACATGAGCTAAGGAGATATAGTACGTAGAGCTGCAAGCTGCGTCAGTAAAGCTGGACAATCAAAAATACAAAATACATGTATCTGGGCATTCAAGTCGTGTGAGAGTGCTCTATCTATGCTGTCAGAGACAGAGTTTAGCAGGGTATAGTCCTGGGTCGAAGGTGAATGGTTTAAGAAATATAAGTAACTTACGCTGTGATGTAAAGTCAATCTTAATTACATGTAGTATTGATCATCTGTTTCTAACTTATGTTCTACAGTCAAGGGGACGGTGTTCCGAACATAAACTCCTTTTCCCGTGCATATGTTTGTCAGAGTATTTACGGTAGAGTGGGAGGTAATCAGTCATGTAAAAGTGGTGAGAGGAGATTGAGGATTGAAGGTTTGTTTAACTTAGTGGAGGTTGCCAAAAAGAAAGGTTTCTACGTGGTCGATGTTAGTTCTAAGTCCCCGAATAGTTGTGAATTCAAGCCTCAAAGGTGTTTTTTTGTAATGACATGTTTGTTGTGCGATCGAGTGGGGTGGACAAAGTGGGTTCTTGTTAGTTACCAATAAGCTCACACAAACTGTCTATCAGTCACGACCTGGTCAATTGGGGTTGTGGCCTTGGGAAAGCCCACCGGATGTAACTGCAGGGTCTGTTTATATGCGCGACATGGCACGCACATCTACCCAAGGTATTATACAACTGATAACAGGATAGCCGTTCTTAGCGCTACCCAAGAGTTTGGGTTCCTGTCCTGTGAGTCGGAAACAGCAGCCAGACTAGCTGTCTTATCTGTACCCTCAACCGGTCGGAATAAGAGCGACCCAGACTGGTCATGAACATTGAGTGACGAAAAAACTTCCCCCAAGTTGCCCAGATAGAGAGAAAGAGAGAAACGGCGTTCATTGTCTTAGTAAGGAAACAAGACCAGACACTGGGGGCCTTTGAGGCTTCCCAGCACTGGTACTTCTGCGCTTGGCTAATAGACAGAGAAGTTCAAAGGTCGCGCGATAGGAAGAGCCTATCTACTCCTTGCAAACCGGATATTTTGTTCAATAGTCCAACTCTAGGAAGATTACCAATGTTGACTAAGGAGACCTCCCTCACATCGGTTTGCTACAAAAACGTAGGGTGTAAGCAGCAAGGTTTTATTATCAGAGATTTCCTTCTCTTAGATGGATGATCTGGCAAGGTATACAGGTCCAACACACCGATATAGAAGCCTGCACCCGTTCACTAGTCGAGTATTTCCGAGCTCTCGTAAGTAAAAAAAAATCCATATATAGAGAGAGAGAAATGTATATATGTAGATAGTATAAGTTCAGTGTACACTGCAGAGTAAACATAATCTTAAAGATAAGTTTATCTCTCGAAAGTAAGTGCAAACAACATAAAGACACCCATAACTCCAAGCCAGAGGATAGGTTTAGTCTTATCAAAAACGAGAGAAACAAAAACTAACAATTTGCAACAGTTTAGCATAAATGCAAAGAACTAAAAAAATGAATACATTCAGAGAAAGCAGGTTTGACACTTATCTTAAGTCGACTTCTCAGCGACAACCGTATTTTTAAAGATGACCTGCCTATATATATATATATATATATATATATATATATATATATATATAGTGTGTAGAAAAATTGATGGCCAAACTCCATCATAATGTTTTCATTTATATAAATCGAGAAGTTGTCCCTTTGTCCGTCCGTGATAATTATTTTTTAAAGTAATAAATTCATTTCGCAATTTGTTTTATTTCGAAATATCAAAGACTTAAACAAACTTTTTAGGGTAAAGAATTCATTCCCAATTAATAATTCGAACGCCATGACAGGGAATCGACACCGAATCCTGGGGATCTTTAGTTTGACGTACTACAAACTGAGCTAATTTGTAAACATTACAAAAAGCGTTGGAAATTATCTCAATATACTAAACCAATTTATTTTTATTTTTCTACGTATTGCGTTGACAATTTATTTTTATATTTCTTGTTTAAACTAAGTACTGGCGTTTAAAACAATTGAATATTTAATATATTAAATAATAAAATGTCCCCATAAACATAAGTTCGAGTTATAGACTATTGAATTAACACTGATCTAATATATTTATGGTAGGCGTCGCTCTCGTAAATGTGTGTGATAGCTCAATGTTATGTATACGACTGGAATACAGACACACTACTCCTGTGACTTGATCACAAGTAAAATAAACCTGGGTCGTGTGTTGTTATATGCATAAACACACCATGATGAGATATAACTAAACATCTATAAAATACCTGGGGTTCATAAAAAAGACCTGAGCGTTATAAACGGTAGGGTCTGCTTTTATAGGCAACACGGGTTATCCAGTCGGTATCCTGCAAATGTTGGCCTCTCTTACTTCAGGTAAAAGAATACAACAGACAGAATCAAGGTAAATTGATTAATAAGCAAAACAAAATACCATGTCAAAATAGAAATAAACCACAAAAGAAAATTAGACTAGTAATGCAGCACTTGTAAAAAAAGAAATTCCCACCCAAATACACCCTTTAGCATATAAAACATAATCCTGAAGTTTCAAACAAACTGTATATCTATTTGAATTGCTATAACATCCAATAAATGTTCTTTACGAAATTAAGTGTTATTCTTTAATTTATAATTTGTTTATTGTTCACTATTAGTTTTTTTGACAGTTTTCTATGTACGTGTTATTATATGTTTATTGTTAGTATGATTTTTTTATTATATGTTTATTGTACTATATGTGTTTTGTTTATTATATGTTGTGTTGCTCAGCCGTGTGCTAAATTTGACAGGTATATATTTTAATACAGAAACACGAACAAAAAATATCTGTTTTACGAAAATAATTAAAAAAAAACATGATAAAAAGTGTCTTTCAACGGAGCGAATACGAAGAGAATTTGCAAATGTTCTCAGCAACAACATTAATCAACTTAAAATATTAAATTCCTTTTGGAAGATTAATCGAAAGCATACATTTATGTATCCTTCCATTTATTTAATTCATTGTGATGTAAACACACACACACACACACAAATATATATATATATATATATATATATATATATATATATATATATATTAGCCTATTTAAATTGTATATGTATATTTATGTATATGATCGTTTTACTCCATTTCAATATAAGATTGATATATTTATAAAATGTGCATTCCGTGTGATGACATGGCTGTAGATTTCATCGATAAACTAAATAGATCGATGAAGATGGCGTTATCTCCCCATCAAAGATAGAGACAAAAAGATAATGAATGTTTCGCGTAGATAGATTAGCTGAGCATAAACAAATCGAATATTATATAGATACGCCGACTCAATCTGCGCGGTTATCGATTAATGAAGGCTAAACGTCACCCGATGATGTAGGTTAATAAGGTCGGTTGATTGTGAGTAGAAAGATGAAGAATACTACGAGATGATTGAAAGATGAATGGAATAAAAATAATGTGATTACGTTCGATTTCGGTTAATGGTTAATGATAGGTATTTGTTTACATTTCATTTGAAGCGAATCAGGGGAGCAGGCCCGTTGTGATATGATCCACAGATGGGGGGGGGGTACTTTGAAATAAATTCTCTTCATCGTACTTCCGCCTAACATTTGGCACACGGAGGAAGAAATAAAAGTTATTTTCAGTTTTTGTAACAAATTAGATAACAATCCTTGGTAATCTGTATTATTTCGATTATTTTGTCGAGCTCGGGAATCTCGATGATACATTGCTAAGTCATAATCAGTCATCTGGGGTTCAAAGGTGTAATCCTCAGTATAAACGATATTAAGAATATAATTAAGAATAACTAAATACTTTTTACTCGGTCATGGCTGACGGGATGAGAAAAATCTACCTTCATTGGTTGTATAAAAAAGTTCATGTTTCGGAATTATCGAGATAATGGTTGATATTTTTGTATTATTTCGATTATTTGTCTTACTCTGTGTGAGAATAACACCAAAAATGAGAACAGTAGTCCGAATAATCCAAATAAAACAAATGATCAATCCTCATACCAAAAAACAGAAACAGTATCTAGTAACTACAGTAAACACGATTCTAACATTATTTTGGAGCAAAGTGATACAGTGTTTGTGCACGTCTAGGGTAACTTATATATTTTAAGCCTTCAAAGTATGTATGCGTTTGTTTATTTTCTGATTAAAACGGAACCGGGAAATATATTATTTAAACGTCTGCCCTGTCTGGTAGTCGGAGAGAAAATAAATCGCTCTAGATTTTGTATGCTCGTTTTTTGCATTCGACTTAAGCACACATACTGTGGCATATGCCACTTAAATCCGTTATTTATTCAAGTTGTGTACTCCATGACACTATGGTAAAATGTCATATTGTGTTTTAGCTTGCACTTACTCCAATCTACAAAAGGACATCGGCTCAAAACTCTCATCTTCGTGCACCTAATAAGTAGCATAACCGAACAAACACAAATGAAAACATGGATTCCTTTAATCCCAGATATGAGATTACACTGCTTGCCCAAAGTGTTCGTATCATCCAAAGCCGTAACCCTTAAAGCTGTCCTTCTCAAACCTTTCCACTGTATTTATTTATTTATTTTCTATTTCATGTCTGCCTCTCTTACTTCCTACGTTATCAAGTACACAGTCTGTCTCCCCGATCTGGTCCGGTGTGTAACTTTAATCTAGAGACAGTGGTGTGGTCGTAATTTTGTAGCACTGGGGGGGGGGGGGCGTAGTCATCTCTTAGTAACACCTAAACTCAGATCCACATTAACAAGAAGTAATAGTATCTGTCCGAGTTCTATCTATGAGCTAAATAGAATATATCATTTACAACAGATGTATTTAAAAAAATACGGTTGCAAAACAAATTACTCTATACATATGTTTGGATAAGGAGAATATGAAGCATACATTTTTACATATATGATTAGCAAATATATACATGAGAGTTGTAAAAAGATGAGAGATAATCTCCAAAAAGAGAGCTAACATTACTTAAGTTGTTTGAAAAAATCGACCAGTATTTTCAAAACGACTTAATAAACAATAGAGATCTATGGCAAGGAAAGTACTATACAAGAAGGGGGATAACTGTAAATATAGTGTATCTTTGCGAATGCATGCGCAACTGGTAAAAGATATGCATTATATATATTATTTGCAAACTTATGTTTGAAAAGACACTAACTAAATCTTGTTTGACCGACACACTAAACGAAATTGTAGACGAAACTATTCATCTTGGGTGGGAAACAAACGACCATTTCCGGGAAGACCAATTATTACAAAAGATCAATCATAAATATTATTTAATCTACATTCTTAAGAAATTATAAATATTAATTTATTAAAGTTCAGTGATTCCAGATTTGCCCAACTATCTCCTTTCTAATATATATTCTAATTACGCGAAATAGATGCTAAAATATTCTTATGTCTGTGATTGAGGTTATGCTTGAAAGAAATATCATTTTAATTTTTCTAATGAGCCGTAATTTGTGATTGACAAAACAAGTCATCTGACTCTGATTGAACTATTTATGTACTTCTCTCTCTTTTACTATGCGTTGATTTAACCAGTCTCCAATAGTTTTAATATCACTGTTAGCATTAAGAAAACAGACTCTCTCTTGCCCTCATCCCCCTCTCTCTCTATCTTTCTTTCAGGTACTTTATATAGTATGGTCGTAAATTAGTAGAATCATTTAAAGTAAAAAAGCATATTATTTTTAGTAATGCATGAAGCACTTCTTAATACTTATATCACATTCATAGGAAAATAAATGATAGTAGTGAATTTGACCCGTATGTGTGTGTTGAGTTCAGGTTCTGTTATAGTTATTGCATCACTTTCACTACTACCATCAGTAAAGGTACTAATTCGTATATTCAGCCTCAATCTCTGAATTAAGGAGTAGCGTAGACTAGACACTCAAATCTTGACTGTGCAACTAGCTAAGAGGAACGAAACCCTTACTCAAGATAGTCGAGTCGATGTGATGTTAGTTATTCTGCATCCATTGCTTCACTCTATATTCCTAACGCTAGTGTTCTCACAGGCGTATCCAATCTCATTCGAGTTCAATATAATTCATATGACATGTATATACACTTTTAAAATTATATATATATATGTGTATATATATATATAAATACACACATACACAACCCCCCACACACATATATATATATATATATATATATATATATATATATATGTATATATATATATATATATATAAATAAATGTTTCGAGGTACAAAATTTATAAATACATTTAAAAAGAATACGCGGAAATCACTCTAAGGCCCTTTCGACTATCATCTCGTCAGGAGAAAATCGATAGTTTTAATTGATAATAACGTCGAAAGAAAGAGCAAAATGGGGAAATTCAGTGTGCCAAAATTAACGTTAAAGCAATTAAAATTCAATTTAATGATTTCGATTAAAAGTCGATTAAAAGGCACTACGTTAGGGGATTAAAAAAAAAAATTGGGAAGGAGTTCAAAGTTCCCCAAAGAGATTAAGCGATCTTACAAATTCCTTCTGCCGGCACAATGAAGGTTTTCGAATGGCAATAGAGACAGATTCCAATATTTTCAAATGGTTCTTGGAATCTGCTCGATGCAAGACCTCAAAACGGTCTATTTTATAGCCACTGGCACAGCTAGGGTTTTCAACCAAATGCTGGCCAATAGCAGAGTCCAAAGAATTAGAGGAGGGGTAACACAAGGACCCTACTCTTCCCTGACGTATTTTTGATGGAATGTGCTGGTTTATGCGAGTCTGCAAATGCAAGGAAGTGCGCCCTATATAGCCAGCATCACATTGGCATTTAAATTGGTATACAATATTACTATAATTTGTATAGGGCACACTATCCTTGCGAAAGGAAGGAAAAGCAGGTCTAGTAGCATAAACTAATCGTAAGGAAACAGAGTAGAAGCACTTGTTAATGCTATCAACAATCTGTTTACCTAGTTTAATACTATTTCCCCCTATCCAAGGTAATTTTAAATAAATGGGGCATTTTACAGGCTCAAATATTTTAGGGGATTTAAAATCAGCAACCTTTTTATTAATGCAATCATTGATAAGGTCCTCGGGATAAGCATTATCAATGAATCTATCCCTGATCCTATTGAATTCACAATCTAATCTATTTGGAGAACAAATAACGAGAGCTCTATGCACCAAAGTGTAAATTAAGCCTACTGTTCTAAACTTAGGCACAAAAGAAGACCAGTTTACATACAGGCCCGTAAAAGTAGGCTTCCTGTAGATGGAAGTAAGAAAGCCACCCCTTGAACGTTCAACAAGGACATCCAAGAAGGGAAGACAATTATCCTTTTCACTTTCCATCGTAAACTTTAAAGCCTCATGAATAGAATTTAACTAATGAAAGAATGCCAGTGCTCCACTCTGCGAAGAAAACATCGCAAAAGTGTCATCCACATATCTAACATAAGTAGTGGGCATATTTACAGACCTAAATAAAACGGATTCGTAATATCCGACGAAGATATCAGCTAAAATAGGGGCCAATGGACTACCCATTGAGACCCCGTCGACCTGACTATACATAATATTATTGAAGCTGAACTCGACTGATTTAGTACATAGAAGTATCAAATCAACAAGAGGCAGTCAGGCAACCTTCATAGATCGAAATAGTTATAGTCTCATCTAAAGGTACATTAGTAAAGAGACTAGAGACATCAAAAGAGAACATAAATGATGTCTCAGAATCCGTATCTAACCCACGTAGAACTTCAGTAAACCGATAGGAATCAGGGATGTAGTGCGTCGTGTATAGATCACGCACAGGTTGCAGGATTACTAGGAGCCACTGAGCCAAAGAATGTTGGGCGGACCCTATCATAGATAATATAGGTCTAAGTGGCACCCCCTCCTTGTGTATTTTTGGAAGACCATATAATCTAGGTCGCAATGACCCAGAGGGTCTGATCCTATTATAGACCTCTTTCGAAAAAAACCTTCTTTTTAAATAAAGAAAGAAGACGCTTCTGCATCTTGATCTCGTTCTTACAAGTATTATCTGGAGACTCGACAGGGCCAAGTCTACAGAATTTAGTAGTGTCGTTAAGAATAGATAACATTTTGTTAACGTAGTCACTACGATCCAATACCACAACTCCACCAGCTTTGTCTGGTTTGCAAATGTAAATGTCCTCATTAGATTTTAACGCTTTTATGGTTTGAAATTGCGTTTTATTCCAAATAAAGTCAATGTGGTCAATGGACGCGTTACTGTATTTACAAGTCAACCAACCTAGATTTCATTCTAGAAACATTATCTAAAGAACTAGGAGAGTGATGTCTAATTTGAGAAAACAAAACCTCGAAAGAAGCAAGGGTTTTCTCTTTGTTTATGTGGGTAGGGGGAATACAAAAATCTAACCCCTTAGACAAAACTTTAATTTCGATATCTGTTAATACAGTGTTCGAAAAATTAAATATATGTTTGCTCCCATTATTTATTTCACAACCATAACGTCTTCGAACAAGAAGGGCAAGTTGTTTATTATATTTTATAGAAGCATGTTGCTTGGCAAACTCATCACCAATAGACAGATACTTGCAGAAACGGAAGAAATAAAAAAAAGACAAGAAGTCTTTAACTGCAAACAAGAGACGATGACGAATACTAATAAGATATTCACGCTTTTCAGACAACTTATTAATGTCATCACGCATAAAAGCACGCTCCATAGAAAAACTGGGTCTAACGTTAGAAAAAAAATAGAACGTTTTGAGGTCTTGCATCGAGCAGATTCCAAGAACCATTTGAAAATATTGGAATCTGTCTCTATTGCCATTCGAAAACCTTCCTTGTGCCGGCAGAAGGAATTTATAAGATCGCTTAATCTCTTTGGGGAACTTTGAACTCCTTCCCAATTTTTTTTTTATCCCCTAACGTAGTGCCTTTTAATCGACTTTTAATCGAAATCATTAAATTGAATTTTAATCGCTTTAACGTTAATTTTGGCACACTGAATTTCCCCATTTTGCTCTTTCTTTCGACGTTATTATTAATTAAAACTATCGATTTTCTCCTGACGAGAGATTTCCGCGTATTCTTTTTAAATGTATATATATATATATATATATATATATATATATATATATATATATATATATATATATATACATACATAAATGCAGTATTTACTTAAACGGTGCCCAATATGTTCAATTATCAAATGTAAATTACATAGTCAATTGCGATTAGCTTAATGGGTTCTCATGGAAATGGAACATCAACATTTTTGCGAAGCTTATTTGCTATAAGTATATTTCCATACTATATCTACAGTTGCAATGCACTTTCTATTTTTTGTTCATAGAATAAGCATGCTAAGATTTACACTGACAGCAAAACATCAGATCTATACAACAAAATATACCGTCATTACTTTTATTTTCAAGGTAAGATTAAACAAACACGATGACAAGCGGAAGTGATGGCTTACAGCCTCGTAAATACTTTGAATCCAACAGTTATACGTAAATTATCAAATAACAATTAAATAAATGGCAATATCTTTTTAAAAACACTTTCTGCACATGTTTTAAGACCATTAAGCCGACATGTTGCTCACTTCCCATATGATCGTCCAATTTTTGGCAGATTAAATACCCGCAGATAAGAATCATTATTTCCATTTTTCTCACTACTACACAACTCCATCAATAATAACTCCCGACGAAGAAAGCACGATGTTTGTCATATTAAATTATTATTTAAAAAAAAAACAAGAAAAAACATCGTGTTCTGCTACAACAACATATCACTTATAATCATCAAAATATCAATACTGTCGAATTCTGTAAATAGGTTTACTATTGTAAAAACATAAATATACATTAGTTCTCTTCTTACTGCAATGCTATTGAAGTTGAGTTCAACGATTGGAGCGTTGAGTTAAAAGGTGTCTAGTGTCCAGGTTTTCGAATAAGAGGAATGATGAACATCCATTTCCACACTACAAAGATTCCGCGATGATGAGCGTATACGTATGTGAATAATAAAACAATATTTATTGTTAAATAATTATATATATATATATATATATATATATATATATATTCCATAGAATATGCCAGTATACTGAAATCATATGCCCTTAATAGGGTTAAGATGAAAATTCATATACACTAAATGTACAAAAGCAAGGAAATTCCCAAATGTTTACACTTTTATTATCATTAAGGGTATGCGAGCACAAGAGGGCTATGTAATTTACTGGTAGGATTTTTTCTTCAGCGCACCTCACACACTTCATCCATTCATGAATAAAGATTTATACTGTAGTGGTGTGATAATGAAATGGTTTGGTTTATATGTAGTAATAAACTTAATGACAATAAACGTGTAAAACTTTAGGAATTTCTTTGCTTTTGTACATTTAGTGTATATGCATGTTAATCTTAACCCTATCCAGGGCATATGATTTCAGTATACTGGCATTTTTCATGGAATGTGACTACTTTTGTAAAGGCTATGCCTCAATAAAATGCCTGCTCATAAGTTTTTTTTTAATTTTCTGGAAAACCAAGGTATATAGTAAACTGAAATGTCTTATAATTTTGATCAAGTGTAAAATGCCTCATTTTATAAAAATGTAAATTTCTGAATAAAATGTTTGGAATGTAGCTTTTTGTTTCCATAACCTTTTATATTGTAGTATTGGTAATCTTCAGTGGGAGGAGTTTAAAATGTATCCTTAAAAATATAGGCATATTTTCAAAGATGTTAAAGTGGTATTAACTTTTTGATCAGGAGTGTACATATATATATATATATATATATATATATATATATATATATATATATATATATATATATATGTGTGTGTGTGTGTGTGTGTGTGTATATAAATGTATGTATATAAACATATATATATATATATGTATATATATATATATATATATATATATATATATATATGAGAGAGAGTTTTTAGACAAAACAAAATTATTACGAAACCTTAAACGTGAGTGTAATTTTGTTTAGTTTGTGACAATCGCCCAGTATTTTTAATATATGACACTTCCAAATAGATTTAAAAGGGGTAGACATTTAAGATAAGGCTATCAGGACTCTGTGAAAATTCCACGCTTCCTGTCTTCATTTATCTGAATAATTCACGTTTATAATAGTTCGGTAAACCGTACATTAATGTAAAGTTTAAAAATATTAACTCAAATGGGCATTTCTTCCTTCATAAAAATATCATTGCCATTGTCAGTTACATATTCTATAAATAAATAAAACGTATAAAACTCTCCTTTTTATCTATTAAAAAATGGTACACTATATATAATTATAAAGCAACATATATTCTCATTCTTTTAACGCTAAAAAGTACTTATCGGCTAAATATGTTCTGTTAAATAAATCAAACGAAACTGTTGCCTGTTTTATATAGTTTATGTTACAATCTTAATCGTTTCGAAATAAATAACCTTTCTTTCTTACGATAACAATAATCAAGTAGTGCGAACCAATCAATATATTTACTTGGAAATAACAAATAATACAACAAAGAAAATAAATATATTGAACAAAGAAAACAGAATCAAAATGATAAATATTATTTCAATCGAATCATGGTAAAACTTAAAGTAGACAAGCAAATATAAAAATAAAAAGAATTTCAATAAGAACAAAATATATATCAAAGAATTATGTTGGCCGCAAAAAAAATCACGCTAACAGAAAATTAATGGCTTCGCTTACACAGACTAAGAACGAAAAACGCATGCAACGTATACAATTAAAACTATTTGGCTTTGAACGTCAACAAATCCTCACGTGCAAACAGACGCATAAATCACCCAGAAGGAAAACCACCGAGACACGAGCATTAACACATGCATGAACAGACGTAATACACACACACTGACCAATAATATAGATCACGTTCAAACCAATTTATATATTCATATATCTCTGTCTCTGCCTCTGTCTCTGTCTCCCCCCTATATATATATATATATATATATATATATATATATATATATATATATATATATATATATATATATATATATGTGTGTGTGTGTGTGTGTATAATTTATTTAAAAACAATATTACATATTGTATAACCTGACAAACACTATATATATATATATATATATATGTGTGTATACATATATGTATATATATATATATATATATATATATATATATATAAGGGTATATATATATGTATATATATATATATATGTGTGTATATATATATGTATATATATATGTATATATATATATATATATATATATATATATATATATATATATATATAGGAAAATACGTTACAAAGGTGGGTAAAACGAATTCCCCGAACAGAGCTGTGTTTCACCACTATTATGTCTCCTAAAGAAGATTAAAAGCAAAATATAATTATAATGAAACTAATTTCTATATCTGTAATGCATGTTGTTCCCGAAAACGTTTACAATAAAAGGCTTAAGCTTAAGTAATTTAAAAATTTAAAAAAACTCATGGAAGTTTAATTAGTCAGAAACTAGAAACGAATAGACTTGAAAATATGGGCCTATAAGATGGACCCTTCAACCCTATAAAATGTATTATAAGTCTTAATAAATCATAATGATACAGAATATATATCAATCTCTACACTCTCTCATACAAAACCCGCTTTTGCACATTTACATATTTATTTTCTTTTTAAGTTTCTAATAAATTAATTTACTGTAATGTACATTTATAATTGGTAGTGTAAAATGTTAATATATTAATAATTTTATTATAATTATATATACAATTAATTAAGTAGATTATATTTTTAGAAAGCATAGCGTTTTAAAAATATCTTAGAACTTTCAGTTTCAAGGCAGATAATTACATGAACACTTTCAGTTTTAAGGCAGATAATTACATGAACAGTTTCGGCGTTGATGTCAAGAGAACGGGTACTACACTTTGAGTAATTTATTCTCACAAAATATTAAAATTAACATTCAATACAAATTAGGAATTCCCTCAACAGTGTGGGAAAATTGGTTTCGTTGGTCATCCTTGGTCAGTAGTTATAACATGTATAGCCTACTCAGTCACCACAATACCACATTTGCACTACAGGCTGTCTTACAGAAAGTATCGCCGATTGGTTTGAAATTTGTATTTTTTTTCAAATATGTTAATATGTATAAAATCTTCTTCGAATAAAACAGGAAATAGGGCAAGTACAAAAAACAAATTGGTTCGTAAGACCCTCCCACTCTTTTCTTAATATTAGACCGCCCACTGCTTTTAAGTTTTTTGAGGACCGAAAACAAGCAGGTCAATCTCTAAATTGAAGTGGAATAATAATAAAAAAGAAAACGGGGGATTGGGTTAGGAGAGTGGTTTGTGTCCTTCCAAAATAAATGCACATTATGGGGAAGCCGAGGACAAGAAATTGAAAGTGGGGAATTGGCATATAGACTAGGTAAGAATCTAAACTTACCCAGGTGTGATGGGTTCCGACCGGACAGGAACTACATGCCCCATGTTCAGGCAGGGAACACGTGTCCATACTTGACATCTTTTCGTAAACACATGCTCTCAACTTGCATCCAATTTATTTAACCGAGGAGTATATTTTCATATTACATCTTATCTTGACTTTCAGCTGTTGTTTCATGAATATGATCAGATCCTGCTCAGCAAAATATTCAAATCTCTTCTCACCTCTCAGACGCAACTTGCCCATCACCATTCGTGCTACGGCCAGGATCGCGAGACACACCATTCGTCTCTACCCGTTCTAAGGCAGCCAGACGTTGTCGATTACGTAGGCTAGGATTAGCAGCAGCGGCTACTCTGGATCGATATGAGCTGCCACCTTGTTGACATACTCCCAGTACCGCTGGAGTTCGTGGCACCGGAAGAACGCGCGATCAGGTGTTACCACTAAGAGCGTGTCGAAATAAGTACACTCGGGCGAGAGTTCCGTTCCGGAACTGTCTATTATCCTATTGAGGGGTAGCGTATTTCGGGGCAATCATCAGGTCAGAGAGAACTCAGAGTTGTTTAAATGACTCACACCTGGCGTCAAAATCTATTCACTTATCTCCTGTGGAGTTCTTTTCTAGAAAGATGAAAATGGTCACTGGGTCGAAGAATTTTTTTGAGCGCGACTCTCTGAAGTACTGCGATTCACTCCTCGGCATACGACGGTGGTCGACCGAATGGTCGAGGATCAGTTCGGGGAAAGCACTATTGACCGCGTGGTTCGACACAGATTTCTTTGTCAATGTTCAACTCAGGAAAGCCAGTCCTTCGGCGTCTTAGTAACACATCAATTCGGGCATACCCAAGCCTCTGTAACAGAGAAGTTGGATACATACCTGGCTTTACCCAGTGCCTCTTCCTGTTCCAGAGAATCGAGGGCAGTTGACGCCGGAGGGTCTTGCGGCGGTCGGTCGGTAAAATATGAGAGGAAAGACGTAAGAGGCGCACGTCAGCTACTCTTTAAGGAGATTTTTCTTTGAAGACAAGTGTAAGCCGACTCTCCGACCTTTGACTGTACCTCCGACCTTTGACTGTACCTCCGACCAATTCCTCTCGAGCTGGAAGCCTCGTCTGAATCACAAGCTAATGATTACAACCGAGCTATCTGTCCAGCAGAACGGAGTAGGAAGGGTGGAACAACCCCAGGCACTCATCCTCACGCCGATTTGCTTGCTGCAGTTGATGTTTGCCCCTGTGATCGCTTCGTAACGTGTTAGCGCCTCTGTCACTCTCTCGATGTCTAAGAAGCACGACATAAATACGGTGATTACGTAATTGTGTAGAGCAGAGCCGAGAGCGGACAACCCTGACACATAGACCGAGAGATAGCAAAATAGTTTGAACGCTTTATGTTTACCTGCACTATGACCGTCTGCGAGCGATACAGCACAAATATCTATTTGCAGAAGTTCGGTCTAAAAACGGCGGTCTCTAAAAATATGCCAAGAAACGATAGTCGACCCAGTTGAAAGCTTTGGACTGATCTAAGTTGATCAGTACAACTTCGGTGTCGTCTTATATCCTTTCTAGGATCGTACGAATCAGAGTAAAGTTGTTCTGAATCGATATTTCCTTCCCAGCGTAGTTCTGCTGACGTTCGATACATTTTCCGATAACACCATGCAACCGGTTTGATAAGATCGTGGAAAAAATCTTTAACTCTGTTTTAAGCAGAGTTATGAGTCTGTAATCGTATACTTCCTCTCCAGCATGATTGCCCCGCCTTTTCAGCAATGTGATCACTCCCATGGTGATTTCCCCCGGATAGAAGCCTCTTCAAACCAATTGTTTAATACATCCGTCACAACCGTGCGACGGCCTTAAATACATCTCGTAAGGCAGACCATCAAGTCCCGGGGTTTTGTTAGAGCCAACATGCTTTAACGCATCAAAGACCTCACGCTCCTTAACTCTACATTTGCCACCAGCTGCTCTAGCCGCATCGAGGCAGGGCTAGTTGCCAAACTCATTGACGGGTTGGGTGAAGCGCTCCTCGAAATGCTCCCGAAACCCTTAGTCGATTCTAAGGCATGTCCATCCAGGTGCTTGATTTTTCCGATGTACTCATCCGAGCCACGCCTGGAAACTTCCTTACGCTCATCCGCGTCAGAGTTCACGACGTCATTGGAAACTTTCCGTAGCTTAGCCTAACTACTTGGCCTTCGTAATGCTCGCTAGACTCGCGTCGTAAGTCCTGCTTAGCAAATACTATGCTTACAGTACCCCTCAGCCACAGACCGGATTAGTTTTTTTCTAAATGATTTTCCGTCTATACTTTATCTAGTGCGAGACGCTGGGCGTATTTGACGGAGAAGCTTCTAATCTTAGTTTTCAAGAAAACGCACTACTTATTCATCGCTACATTTTCTTCAAATTAAGTAAAATTTCCATCACCTTTACAAACACATAGACACACCCAAACACACACCCATATACATATGTATATCACTTATTACCTACTTGACGAAATTTTAAACGACTAATCGAAAAAAAAGCGATAAAAGCATTATAAATTTACTTTTAAGCGCAACAAATGTACTGTGTAAGTGCCTTTATCTATTTACCGAATGCATCAGGAACAACTTACACAAAACCTATGGTGCATGCATCGGCCATACAACTCCACACCTCGCCCGGCATGACACATACTTTTTATTTGATACAGGGGCAATTAAAGGCCACAAATCCGGCAAATTCTAACCTCAAACACCAAAATGCTACACCAAAAATGCATGACATGTTTCAACATCCTTAAAGTTCTCTTGACTATTAGAAAAAATTGAATGTTTTCAACGCCATATTGAAAAAAAGTTAAATGAAAACAGAACATTTCTAAAAGAAGAATCCAGCAACATACTCGCTAAAATAAAATACTTATACTATAAATGAAAGATTTAAAATAAATAAAATAACATTGAACTACATCGTGATAGCGATCGAAAAGATCGAATACGATCAATATTGTCTATGCAATTATCTAGGATCCCTACTACAACAACAACAGTTCGACACAGAGAATATAACTAGAAAAGTAAAGCAATTACTAAAAAAACAAAAATAAACTCTATAGTATATATATATATATATATATATATATATATATATATATATATATATATATATATATATAGCATAATATGAAATTAAATAATAAAATGAGGTGCAAATCAAAGTTTATTAGAATTCAAAGTTCAGGCAAATTATCTTAAAATCCTTAACTCATGAGTTTCCAAAGATAATTCTTCTCCTCAGAGGACCATTACCGCAGTGATATCACTGCAGATGATAAAATTACACTTTGAAACTATATAAAAATATATGCAAAATGCATAAAAGTATATGACACATCACATATATCAGCCAAAAACATACTTTTGTTAAAGCTATACACTCCAAGTCATACAATTTAAAACAAATTCAGAAAAGATATTCAAGAGGTTGATTGAAGATTGAGCCAGGTAGTAAGTGACAGTCCAAAAATGAAAGAGTCTATCTAGTCTGGAAATGCGTCCGCAATCGATGCAATAAATGACAGTTAAAAATGCATCCAATGTTTATGTTAAATTAATAAAACGATAAAAGAACCAAATCAAATAAAAAGTTCAGTAAACTCACTTAGTGTTGAAATCATAATGTTCAACATTCAGGGTTCCAATGATTTTACCGGATTAGTGCAAACCATAATTCGCTGGTTAAATGGAAAATCCGCTAAATCCGATTCGAATAAAATTAAATCAAATTGAGCTGACATATTCGGACATTTCTTCTTCCGAGTCCGACAAAAATGATTTAAATGAAAAAAGTCAAATTTAAAGGTAATCACTCTCCCGCAAGCCAAATAAACAGAACCTCTTCACGCCGATCAGAAGGCAATACTAAAGTCGCTGAATGCCTAATTATTCAAACGACGTTATCAGAGCGAAAGTTAAATGTTTAAGTTAACAAAGTAATAGCGTGGTCATATATTGACAGAAATGTCAAATCAATTTAACTCATACCGGATGTTACTTGTCTTGGTCAAATCATAAGTTTAGGTCAACAGGAGAAGGGTGTGTAAATTTAGATCAAAGCCTCTAATCGCCTCTTATATCTTCTGTTGGAGTAACTTTATATATATATATATATATATATATATATATATATATATATATATATATATATATATATATATGACGGCTGGCTATTTGATTTCGAATATTACCACTATTGTCGTAGTTATATTCTAAATCAAATATATATATATATATATATATATATATATATATATATACATATTTGATTATATATATATGTATATATATATAATTGGTTATACATTTATATGTGAATGCTTAAGTATTGATTTTGTTGATTGACTATGAACATTTTTAAAGGAAAAAGGAAAAAGATACGATTTTCATAAAATATTTGGAAGATTAACTACACGTAAAAAAGGTTAAAGCAAGAATTTCCTTTGGTCCTGAAAAGACAAAAAAGGGATATATAAGAAACACTTTTAGATTTAAGAATTGGTTTATATTTTTGTTCCAATCTAGAGTTTCTCTTTCTGGTGTGCTGGATTAAACCCACATTGAAACCGACCCTATGACTAACTCTCCCCCTGTTTGGAGCCAAGAGAATATGGACATAAATATATCCAAGTTCGACTATAAGTGTCTCAAGTTCGGAAATATATACCTGAAAAACGTTCGGAGGTTTCATAAGCTTGGGTGTTGTCAGTTTAACAACAAAGATTAGAATAATAGTCCAAATGACTCAGATAACATGTTTTTTCATAGATGTAAAACATATATAAGAACAGAAATGCAGCGTTTGTGTACGGATAGCAGTTGAAAGAAAGGACAAATGAAAGCAAAATGGAATTATGTTAAGCAAAGTGAAATACGCTAAGTCTTATACCACGTGACGCTCAGTTTACAGGTTATGCCAAGAGGAGAACCTGGCAATGACTGCGTATTTAAACGTGTCAGAATTACTAACTAAGAAATATGAGATGATGTCAGGTTTCTGGCACAGGAGAGCATATTTCCTAGCCAAGATTGCACCCGACTAGGAATTAACAATGTATTTACATGCCCATGAAAAGAAATATTTAACTTAAAGGGTCGATAAATTCATTGTATTCAATTGATTGATGAGTCGAACTGTGTGTGAAACTGCATTTGCGACATAAACACATTAATATACACTCGTAAATATAACTACCCAACGCAACTAAACGTCTGCGAACAATGAAGAAAATTGTTTCTTAAATGTTCGCACTCAGTATTTAGCAAGACATATTACTGAAATATTTATAGGAAAGCATATAATTATATTCTTAATCAAATGTTTCATACATTAATTAATATGATTGTTTGTGATGACCTAAAGAACCACACCCACCCTTAACGTTTTATTATAGAGTGGAGATTTTTCTTTCAGAATTAATTTCAGTTGACGGTGTTAGTCTTAGGTCGATGTCTGACTATATATTTGTTTTCTCCCTTACAACTTGATATGGTTTTGTCCGAGGGTTATCAGTGAGTCGTGTTTTACTCGCTATCTTCGACGTGACGGGCAATTATAAATAAAAACTACTTACCGATATATTATTCTACGGTCCTTAATTTAAGCCAAAACATACTTATTTCTAATTAAAATGAGATTAAAAAGTATCAAATTCATTTAAAACAAAAAACGCTCGTCCAGTAAATGCGTAAAATAATAGTAAGTGTACGACTAAAAGTAGTTGCCAGTAATTGACAATTGGTTGAAAGCCTATGTAGTTTAATACCGTGGTGGTGATCTGATGATACTACTACTACTACTACTACTACTACTACTACTACTACTACTACTACTACTAGTAATAATAATAATAATAATATAATAATCATAATAATAATAATACGAAAAAATATTTTGTCATATTGGTTCAAATCAACAAATATTAAATAATGAATTGTATAATGAAAGACACGTTAATGAAGCCTCTATCCAAACATATTTTAGGTATAAAAATATACACATTCTCTAAGTTATACAAATATATATATATGAAATGGCGAATTACTATAAATCCGGTTATAAATATTGTCATCTTTGTACAGCTGAATATTTAGCTATTCTGAAAATATATTAATCTTTTAAATCTCTTTGCATGGCATAAAGTTTAAATATAACCAGTTAAACATTATTTAAACAAAATTGAATTAATTTGAACTTAATAAGAGGATAAAGAAAAAGAAAAGAGATACGAGAAAACACAACGCTCATGCAAAAAGACGCAAAGAATGGAACGACTATACTCAAGTACAGAACAATAACATGCTTACCAACCATGTCGAAAATCCTTACGGAACAACCGAGAGAGCAAATGTACAATTCCCTGAACAGCCGTGAGCTACTACTCGAGGAGCAAAAAGGATGCTGAAAAGTGAATATAGGGATGCATGATCTGTCATAGATAGATCGAAACATCATGAAGGAAGTTAAAAGCATGATAATAAAACACCTCATGTACATGGACGACGGTAAGCTATTTGCTAAAAATAAAAGAAGAACTAGAAAAACATAAATACAACCAGAATCTTCAGCCAGGACATTCAAATTGAATTCGGAAGTGAAAAGAGTGCATTGCTAGAGATGAAAAAAGTTAAACCTGGAGACGACTGAGGGTATCGAACTACACAACCAACAGTAGATTGAAGGCGCTAGGCGAAGAAGACAGCTTTAAAATAAAATAATAATAATAATAATAATGATAATAATAATAATAATAATAATAATAATAATAATGATAATAATAATAATAATAATAATTATAATAATAATAATAATAATAATGTAGCATTTATTTTTTTATTTATATATTGATTTTTTATTTATTGATTTTTTATTTATATATTTATCTATATTTATATTTTTACTTTAAATTGATATTTATTAATTGAAACAATCGGAAATTAATATATACATATATATATATTTTATATAATATTATATATTACCTCCCCTTGTTAGATTATTTAATTAATTAGAGTTGCGTACCTTTAATTATGTTCTACATATAAAAATAATATTTTATTTACTCTTAATTTTTTATTATTACAAATTTAATTTAATTTTATTTTATTTTTCCCTTCTTTTCTTTCTTTCTTTCTTTCTTTCCCTCTTTTCTTTCTTTCTTTCTTCCTTCTCGTTCTTCACTTCTAAATATAGAATCTCTTACTTAACGGCCTTTTCTGATCTAAGCGTCTCGCCGGCCTTCCATTTCAACTTCTGTGTACATAGCGTTTCATAACGGTTAAAAGTGTTTTTTGAAGAAATTCCATCATTTACTATTCCAGACTATGCTGAAGAAGACGGAATCGGGAATTAAACCCGTTTCTTGTCAGAAACTACTGGTCCATGTCTGATTAAAATCTGTATTTATAAATAAAAATATTACGCTCTTAATTTAATTTAATTGAGCACTCTACTGGTATTTCCCTTTTATTCTTTTTTGTAGTATACCTTTATACTTTACACTATATATATATATATATATATATATATATATATATATATATATATATATATATATATATATATTTACATATGTATTTGGGAGAGGGGAGAGGGGTACTTATATAAAACAGAATGGAATTTAGGGACTAATCTGAAGATTGGGATTTCATCAGTGTTTCCCCGCCTCCGAACACCAAGCGTTGTGCATCTCTATTTTGTAGTCGAGATCACAACACGAGCGGCTATATACAGCAACGGCGACTACTCGAAAACTCATCAAGGAATACTGGACAATCGCCAAATAGAGAGATAGGGATAGAGAATTAGAGAGAGAGAATGAGAAAGAATGAGAGAGAGAGAGAGGCAGAGAGATAAGAGAAATAAGACAAAAAGGGAAGATCGGAGTACAGTGAAGTCTTTCAATAATTCCTTCCGGATAAATTGTAATTACACTGTGATGTTGTTGAAGACTCCTATCCGCGCGTCTGATAGCAAGAGAAACTAATCTTGTCACTTTGTTCCTGGCGTAATCGAACTCATTTTTGAAGGATCGAAAGAAGTCATAAGAGTTGATTAAGATTCATGATGCCAGCAACAGATGTCATTGTTTAATTCCTCCCTTTATTCCTCTTTCTTTCATTCTCTCTCTCTCTCTCTCTCTCTCTCTCTCTCTCTCTCTCTCTCTCGGTATAACTTACAGTAATCTACAGCGTGGCTTGACTGGGCGAGGTTCGACATCGTAACTCTAGTGGGTAGCGTCCGATCACTGCTTAAAACGGATTTAAATTAAGCTACCCATTTATTTATATTAAGTTACGCTACTGATAACCGAAAGTACTCAATTTTCTTAGGTAAGGATATTGCGTTTCCGCTAAGTGTAAACTATCATTTCTATCAACTAGACTGTTCCATCTATACAATATATACAGAGTGTTTGGGAATATAGTGTATAAGTCCGGGATTATGTTATATATGTGTATGGATCATCGAGACAAATACTGATGCACATTATTTGTTGTGAATATCTAACAGGTGCAACGTGTGTGATAGTGCACTGTTATTTTTATATATGGGATTTGTAAGCATCATCGCCGTCACAGAATCCGAGGTGAAATAAGTTTTGCCCTGAATTAGCCACTTGTACACACAGCCATGATTAAAATGACAGCAAATAATTGTGGCGTTCGGAAGAGAGAATTTAGCGTCATGATCCGAAGGTGGGCCCTTGTGACAGTCATCAGAATGACCGCTCAGCATCCTGCGAATGCAGCCTTTTATTATTTCATATATCAGAATACAATAAAACAAATATACGAACATAAATATGATCAGTACAAGTAAATGGCAAGGCAGAGAAAGAGATTGACTCAAAGGAAATTAGACAAGTAATAGAGTGCTGTTACAAATACAGCACACACAAAAATAGGAAGTTTTTCCATATACAAAATGATCTGACAATAATACCATAGATTTTCGAAAACCCCGTGTATATATATATATATATATATATATATATATATATATATATATATATATATATATATATTTATATATATATATATATACAGGAGTTTTCGAAAAGCGTAATGTTTAATTATATACGAAGAAGATCAGAACAACAGAAGATCAGAACAACATCGGTACCGCCGCTTATCGATTTCCAAACACTCTGTGTATATTTAATAGGTTTGAATTGTAAGATATTATTTAAGAGAGAAGAAAGTGCGTGCGTCTCGTGTAAGCAGACACAAATCAAAGTACCTGATCGTAAGTCATACAAGAGCTACTATTTACAATTGTATTTAAATACTATCCATCACTGCGTCCGCTGAAGATACCGAGTCTGGTTATTCTGAACCTAAGATAACTACCGGTTAGCAATACCCTCAATACAATCATAAGTCTTGATTGGCGTAGACAGGCTAGAGGAAAACTTGAAGTCTGGTGGCTACTGGTGTTTGCAGTTGAACTGCTCTCATAAAAACTATTCTCGGTTTGTTTTACCAGCCGTTCTCTACTTGATAAAGGAGATGAAATGTTTGGAATGTTTACTGTTTAAATCTTCATTAATGAATTAAAAGTTAGTGGAATTAAAGTATGTGATACCAAGGACTTATCAGGTTTGAGGGAAAAGATGCTTCCGTCATATTGTTACGGAGACTGACTTTTGAGACATACGATATATTTTAGGTGAATTTTCAAGACGAAAGTATAGCGACCAATTGTGGGTAATACTTATCCTGAAATTAACATGTTATTTTTGTATGTATAGGTTGTCCAGCTAGTTTGAATAAGTTGTGTTAACTCCTATTTGACTGTAGAGCCAATATCGCTAAATGCATCCACATTGAAATTAAACCGTACTAATCAACTATGTGAAGGAAATTGGAATAAGCCATCAACCGTGTTCGTTGAAAGAGGAAATAAAACTTAGACGTAACTTCCGCTTTCGTCTCGGTTCTCATTAAACTCTACTTCATTTCTGTCAAATTGAAACGCCGCTCAAGAGCTAAACTCATTCAACTTTCACAGAAATACAAGTAGAATCGATAGATTAACGTAGTTTTTGTACTGAGTAATGTTGTCGAGAGTCGAGTTGACTTTCTTCTTCAAACGCAACTTTATATTTTTGAGTTGTTTATCGTAAAAAACGTACGCCGTGTATATTCAGCACCCGCTTTATAATACACATCTGTGTGTATTTATTTGTATTTATTATTGTAGAGGTAAAAAATATTTTTTGGTTCATTTTTTATGAGATTTTTTCAAGAAAATGCGCACAAAGTACCTACTAGAAACGCAAAATAAGAATATTTAAAAATAAGCTAATGCGTTTTTAGACTTCCATCATAAGCAACTCACAGGTAAACAGAGGCTAACGAAAGCGGGGTAGATATTTAGTTTTGAGACTCACGAACACCCGGCAAATTTGTTCGATTGAGTTCGCCCCCGCCAGCTTGACACCTAAGCTACCATGTTGATCGTGACTTCCATATATATATATATATATATATATATATATATAATAAAATCTACAAAAAAATAATATTTATTGCATCGTATCATCGAATATTTTAAATATATCTGTATAGAAATCGAAAAGTAAAACAGGAAGAATATATATGTAAAAATATTTATGAATGAATATTCAATTATTATTACCTACATACGCCGGCGTTTGAAGCTTTTGCTCTCATTACTGTAGGACGTGATTATTACGGAACCCGAATACCAGAGATAACCAGGACTCTGCACGCTTACGCTCTATCCCCTATCGGAAATTAGCATGTGATGAAGGAGAAATCAAGTTCAATTTGTGTCTTAATACAGCGGTCAGTAAACAGCAGCCAATCGGGAGAGTTCAACGAATGTTATGAGAATTTTGCTTATAGCTGAGTGACAGTCTGTGTTTAATATATCCGAACTGTTCTCAAGTGTAATTCCTTAGAATGGCTTTATAACAATATTTATGAATAAATATTAAATCGTTATTACCTACATACGCCGGCGGTTCAGGCTTTTTCTCTCATCAGTGTAGGAAGGGATAATTTCAGATGAGCACATGGCGGTAACACGGTAAACAGAGTAATGTATATATATATATATATATATATATATATATATATATATATATATATATATATATATATATATATATACATATATATATATATAAATATACACACCTCCTCTGCAAGAGGGTAGACACAATTATACTTCGGGTTTGAACACTAGCACTCTAGCCTAATTGAATGCCTAAGTAGCCCGTCGGCAATCAACCGGTAGAATCGCTTAGTGTGATTACCAATTAACTAACCCTTTCTCAGAGAGAAAATAAAGTCTGGGAGGCTGCTTTCTTTTTTGTGAAACAATGGAGGCTCTATGAGAGCGGGATACTGCGATGAGTAGTTGATAGTGGTTCTTGTGCAATCCTCATCTGCATTTCCCTTGGTTCGGCATTCAATTTGTCCACATTATATAACTCAATGTAGACCCGACTCAATGCCGAGATAAGTTTACAAGAACGATTGTTTCTTTTTACAATATTTACTTCTAATTCTCCTTGATAATTACTACATTGTTGCTTGATAGTCTAATCTACTCTACTAGTTTACATACACATCGGGGAGATCGGTGGATGTATGAATTTCATAGTCTAAACTTTTCGGCATCTGGTATTCCTAAATGCACACCCATCGTAAGAAACTCACGCCGTGTATATTCAGCACCTGCTTTATTATAAAAATCAGTGCTTCTTACCTTTAGTGTTTAGGCGTGATATAGCCGTACGATACACATATTTATTTTCTACGAAGCTGTGAAAAAGTGTGTGGCATTGCAATACCACTTCCGTGTTCGCAACATTATTACTGCCAAGTTATTGATTTAAACTCGGCTTGCCGATTTTCATGGCCATCATCGCCGACCATTACGATATTCCTTCCCGCACTCACTATACTCCGGTCGGAGAAAATGAAGACAAGATTAAAACAGAAAACAACATGAATATTCTAATCGAAAATATATTTCGAAAATTTTCAACAAGAAACAT
>OY744536.1:64520717-64525717 GCA_963556195.1 Sepiola atlantica
GGCGATGTAACCCAACTTCACTTAATAAATCCCAAGCATATCTATTCAAATACCACATCCCTATTGCCGTTTCTATTCAGATTAACTCTTCTCACAGCGGGTACTACTAAGCTTTTTACACAGACGCATATACCTCTTACTGTAAACAGGTACGCTTACGCTCTCTTATACGCACACACACATGCTATCACATCCACCGTCCTCGAACTTAAGAATACTTTTTGTTAGCATCATAAATATTATGCTCCCAAAATGTTATTTATATATATATATATATATATATATATATATATATATATAATTTATTTAGATACTGTATATTACATATTTCAGCAATGTACCGCGGTTTCATCCAAAAGGGCAGATTTAGACATCTTTAGACATCCGCGGTACATTGCTGAAATATGTAATATACAGTATCTAAATAAATTATATTAGCTCTCTTATATGATCGATCACTTTATTTGATTTATTTTCATATACAACCTGACACCCTATATATATATATATATATATATATATATATATATATATATATATATTTGAGTAAATATTTTTTAAATTTACCAAACTTATTCAAGGTAAAAACCCGATGACTATTAACATTACACGACAAAGCATATATAATAGGTTCTATGCATTAGTGTTTGTGTATTGTTCAAGGGTCTTGTCTGTGAGGGATACTTAGTATTCTGAAAAACTGCATGAATGAAAGATGTTGGTAATTACATGTTTACTCCTGGTTGTTTATTTGTGCGCGAACGGTCTTCAAGTTACACTGCATTGTTTTGAATGTCGGTAATATATATATATATATATATATATATATATATATATATATATATATATATATATATATATGTATGTTGTAGTTCCTGCCTTTTAGCTTGTTCACAAATTCCTCCAGGGATTTTGGGAATTGACTCCCATAATTATAAATACTTTGAATCTACATAACACAAGTAGTTAGATAAGTATATTTAATTCCATCAAACAGGTTACAGTACTATGCTGTGGATAAAGTTATTTATGCGACAACTTACTTTGCTTTAAACGATTTATTACATGCAATTTATCGGAATAAAAATCATATGAACAGAGTCGTAATATGGATTTCAGATCATAGAGCAAATCACTTAGTGCCCTTTATATTGAACACCTTTTCTGAGAAAGTAAGAACGACAGAAAGACAAATAGAACATGTTGAATATTCTCGTAATATTCTTAATAATTAAACTGAAAATTAATCCATATAAGTATCACTTATTTTCCAGTGGTCTTTAACGTTGATAATTGGTGACTAATCTATTGATAATGAAGATGTGCAACCTTATTACTTTTAGTAATTGTATAATCTTACTTTATTACTAATGGACATTTAGTATCTTTCTCTCTGAATCAAAACCTATACTATTACTTTAGTGTACCATTGTTCTAGCTTCCAATTCTTAATATTCAGAATCGGCTATACATTAGAAACGTAACACTACATTTTATATACAATGTTTGCTATTATATAACACCGGAAGGACTGTTTTATTGATAGTATCAAAAAAGAAAGAAAAACCCCTTCCACCTCGAAAGTTATTAAACCACTAAGCAAAACAAGTTTTAAAAGAAAGCATAGTCACTGTTATCCTGCCGCTTCACGAGGGCGAAGTTAGACACAGTGTCGTTTTTTTTTAATAAGATCGGGAGAAAAATAAGAAATTGACTGTCTACAATGGTCTGTCATAGCATTACAGAGGACAGGATGGATACAGCGCAGTATCAGAACTGTTACTACAGTTTGTTCCTAGCCAAAAAGCAAAGGAAGTAGCGCCATTTTATTGACTTCATAATATTTTGTTTAAATGTTGATCGTTCTCATTTTATATAAACGTTCTTTGAAAGGAAAGGATATACTTCTAATTTCAGTGCCATTTTCATATTTGCAAATATATTAAATGCACCGCAAATTCAAATTCCCTTAAGATTGATATCTCACATTCCTATTTATACGATAGATACTTTTCGTGATTTTTACTGCAGATTTATTTTATCATAGATTATTTACACCATTTTGTGATATTCCTTTAAAATAAACGCTAAAATCAAATTTCCAATTCCGATTTGCATGTGAGTTATGTGTGAAAATATACAAAACCATCAAATTAAAACTCTCTGTTTTCGATTGAAAGAAAATTGTTACATACGCTCCATACGCCATTTTTTAATCAGGCAGATGTGGCGTAATTGGAATCATGGCAAATATCTTCTAAATATCATCGAAATTAGTTTCCGTTTCTCAATTCGTCTTTGACAAATAAATTGTAGAAGAGAATTCGAATGACGTCAGAAGGTATGATGAATACTTTCTAATGATTTACGGCTGAAGGATACACGCCGTTGCGGATTCCTTTATGGGTTTCAAACAATAATTGAAAATAGTTTAATAATTGAAAAACAATCAAAAATAGCTTTGGGGCCATTACATTATAGAGAAAAGCAAAGATTACAAAAAAAATAATTAGTTGGTACACTCGCTGCGACAAGCCACTCGGATAAGGGATGGACCAACGAAATAGCTGCCTCGTCTCTGAATGACTGCACACACACACACACACACACACACATATATATATATATATATATATATATATATATATAGAGAGAGAGAGAGAGAGAGAACGAGAGAGAGAGAAAAAGAGAGAGAAAGAGAGAGATAAAGGGAGAGAAAAAGAGAAAGAGAGAACGAAAAGGAGATAGAGAGAGACGTGCAATTATACCGTGCACAATATAGAATCCATGTAAAAAAATTATACAAGTAGATATATATGGTTAATAAAACAAGGAAAAAGTTAGATAACAATCGCACAATACGTTTATAAAAATATTTGATACAGTGAATAAAAGGAAAACAAGTATCGGTCAAATTTAAAAGAAAATTATTGATACATTTAAACGTAATCGTGACCTTCAGATAACCAATCCCCTCACTTAAAAAAACTACTTCTTTTTTTAGCCATTACATGCACATACCCGGAAAGCCTTGCAGAGACAAGTACATTAGAATTTAGAGTAACAATTCAGTTTCGCATACAACATAAAATGATCACCTATTTCTGAGACATGTTCTTACTAAATAACGTTTTAAGTTAATGGAGATAAATTGCGTAAGTTTTGGGGAAGGAGGGGAAATACAACTGCATCCTGGCTTGTGACACTGGCTTCACATACGAGGGAATCAATGTTGCAATTCCCCTCTAGCAGCAATTGTTTTTGTTCTGGCATGAGCATGTCTGCAGCATCAAAAGCAATAGAAAACACAGGGTTACCATGCCAGGACAAAAACAATTGCCTCCTAGAGAGGAATTCCAACATTGATTCTTTTGTATATAAATACACTGTCACAAGCCAGCCTAGCAGCAAAGCCGAACTATACATATGCATAACACAGGGGAGGTTCAAGCAAATATTGTAAGCCACACGATAATACCTTTAAATACAAATAAGCAAACACGGCACTCGCAACCCGGATTTGGCAACTTAAAGATGGAGAGACACACTTTACCATCAAATTGAAAGTAACAGAGAAAATACCATCTTTTTCTCCAGCAATAGATGTCTTCTGTGTGATGTAGAAACAATATCTTATGGTAGGGACCATTATTGACCCAAATAAAATCTACTTGAATGTCAGACATGTTTAATGGATGAATCTCCAGGAGACGAGCCCTACTTATAGACTGTATTTACTGATACACATACACAACAACTAATAATACCCTTTCCTGCCCAATACATAGCCCCATAATTGCCCCACAAAATATCGGTTTCAACCTTGGAAAATTCTTCAAACAATCACCCCCACAAATATAAAACAAAATAGAAATAAATATCTTTATATTTTAATTGGACCATCTTGAAAGCAAAACTTAAAAGCAGAAGGTTATACAACGTAAGTATAACATACTGTGTGTTCCAATGATAATTTGTCAAGTTATAATTAAAGTAACACCCCCATTTCACGATCAGCAGGGTTTTAAAATCCGCATAAGAGTTTCAATCTTGTCGACCTGATCATTGTTCTTATCTCTAGATCAGACTTAATCAGTATACCAATACCATTACACCCATAAGTCTATACATATTCATTACACCTTAATTTCAAATGTAAATTTTAGAATATAGAATAATTGAGAACCTCGTGGAGCTACTCCTATTATATCGATGTCCAGCCTGTGAGAGCCGAATAAGTGTTAAATCTTAATTTAACTCCCATTTAAATTGATTTAAAGTATTTTAAACTGGGCTTTTAATTTAGACTTGATGTATTTTCATATATTGTCATTCTTTCGAAAGTTTGATCCTTAAATTCACATTCTCTCCTTAGAACTTTCTAGACGACACCAGTTTAACACTTACAAAAAATTTAACGCGATAATATACGCTCCTAATAAACATTGAATCAAGAGACTTGTATACCGATATTTTTAAATATTTTCCAATTTGTAATCTTAACTTTTAAATTTTACCCCTTTTTTCGACCTATTCTTCGAAGTTAATCAAACTGTTTAGTCTAACATTTCTCTCCCTAACACATAGTTTAAAGAAATATACACTCAAAAATCAATAACGTATCCAAACAAAAGTGATACGTGAATTCACATTTCTGTAGCCAGATGGTTAAGTCCTTCTGAGCTTGAAACCAACGGTACTGATGTTAACTAAAGTTTTGTATAAAAAAGTAAAACATAAATAAATATTACGCTCTTAATTTTTATTCTCAATTAATCGAGAACTCTGCTAGGATTTCTTCCCACCATATATATATATATATATATATATATATATATATATATATTCAAGTATATATATGATTATATATATATATATATATAAATATATATATATATATAAATATATATATGATTATATATATATATATTTATATATATAAATATATATATATATATATATATATATATATGATTATATATATATATTTATATATATAA
>OY744536.1:64528217-64628217 GCA_963556195.1 Sepiola atlantica
AAGAAAACTCAACCGATCGGCTTTAAGTGTTTTTTCTATTTTCTTCTTCTTTGCATTTGATTTCTTTGCGTAAAAGCAATAAAAGGGAAAGTAAGAAGTTCGATGTAGTACGAATTTCGATCGGATTACAAACCTACAACGTCAGACAGTTTGGTGCCAAGTGAAAATAAGCTGACTTTATTTACTGTCACAGCAATTTTTCCCCATTTAATTGTACGCTCTTGCTAGTCACATGACTCCATTGGTTGATAACCTATCACTTACGTATCGCCCTCTTTCTCTCTGTCTCTTTGCCTATCTTTCGATGTTTCACTTTCTCTGTTGCACCCACTCCTTCGATTTCTTCCCCCCTCTCTCTCCCCTCTCTCTCCCTCTCTCTCTCCCTCTCTCTCTCTCTCTCTCTCTCTCTCTCTCTCTCTATATATATATATATATATATATATATATATATATATATATATATATATATATTATGCTCCTTCTCAAAGAACATATTTTCTGCAGAGGATTCGTTTCAAAAATCCAAATTCAATAAACGTAAATTGCTTAGACGAGATTGGAATGGAATCTTTCGAATTTTTTTCTTTTTTTATGAATCTTACAGAAAAGAATCAACTTTTTACATAAGTCATCGTATCGTACGAGAAGATTGTTTTCTGTCAGGCAGTTCATCTGTCTTGTAAGTTTTGAGCTGAGGATTGAGAATTGTTATCATTTACAATGAGTGACATTCTCATCTGACTACTATTCTCATCTTGGTGGTAAACGTTAAATATTGGGTGAGTATAATTTTTAATTCTTGTTAGTTTGAGATGACAGGAAATAGGATTCAGTCAGGGTCAGAAATTGTAGTCGACTTCAGCTGTACTGAAGCGGTGATGCCATCACATGGCTTTAATAAAAAAGGGGGATCACGACAGTCGTTTGGAAGCTTTTAAGGCGTAGTGAATGTCTGAACATGGACGATAATTTAAGGGACTAAAGACCCAAATAATCCTGCTGTAACAGGAGTATGCACAACTTTTTGACCGCTGACACCTCCGACAATCTGCAATTGAATCTTTTCAAACTTGTAACCCTTCTAGTCGGAATTGTGAATTGTTTTATGAAACGCGATAACCGATAGACATTTTCGAATCAAACCCTTTAATTAATCCACGGCGTAGATTGTTCTCATTCTATCAGCCATGTCCGTGTAAAATAGTCTTAATCATAGTGCATTCTTAGTTAGTATCGCGTATAGTAAGTTAATACAGGAGAGAGTACTGTACTCCAACATACCGATAATATTCTTTCAAGGGCGATAATACCGACAATAACATAAATTAACACGTATATAGGCACATGACCGTGGATCAAACAAAGTATTACATTCAACATTCTATCTATGAGTTCGGCTACAAATTACCTAGTTCTACTAGAAGATTTCCAATTTCAAACAGATGCCTCTGAAGAAGGTCAGATGTAATATTAATCGAATTGTTGAGAATATAACACAGTAGTTCGAATAATCCAAATCCAATATTAAATAGTTTCGGAAGCAGTTCAAGTTGCAAGTCTCTAGATATTTTAGCAACACAATTATCTCACGATCTCGTGGTCAGACGGCCTCACTGACCGATTGAGATGACAAGTGTCAAACGCAATTCTTCCTGTTTATAGCAGACAAAGGGTATATGTCATAGACGACGGAAGTTGTATTAAATCCTATAGAATATACAACGATGAGCATGAAGTTAAATCACATCATTATTGGTAGTTCCAAGTTAAAGAATTTAATTTGAATTCATCGTCAAGCGGTAACCTTTAGATAAGTCTATTAAAAATGCGATTTTACGATGAAAATACTATTTTAAACTTAAAAGTGGCCGATTAAAAAATATAAAAATTCAAAACCTAAGCCTGACAGACCAAATACAATTTTATTTCAAATTTAATTGTAGCAGACAAATTAAAATATATTTACTACACACACTATGCAAATGGTGTGTGTTGTATTGTCACGGACGAGAAGTTGTTAATATCACAATCAAAATGATAATATTAGTCCGAATAATAGAAAAATGCCCGCTATAGTTTTGTCTGTCACGTGAAGAGGTTTTCCTGAAGAAATCTTAATATTTAAAACATTGCCCGTGCTTTTCATGTCTTGGCTCTCATGAACAAACGAAATATGATATATCGTTGGTGGCTTATTTCTCACCTTGCCTAAAGTGTTGTTGTGGTTGTTATTGTTTAAACGGTGGTCACGCTTGCAAGGTTGAATTCAATTCTTTCCTGGCCGTCACTAAATTCCGAACCATGGTGTCCCGTGCACGACACCCATTAGCAAATGTGCATGATATGGGAATCAGGTTCCACCATAGAATTGTGGACCCGAGCGCCCTTTCACTATAGTTGCCCCACACTTCCTAAGCTGTTATCCAATACTTTTACATCACCAAGTAAGAAAACTAGGAGGGGGGGGGGTACTTCACTTATTAATTACCTTGCCTGGCGACAAGTTTGCCTAACTTCTTGATAAATATGTTTTTGCATGATTGCTCTTCTATACCTTATTTGAGACGGTGCTTGCATTGAAGTCGCTCTTATTTATTTCGAGAGGAAGCTGGAAGAGATCACATGGACAAAATATTTCATTTCACTGAACCATTTTGTATCAATTATTAATTTTTCATGTAACGTTATGTCGTTTGAAATTGGAAATTCTTAAAAGAATTGCCAATTTCAAACGACCTAACGTTACATAACATAACGACGATACATCTTTTGTGTTTAAAAACACAAAAGATGTATCGTCGTTTTGTCGATAGAAAAGGATACAATTTTGTTGACACGCTGTACGTAATACACACAATGGGTTGTAATGTGTCTCCATATTCGTTACAGTTATAGTTGTCATCGAGACGTTGATCTTTGTCTGTTTTCTCTTCGGAGCTATAGCCATATACAAGCAATTAAAAAAAAACAACAAGGATTCTATTAGTTGCTCTGGATTGCATATTATTTGATTGTAACTTTTATTAGTTTTTCACAGTACATCTAGAATATGTCATATTCCAGACCACGAAAAAGACGTCAATTCGGTCCGACTTTGTTAAAGACGTCAGTTCGTTTCGACGTCAAACATCCTAAAGACATGATCTATTTGACTTCTATGACACGTCACTCATTATTATGCTGCCACTTACTGTACATGTAAGTTAATTCCCTCATTCAATTTTTTCTAAAATATTCCTTCTTCACTAAATCTTACCTTACATTGACAATTCCGTTTGTAAAACTATTTCACCCTCCCCCCGTCCGATATATATATATATATTTTTATATATATATATACATATATATATATATATATATATATATATATATATATATATATATATATATACATTCTTTACCTTTACCTTTGAATTGTTTTTTCTTCAAGAAAAATTCCTCGGTGAAACGGTAAATACTTATAAATCCAGGATGCACTGACTCAGAGGGTTACTTGATACCTCATTATTAACTTCATGTATTCTATTATAAATAGAACCTTGATAATTTAACCTCATAAAATGTGAGTTCGATTTGCCTAAAATTTTGAGATTGTTTAATATGCGATTTTCTTTGAAATTGCTACAGTTCAGTTTAAAATAAAAATGTATATGGTCTGTCACGCTTGAGTTATTTCCTACAGGAAAACTGTCACCTGTATTTTATGTGAAAAAGTAAAATTCGGTTGTTGTGACCCGAAATGCAACAGAAACTATAAAGTAGGATAGAAAATGGATTTTGATGATCAAACCAAATCATATACTAGATAAATATATAAATAATGATGAAAACAATATATACAAGAATTATCGGCCCTGCAATCCGATAATTCTAATGTATATAAAATATTAAATTGTCCTTAAACGTAATACATAGTGAAAACAAACTAAATTGTGTGGGACTATTAAAATAATGTCCGACGCTATTGATTTTGTTTACTCATTCATTTATTTATTTTTTATGATTGCTTATTTACGTCATGCTTCAAAACATGAATTCAAACATTCATGTTTTAAAGCATGACGTACATCATAAATCTATGACGTCACACCAACTCTATTATTATTTTGTTATAGTAATTTGTTAAGCTCTATGTGTAAGATAGTTCAAATAGGTCAGTTGGTTTAACCTCAGAATGAAGATCACAAGGTATATGTTTCAATTTCCGGCCATGGAATTCGCTTGGTTTATTGAAAATGTATTTTTTACTATATTTTTAAAAAGTAGTTTAGATCCCTGATAATGCGAAATGAAAACAAATCGGTTAGGGTTTGTGACTGGCAGAAAGACGAAAGCTCTATTTATAGAATATTTACATGTACAAGTATACACAATGAAATGAACATATTAATATTTCGACTATTTATTTGCATATGTATACGATAACATTGAGCTAGTATGGTAACCGTCATTTATATACGCAAACAAGAAACGGGAATAGCTCCTGTGTACACACGAGTATGTGTGCATGCGTGAATTTATGCCACTGTGGCTACGTTTGTGTAATTATGTATACACAACTATGTTAATGTGTGTGTAAACCTTTGTGTACAAGTCAGTGTATGCATCTGTGAACTTTTCGCGGTTGAACCTGAACCTTTGCCGTTGTGTGAAACAGTGAGTTTGTTGTCACCTCAAAGATCTGCGAGGCATCTGTATAATGTGATTTATACTAGTTAAATGTTTTATATCGTCGTGTACCTCTTCACTGTGAGGTAGTATTTTCATTTGATTTTCCACAATTTCGTTTGAAATCGTATTTTCATCGCTAAATAGACATCTTAGAAATACACAGTTTAATTTTATCAGTTTTTCTTCTAGGTCCGTTTTATATCGAATAATTATTTAATGCCTTTGGCGAAAAGTGTGGATGTTGGGGTGACTCGGTGCATCGATAATGGGATATGTTAATCTTTCTGAAGACACTAACTCGGATTAAACAGCGAAAGAAAATCTAAAAAAGCAATCATTATTAAATCAAATTATTTTTTTTTTACAATTGACAACAATCAAGAGAAACGGTAACGTTTTACCAATTCCGTTGAGTAAATTGCAATAATCGAAAACATTCTAAAAACTAGTGTGATCATCATTTGAACGTAGAACGTGTTAAAGGTGGAATTAAATGAATTCATAAGTAATGGTGTAACACTGAATTAAATGGGCACTTGTGGCAACTGTCGAATGGGATATTTAAATTCCTTATGTTTATTGATATTGGGTTAGAAGCGGAAACGCTTGTTTACATTTTAGGGTTGAGTTGAGAAGATAGTTCAACACGGAGATGTACAAAGACGCATGTAGACAAATAATAATAATAATAATAATAATAATAATAATAATAATAATAATAATAATAATAATAATAATAATAATAATAATAATAATAATAATAATAATGAAAAAATTGCCCCATCCCTCCAAAAAAGTAATACAAACACACATGTGGTGACACCAGGCTGGGATCGTACTACACGAAATTATCGCGAGAGAGAGAGCACAATAAGACCTCAACTGGAAATGTGCGGATAATACTGGAACCTTTAGAGAGCCTATTTAAAATCTAATTCCAGAGAAGACCAAACATAGTTTCTCACGGGAAATCAATGGTTAGTGCTGCTGCGATAATGCAAAATTATTTTATATCGGTTATTAAAGGACGCGGAAAAAGTTTGAAACTATGGGGAGAGTTGTTGTCACTCAGACTCCAAGGAACACCTATGGGTACTATCAGTCAGTAATCATTTATAATGACTTGTGTGAAATCTCTATTGAGTATAAGTATACTAATAATTAGTATTTATAATAATGATTACTGTAAAAATTCTAATAATTAAGAAGAAAATGAAAAACTACTACACCAATTATGATTCATCATTATTTCGCGATGATTTGTAACAACATAAATATAGAACAGAAGTCATTCCAAATATTTTGCAGTACAATTTTTTTATCTAAACACCTGCGATTTCTCATGAAAACGATGACCAATTTCATGATTCAAAGGTTAAGACCGTTAAAAAACGGATTTGTGGGGCGGTTTAGCTCGAAACTTCAAAAGGAGTGTATATTTCGTGATACAAGCATCAAATTTAGCACAAATGTACAGTGATATATTGCGAACATTTTGACATATTGAGCCACTCGGAATTCTTCCTTCATGTCGGCCATATTGGAATCTAAAATGGCCGCCATTTGAAACCTACATTTTCGATAATGTTTGGGTCTAATGCTGTTATTGACTCGATTCTGGTGTCTAAATGTATGTTTTAAGGGCAGGAAATACAATGGTAAAAATATGCATAGCATACTATGTAGCAATGAGCCGCCACATTGAATTTCAAAATGGCCGTTGTTTGAAACCTACATTTCGATTATCTTTGGGTCTAATGGTTCTATTGACATGAGTTTGATGTCTATATGTAAGTTTTTTGAATTATACATGTACGATTACCTCTTGGCCAACTATTTCTATAGTACATGACAATTAAAAAATCCATTTTTCAAAATGGCATAGTATATTACAGTGCTCCACTAAATTTATAAAAGATGAGTATTCATCATCATGTAATTTTTACAAGAGAACATTTTAATCTAAGTCTGTGAAGTAAAAATTGTTTTGACACGTTTGAGTTATTTATTAGATTCTTTGTTGTTCTAGGTTTGATATGGTACTTTTCAGAAGAGATTTGCTTGATTAATCTGCTCCATACCTTCAATCAATATTACAAAATAGTAAATTCGGGGTTATATCCACAAAAATAGTATGAACATTAACAGATAACGAGGTAAACTTCTCAAAACTAGCTGTCCCTAGATAAATCTAAATAAAAATATAAATTTACTTCTATTACTAATTTTGAGTTTTATACTTTTGATACATGTCTTAAGTTATTAAATATCTTAGTTAAAATTCTGACATGCTATTATGTAATATATAAGATTGGGTGTGTCCTGCCGTTCTACAATGGTCTGGTATTTTAGGCTAGGTATACATCGGTACTGAAGATATGTCTGCATTAACAGTGCAATGTTTACCAGTTCAGCATTGCATCAAGTAAATGAATGTTGTAGACTAATTTCATGTACAGTACCCTTCACACACACACACACACACACACACACACACAGAGGGTTGTGCACTTAACAGCAGCCTTCTTACAGTTGCAGCGTCTCACACACTATTTCTCGCACTTCCAAGACACCAGCTCAATGCAGGTGTAGGTTGCCTCGGATAGCCTCGGCAAGTATAGTGTTTATTGTCTTCCAGTCATTGACCAACATCATCCCTATGTATTGTGCAAGTGGGGTCTCTTGTGGAACTTTGGGGCTGACACAGCTTAAAGGTGTGGTGCCACGAGTTCGCTTGTGTTTGACGGTGTTGAACTTCTGGGCTGCGGTTATTGCTGCAGGGTTAGGTCTCTCGACTGATACTTGATGCTTGATTCCTCAAGAATCATGCTTGCTTGTGCAAGCAGCAACGGCAGCATATATTCTTCTTGACATCCGTCAGCGAATCCTGTGAAGGGCTTTGTTTCTCCAAACTAATGATTGCGAAAAATGTGTGCAGTATGTGTAAGATGGGCTTCGTCACAATCACGGTGCAGTTCGTAGGGTTTGTCAAGAGCGGCACCGAGATCTTCTCCAAATGCCATCAATATGTATCCCCCTTGGCGTGTGCTTGCATGTCAGGAAACTGAGATAGTAGTCTCTGTTTCAGTCGTGTGGAGGGGACTCTCGTATCGATCTGCACTCCGAGCTGTTCCATTCTCGACTCATATAGGTGGACAAGATCGACCGATCTAAATACGGGTGCTGTCTCATAATGTTGTCTTGTTTCTTCAATGTAACATTCCTTTCGCTTGGTCGGAGTCCAGTGGTCCTGTTGATTGAACATATCTCGCGCGGTTGTAAATTCCTATCAAGCACTGGATGTGGTACTGGGCGTCTAACGCAACAATGTACCCACCACTGAGGCGGCCAACCCTTTCTGTATCACCAAGAAAGTTTGCACAGGTACGGACCCGTATGTCAATTTCGAATTTTGCAACTTTCCGAAGACTATAAGTCCCTTCAGGTTGTCCACAGAATAAACAAGTTTCTGGAACCTTCCCTGTACTCGAACGTGAATGCGTCCTGATGCGTTTGCATAAAGATTGTTCCTCATCGCTCTGAGTTTCTTTCCTGAGTGCTCTCTTCTGTGCTCTCTGTAGTTTGTTGTGTTTGTACTGGAGCTTGCACGTATGGTGATTGTGTACTCCGTGTGCAACCATCGCAGCCTCAATGCCATGCCTACCATCAAGTCCTTTCAATTAGAGTAATGCTGGAAGCTCTCCAGGTTCATTGAATTTGATAAGTTCTCTGCGAGTTAACTGTTTACACTACCAATGTATTTTCTCTTAGATTGTTCAGGTTTGATCAATGTCTCCATGATGTCTTCTTAACGTATGATGCATAACCTCAATTCAATTGTGGTGAGGTGTTGTGATGTTGATGAAGTTCGCTCAGGAGGAGCTAGTGTTAACCTCTTGGATATGGTGATCGAACTGTCTTCAGAAGAACAAACAGCACCGGCAGTCTACAGGCATGCATGCATCAAGATTAACCTGAAAAGACACACTGTAGCATTTCTGTAATCATAAATGCCATGAAAACTGCTACTACAACTATTTTTTTAAATTCCGTGACAGACCCGGAAAAGGATCAGTTGGGGCCAAACTCTATTCTGGATTTTACAGAGAAAAAATCAGATCTGACCCGGAAATGGTCACATTTATTATATTTTATTCTGTGTCATTTTTACGCAAAATGGACTTTGCCACCCACTGATCCTTTTTCGGGTCATTCAATATGGCAGCAATATTAATAAAGATGCGCAATGCAGCTTGTTACCATTGGATCTCTTGCCCCCAAGCATACACACAAGAATCAAGTCAATAGCGCTATTAAACCCAAAGGTAATCGCAAATGTAGATTTTAAATGACGGCTATTTTGAAATCTAACATGGCGGCTCATTGCTAAAAAATACAAAATGCAGATTGTTTACATTGGATTCCTTGCACCCCCAACACAAACATACATTTAGACGCTATACCGAGTTAAAAGCAGCATTAAGCTTACTGATAATCGAAAATAGAGATTTCAGATTGCGGCCATTGTGAAATCCAAATGACGGCTAAGTTGTAAAAAATACGCAATCCATATTGTTGCCATTGGACTTATTGCCCAAAAAACTTACATTTAGGAACCAGAATCGAGTCAATAGCAATTGTAGATGCACAGATGAGCGCAAATGCATATTTCAAATGGCGGCTATTTTCAATTCCAATATGACGGACACGAAGGGAGAATTCCGAGTGGCTCAATATCTGAAAGTGTCTGCTATATGTCAATCTACATTTGTGCCAAATTTGGTGCTTATATCACAAAATGCAGCATACGTGAGCTGTGCTGCCCCACTAAATGTCCAGATTGCACGACTTGTTTTAAATCGCATAACGCTAGTGGAGGTCGGTTCGATAAAAGAGGTATTCCTATATCAATTCTGTCTGATATTCCTAATTAAAGAAGAGGTAATGTTTCTATTCTGCCGAGGAAAGGGAGTGTTTGTATTGTAATTAATTGTCATTGATTTGCTTCTTCGATTCAGAAGGTCAAAGAATGTTGGACCTGTGTCTGTAGGCAGTGATTGTTTATACACAGACTTCTGTGTTGGTCGGTCGCCGGGTTGGAAGTTAATTATATACGATGCTACCAACTATCAGACAACAAGGCAAGAAGGAAAGGTATATATATATATATATATATTTGCGTGATATATTTGGGTTGGATAAAGTGTGTTTATGTATAATCTATGACGTTAGCTATAATATTAGCAGATTGAAATGTATGAATCAAATTATATTCCCGAGTTATTGATAAAATAGTATGATGGGCTTAACTCCTAAGCGTTGGTAAAATATATTTTGCCACTAATGAGTCACAGCATAACAAGGCGACAACCCACATGCAGATGTAGGTTAATAAGATGGATGGATTATAAATGGAGTGAAATAATTTGACCATTCAAAATGATGAATAGAATAGGATTATTTATGAGGGAGTTCACTTTTTGATGAAATTGGATTTGAAGATGGCCACGTTGCAGTCGATAATGAAGCAGTTCCGTAGTAATATCCTCCCAAGATGGCAAGTTCTCAGAATGGGAATTATGTTCCTTACAATTCCGTTTGATACGGATTGCGCAGAAGAAGAAAAGAACACATATTTGCATTTATGGTCATAAGATGATTACTTAAAAAGAAAAAAACAGAGATTAGATCTTAGTCACCCATTTTCAATGGAAATAAGGATAGAGTAGAGACTAACCTAGTCTCCTAGACTCGTCTTTATCATTTAGGTTGTATACCTGCTACACCGCACCGACGTTTTTTCATCAAAAAGATAATGAAAAGTCAAAACTAATGCAATATAAATTGCTTATACCCGTGATGGAACGGGTATCATTCTAAGACTCGCCGACAGACATTTAAATCTATGTACAAATTCGAAATGCTGTCAACCGTAGTCTTTATTATTAGTCGAGTTTGTTAATTGACGTCAGCTAAAAAAGCGATAGATTAGAGAAACCTAGCCTACTCTGCTGGACAAATGTTTTTGTTCATATCGTTGCTGCAATAAAATGACATCATATAACGTCAAACATTCAATAACAGGTGAAAGTTTTGTTTGATTTGATTTGTCTTCAAAAAACCCGTATATGAACGGATAGATTATGACCCACAAATTACCCACAGCAGTGGAAGGAGTGTTTACTGTAAAAAGTAGGGGGGAAATGGTAGCGTTCACAATCATTAAGGAGTAGGGGTGAGCGCGAATTCATAATTAAAGCCGAAACTGTCGCTTATGAAAAGATTAGTTATGTGCCCCAAAAGATGGTAGCAGTGTAGGGAAATTAAATTAACTGTGGAAAGTGTAGGGAGACAACATTGGTAGTGTCTGAGAGGAGGACACATGCATAATGTTTATTAAAGATATTAAGTTTGTGTGAAGCATGATAAACGACAGGGTTGAGCATCAAGGTACCATAAGCGGATAGCATATACGGTCGGGGGAGAAGAGAAAACAAGATGTAGCGAGAGGAAAGTAATGCACTAATATTATATATATATATATATATATATATATATATATATATATATATATATATCTTTGAAAAGCCTGGTTTAAGGAAAGAAAGAGATGAAAAATAAATGTTTTTATTAACTAAACTACTCCTTGTTTTGAACAACTGAAAATACCGATTTGCTTCCATTTGCAGGTCTTACTAATTTTCATTGACGTACCATATTTTTGCTCTATCCAGTATATTGAGCTTTCCTTATTTCACAATAGGTCCAACTTTCTAAAAGTTTACCTTTTAGTTATAATTTGCATATATATATATATATATATATATATATATATATATATATATATATATATATATATATATATATATATATATATATGTATATATATATATACAAACATACACATGTATACACATTTAAATATATGTATATATTAACACAGACATGCGTATATGGATTTACAGACACAACAATTATATGTAGGTAAATATTATTTAATATTTGTTTATTATTAAGCCCCTTTAAGTAAACAAGAACTGAGTGAGGTCGTTGAGTTCGTTGAGTTCTCTAGTCTGTCCTAATGTGTTCGGTGTAATGACATCAATATATATTGAATTCCTCGTACTACGGCGTAATTTAAAATAAATAGACGTAAGGGTAAGGAAAACGCGTTTGGACACAAAAGTGGGTCTGTGAACTGAGTTCGCGCCTCATACTCGTCTGAAATTATAATTTCTTACACTGAAAATATATTTTAGCTAGAAACAACGTCGTCTGACCTTTACCACAATGTAATATATGTTTATAAATATTATATACATTATATATATATATATATATATATATATATATATATATATATATATATATATATATATATATATGAACACACAAATATTAAATTAATAAAACCTACAGACGCCGGCGTTTCAAGCTTATTGATCTTATCATTGCAGGAAAGTAACACTTTCAGAGAGTCGGGAGGCGCGAACCGGGTTCACAGAGTCAGGCCTAAAAATCTGCAAGCAGTCGCCATATCTACTCGCTCACCGGAAACTGTTACGTAATTAAAGGAGATTAATATGCACCTAGAAGCGATCACAGATAGAAGACTAGTCGGGAGTGGTCGACGAACCTATTCAGAACTTGGCCTTAAAGTCTATGTTTAACATCCCCGAGAGTGCTAAGGTTTTTTAAAAGTGGCTTATTATAATATTTATCAATACAAATTAAATTAGCTTATTTCCCTTGTCAGTGCAAAAAAGTAACAATTTAAGACGGTCTCAAGGCGCGAAACCGGTTCACCCAGTCATTCTAGAATTTGCAAGTAGTCGCCATATCCACTCGGGCAATGATAACTGATAGGTAATTAAAAAAATACAGAGAGTTATGTATCTAAAAGCAGGCAGAGATAGACAACTAGGCAAGAGGGTTCGACGAACGTATTCGGAACTTTGCATTAGAGCTTTTTGGCAGTCTATTTTAAAGATCTCCGAGAGTACTCAACTTTCATTTCTTAAATTGGCCTATTATAACACTTATACATGCATATTATTTATTTATACTAACATATATATATATATATATATATATATATATATATATATATATATATATATATATATATATATATATTATTAAATGAGTTATACAAATAACAATTTGTAAAAAAACAATGTTTATTAAATCATCAAAGCAAGGGCATTATAAATATACAATTTTTTTTTAAATTAAAAAAATAATAAAGCAAAAAAGCAGTGTATTTATATATTCGTTGTTTAAACTACTTGATCATTACCATAGTATTGTTCTATTTCCTAATTTATATTCTAATCACTTATTTTATTCTGTTTTGCTATATCTCGTATATTGAGCATCGACTTTCAAGATAGGCTGATTTTAAAGATAAAATGTTATTCGTATTATTTGCCCATTCATATATGCACGTGCATATATATATATATATATATATATATATATATATATATATATATATATATATATATATATATATAATTATTTCCACAATTAGATAACGCCGCAGGCAACAACCATCAATGCCACACAGCGGGAGTCATTGTTTGATAGTGGAAAAATTATATATATATATATATATATATATATATATATATATATTTCGAATGTACGATCATATATATAATTATAAACGACTATATAAATTTCTATTCACCCCATAACAACAATATCAAAACAGGTATTATAATTTGCTTTTTGCTACGTGATCTCAGAATCTACCGTCCTTAATATATCGATGAGGAAATCAAACAAATCACAAATGCGTTAAACACACAACAATGCCCTACACATGTCATACTACATGCTACAAAAAGCCCTACAGATATTTTCGAACAACAATAAACAAGGCTCTCAAAATACAAATACACTTCTAATAAATAGACATCTGCTTTACCCACTCATTCCAATAAGATAATAATGTGTGACACATTTAATAAACAAGGAATACCCACCATACACACCACTTCACACACCATAACACAAACAATACATTCTAGAAAACACCTCTAAACAATCCATCTCCGACGTCGGTATATACTCCATCCATATAATAATTGTCATCAAATATACATCGGGGGAACTCAACAGAACTGAAAAGGAGACTCGATGAACACAAGAGAGATATTAAAACAGCAACCTTTTTAAATCACTTTTCTCCCACTGCACAACACGACCATACATTCAATTTTGAACAAGCTATAATCAGTAAATTCATATCAAATAAATCTTGACGCAAACTCCTTGAAGCCACACTCATCACAAACTCCAACACTATCAAACAACGAAATGGTTTCTATAATATATCTCTGCTAATTAGCAAACTTATGGTGGAACAAAATTAACATCAGAACATTGATAGCCATCCATTACCACATCTTCTATTGATAAATATCCACAAATAACTAAAACACGGAATAAATAAAGACACTTAAACATAAGGAAATAAACTAATTAGATTTAATTTCCATCTCTTCTCACACTTATCTATACATATTGCACATTCCCACACTTTTTAATGCTCATGATTATATCTTATTTGGTTTATTAATAATACACTAATAATTGAAAAATTGGAAAAAATAAATACATCCACACATAACTAAAGACACTACGAATATGATATTCCTTCTTTTTACTTATATTCGCGTATTAAAAATGCAGACACTTTAATAATTATTGATCAATTGATACATAAATAAATTTACGAGTTATATTATTTGATAATACACACATTATGAACTAAATAAATATAAATAAACACATACACACATAAATAATTTAACGAGTTATAGTATTTCCAACACACTTTTACACATACTTCCACGTATTGTAAGAAATGTATTGATTAATCAATGAGACACAAACAAAGTAATCAAATAAATAAGAATAAATTAATACATTCACACTTGAATAAATAAACATTTCGTTTTGCATCAGAATTTGCGTTTAAAAATAGTAAAACTCTTCACGCTTTTACATTCATATAACAACTTATAATTGTTATCCTCTTTTTCTTTTTTCCTTTTTTTATCCTTCCCTTTTTTATTCGGAGCACTAAATTCACTCTCCCCTCGTCTCAACATCTATTATCAACTAAGCTCGGCTTTGACGTATTTTGAGCCAGATAGACTCCCTAGCTGCACTATATATATGGGAACTAATAAATCCAAGCTCTAACTCCATTCACTCTCGCTTCTCTTAAACTACACAGACTGGTGCTGATAACCGACTAGCTTAAATCGCGGTTTTCAATTTTTGCTTGTTCACATCTACAGTCATGCCGAAACTTGGAGAATTTCTTCCAAATCAAAATTAATAACTATGATTTTTCTGCATTTTTCATCATCCTGAAAAAGTCTACAATAAAGACAGATCATTGATGAATACATACATAATATAGATTTTCGCTTTGTTTTTCATTTTTCATATATATATATATATATATATATATATATATATATATATATAAAGAGAGAGACAGAGAGAGATAGAGAGACAGAGAGAGAAAGAGAGAGAGAGAGAGAGAATAAGAATGACAATTGTTCGAATATAACTTAGGGAGCAATGTTAATTATATTCCAAAAGAGATAGCTTCGGTTTTTCAAAAAGATAGTGTTTACAAATATGGAAATATTTCTGATATATTACTGCAGATTTTTTTTAGATATGGTAATTTTATAGGCGCCTCTTTTGTAAACAAATAATCTTGACTGAGTAGTTTATATTTAGCTAGTACCATCCGGTTCAAAGTATCCGGTGTATTGAGTGTAAGTAACGGGTAACTGCATACTTCACAAAACTCTCAATTTAGTGCATTAGCATCGGATGCACTAAATCTATAACACGGACAAAAACAATTATAAGTATTATCATTAATAGTATTATTATTTTTTTTATTCCCTATACGTTATCACATTAGTCATCATCAGATAGAGTCTGATTGACAACCAGCCTCCCCAGTACTCTCAACTTTTTTTAGACACACACTGCTAATGATATTGCGGTATTGCAACAGTCGCCTACCATTGATTTATCGCTGACAATGACCATTAGTCTCTTCTGGGATTTGGGTGGCAATAAGTCTCCCCATGGTCACAGTACTCTCTGCACTCTTAAAATGGAGGTCTGGTTAATGCATCTCCTCTTCGTTCTCGCATGTTCTTCGACACTTCACGACTATTTTGTGTAGTTACATTCAATGTTCCATTGCCTTTTTCTTTTAGCTTAAATGTTGTTTGTCCTTATCGCATTGTTCTGTGCAACCGTTATTAACGATTCCGTTTTTGTGCAAGTGTACGTTTCTTTCGATATTCGTGGGTCTTATCGTTTGTCAATCTTATGAAACCACCATATTTATGTTTTTCTACCCACTTTTCTTTTCTTGTCATTTTTTTTCTGATTTCGGTGCTTACTGTGTTCGTCATTGCGACGGTGTATCTTGCTGCGATGATTAGCCTTGCTGCGTTCTATTATTGTCGTTATAATTATTATAATAATAATAATAATAATAATGATGATAATAATAATAATAATAATAATAATAATAATAATAATAATAATAATAATAATAATAATAATAATAATAATAATAATAATATTATCATTATTATTTTGTCGAGTTCATTTTTGGACACGTTTAATTCACATTAAATATTAATCTTTGCAAAATTCGCAAATTTCACTTTACTATTTTTCATGAAATGTTTTTTTTTTCCAAAATCCTGACTTCCGTCTAAGGGCACACACACACAGACACACACACCCATACACATTTATACACATGTGACTATTTAAGCTAACTGCCACATTTACTTAGAGAAAATCTCACTTTTCCTTTTGATGGAAATAGCGTAATTTTCCTTCTTCCTTCATTTAACGTTGTTATAGTGTCACCCTACATCTGTCTACGCTTTAACTAATTTGTTGTTCATTCCGGGAGCCTTTTAATTAATCCGTTATTCTTCTATTCTAGAATGAGATAATTACGAAGTGATTATGAAAGAGTATTACTCTGTAACTAAGCATATTTAATCCGTTACAATTATAACAAGACATAACCAATTCCGTACATCGTAACACCGCTTCCATCTGGGCTTATCATTTTATATTTATTTGCGTGTATTACTAAGTGATGTAGGTGACATTATAATTGTGATATACTATAAATGATTTTACAATTAAGACTTTAATATCGTATCTTACACATAAATATACATATATACGTATATATATATATATATATATATATATATATATATATATATATATATATATATATATATATATATTATAATATAAAATGAAGTAATAAAATAAGGTGTCAATCAAATTTTATTAGAATTCAAAGTTCATGCAAAGCATCCTTAAGTCCTTAGCTCATGAGTTTTCAAAGATAATTCTTATGTTTTTGGATTGATATGTTTGATGTTATGTATTTTTATATATTTGTGTATATAATTTTATATATTTTCAAAGCGTAATTTTATTGCCTGTAGTAGTATAACTGCGGTAATGGTCCTCTGAAGAGAAGAATTATCTTTGAAAACTCATGAGCTAAGGACTTAAGGATGCTTTGCATGAACTTTGAATTCTAATAAAATTTGATTGACACCTTATTTTATTACTTCATTTTATATTATAATATTAATGCTCTATCCAGTATATTGAGCTTCAGTTTTTTATCCGGATGTTTCACTAATTATAAGATATTAGTTGACGCTTATATCTTTTGTTGGATTGCTTCATATATATATATATATATATATATATATATATATATATGTATATATATATGCGCTAATTTAGAAAAGGGAAGACGTGAACCTCAATGTTAAGCTCAACTGTTTCAAAAGTGTTTCTGTTTTTTAACTCTTGAAAAAGTCCTCGCAACAGTTTGGCGAAAAGTGAGTTGCAGGTCTCCATGTTTCCATTTAAGCTTATACGGTCGGATTTATTTTATCCTCTAATTGTCACATATACAGACATATATATATATATATATATATATATATATATATATATATATATATAAAGGGAGGCAAGAGAGCGTTCTATCCCTTAATAGACTTCACAAACGGCCTATGCTGGAAATCTCATTTCTTTGATCAATCATAACTCAAAAACCAATAAACCAAATTAGTTAACACTTTGCACAACATTTTTTTGATAGTTTCTATAAGTGTGTAGAATTTCAGCATCACTAGTTAAGGAAACTCAGAGATCCAGTAAGTTCGATCATGAAATAATGTTATCCGTATGTACGTACGTACGTGCGTAGTATGTGCCACTCTGTATCTCATTAACTATTTGATGGATTCAGCTGATTTTTAGCAGAGACAGAGGTTCTAGGGTCTAGTTGATGGCATTTAAATTTCAGTTTACCCTATGCCTTAGTTTTGCAGAAAACCTTAGAAATGACCATTGTATTGAGCCAGCGCACACACAGACAACAACGAACACACAGACACAATGACACACACGCACACACATACACAATGCATTTCCAACTGAACTTTCTCTTATGAAAACAAATGATGATTGACTCTATTTAATAACTTTCAATTAAATTTAATTCATTTAATTGAGTGAGGAAGTTTTTATTACGATTTTCCGTCAGATGAAATCGAAAGTCTTTCCAAAATTTGCAATTTCTCACAACGAAATTCAACGAAATATCGACTTACTTATCTATCTCTCTATCTATATATATGTCTATAATTGTTGATTATATATATATATATATATATATATATATATATATATATATATATATATACAGATAATAATGAAATTAGAATAATAAAACCATTTTTTGAAACATAACCCAATCCCATAACTAAGTTACATTTTAGCGTAGGAATAATAAAGCAGAAGAGAAAACAACGTTGCTTAACTCACAGTTAATATAAGTATATATATTAACTGTGAAAAAATGTGTTCTAGTTTGAAGTGTATCATGAGTAGATATACACTCATCTTAATTTTAAAAAAATATATTTACCTGTGAATATTGGAAGAAACATTGATTAGTCCAACTACCAACTATATCAGTTATGAGAAGGCATGGTATTGAGGCATAGCCTTTACAAAAGTAGTGACATCCTATGAACAATGCCAGTATACTGAAACAATATGCCCTTAATAGGGTTAAGATGAACATTCATATAGACTAAACATTAAATGTACAAAAGCAAAGAAATTCCCAAATTGTTACACTTTTATTGTCATTAAGGGTATGCGAGCACAACATGGCTATGTATTTTAGTGGTAGAAATTGTTCTTTAGCGCAAAACATCGAACAAGAATTAATCGTTTATACAAAATCTCTTGGGCTTTTTCAAAGGGAATTCGGCTGGAACTCCTCGCCTTTTTTTATTGACAAACGTTATGATCGATCTGATGTTCTTATGGAAGCTACCTAATATCGACTGGGCCTAGGTCGATCCAGTAAGAACTTAGACTTTGGCTGTAGGCTACGTGTTGAACCCTTTGGCAAGGTTACAAAGTAAGAACCGAAATAAAGTTTCATTCTATTGTCCATATGTGTCATATTGGAGCCCTAGGGTACTGTTTTTAGTTCAGGGAAAACGAACATTTCAGTGAAATGAGAAATACCAAGGTTTGCAGTTCACATTTTTTTATTTATCAGATCTAAAATTTTTGTTTGGGGAACTTCAGTCTGAATTGTAAGAAAATGTATTGTATTGTTGATAAAATACAGTAAAAATTGTTTATATGTTAAAAAAATGTATATATATATATATATATATATATATATATATATATATATATATATATATATATATATATTTGAATAAAATAATTTATATTATCTCTAGTAGAACCTACGATTGAGCAATTCATGCTTTGTTTAATTCACGTGTCGTACACACACACACGCACACACACACACACACACACACATATATATATATATATATATATATATATATATATATATATATATATATATATATATATATATATATATATTGAAGCGAAAACATGAGGGTGCAGTAAAAGCTTAAAGGTCTGAAATGACAAACTGGCGTGGCAGAATCCAATTATATATATATATATATATATATATATATATATATATATATATATATATATATATATATAATTAAATTCTGCCACGCCAGCTTATCATTTCAGTCATTCAAGCTTTTACTATACCCTCATTTTTTCGCTTGAATTTATTAAAAAGAATGTATATCGGCTAGTAAACATAATTATAATTGCAACATTTTTAAATAATGACTTAAATGATTCAAAGGGGAATATCTCATATTTTTACCTGAGATATGTATCTCTCTACTGCCTTACTAACATTTTGTGACCACCTCACGTATTCTTCGACACGTGACTTACACATTATCATTTTGTTATTTACTCCAAATCTTCATGTTTTTTTTAAATTTTAATAATAACACAGTAAACAACTAATGTTTTATTTAATTTTTCTTTTTTACCTGGAATAATGTGCAACCATGAAAATAAAATTAAGGTCACATTGATAAATCATAGGCACGTCGCGTGTGTAAAGATGGAATAATATAAAACTATAGTAATAAAAAGAAATACAGCTATTCTCATAAGCGGAATACAACCTTAGTAATAAAAATACAACTATACTCATGACATGGACAAAGCTATACTAATAAAAGTAATACAACTGTACTAATTAAAGCAATATTACTATACTTATGAAAGGCATTCAACTATACTATAAAACGAATACAACTCTACTGATAAAAAGAATACAACTGCACCAATACAATGTATACAACTATTGTAATAATAATGAATGCAACTATACTAATTAAAAACAATACAACTATACTAATGATAAAGAATGCAACTTTACTCATAAAACGACGACAACTATACTAACAAGAGGAATACAACTATATTGATAATAATGAATGCAACTGTACTAATTAAAAAGGAATAAAAGTATTATATTAAAATAAATAGAACTGTACTAATAAAATAAACACAACTATAATAAAAAAAATCAATACAACTATACAAAGAAAAGGAATACTACTATACACATAAAGAAAATACAACAATACTAATAAAAAGAAATGCATCTCAAATATGAAGATTAAATAAACTTACTTTACTAGAGCGAATAATTAATTAATTAGAGTCTTTAATGCAGGACACACTTTTTTATAGAAGGGCCTAAGTGGGGAGTTGTGCCGCAAAATCTTCGTTCACATAACTTTAACATTTGTGCATGTTGGTGCAGTCGGAGAAACAGGGAACAAAGAGGGCAATTCAAAAGTGAAACGGCCCGTCGAAAGAAGCTATTAGAAAAAAAGGTTTTCCATCTGGGACTCTGTACATTTATGGGTGGAATTTTGCTGCTAGTTTGGTTTTCAGGGGGTATTTACCTTGGGGTACAAGTACAGTAAGTAGAAGGAATTGTAAAACAAGCACACGGATACAACATTGCGTCAAGTAAGTTTTTGATTTAAATAAGAGATGGCCAAAAACCATAATGAATTATTAAATTTAAAAAAAGATAGATTGCAAAATTATCGTGAACTTTTATGATACATGATTCAATTTCGGTAGGGTGTGTGGTTAAACTGATGGTGTCTGAAATTTGATATACTCTATGTGTTTCTAGTTGTATCAATTGTTGTCATTTACGCTCCAAACGTTGGGGAACATAACACAGGAAATGTCACCTAAGTTCTGGTAAAATAGCAACTTGGGTTGCAGTGTATAGACCGAACCGCTTATCGGAAGATTAGAATATAATTTACTTTTCTATGCGCGACGTTCTGAAGGAAATAAAAAGAGCGAAATAATATATTCGAGATACTTATCTCGTTAAGTATTATTTACCTCCTCAGTGAGCTTAGCCACAAAGTCAGGTGGGGTTTGAAAAGCAAGCGCACTATATGATGTTATCTCTGGACTACAAAATATGCATAAGCAGCCCTGCTTGCATTGCCCGATAGGAGCGCATCAGGCGATGAGAAATAAATTCACCCATACTCAGAAAGAAAGTAAATCCTAGGAGAGTAAACCGCCTAGGACTGAACATAGATAGAGAAAGGAAGTTCGTTCTGTTCAGATTAGAAAGTAGTCTCACATGTAATGTAGATCGTTATACTACGAAGTGAAGAACCCAAGAAATTAAAAGTTTAAGGGACTTACTTCCCTAGATCGTACAGTCTATTCTAGACGGAACTTTCTTCTCAGATCACTAGCACATTTTTAACTACATTTTATTTAATAAAACTGAAACAATTGTATATAAAGCATTGGATTCTTTATAAGCTTTTTCGATCGTGTACACTTATTGAAAGATACAGAAAGATACCTTCTGCCTGTTATGCTTGATGTTTCTAGGGGTCAATGTTATCGCTTCTGACTGGATCCTACCTTTCAAATAGCCACCAACAAATTACCACGTCATCCAACTTACTTCCATTTTTTTCCCGCCTATGTTATTCTCATCGATGAATAAGTTAACCCTTGGAACACTTGACAGTTATTTTCTATGAGAGATCAATACAAGGCAACCCAATATATCATTTTGGTGTGTGTGTGTGACAAATCTTTTTCGTTGTTTTCTTTGTTCGAGAGTTTCATGTAAATCCATTCTTCATAAAGCAGTCTAGCCGGTCATGGGTTCTACTTTGCGAGGCAGAACAAATCTGGTCGCAATTCCCGACGTTGCTGTTTGTCTAACCGCATCGGATTAGTTTTTTTTATTTAATAACTCTATTCCATTTATGCCGAAAATACACGAATGATTATTTTTATTACATATATATATATATATATATATATATATATATATATATATATATATATATATATATATAAATACATATGAATTCATATATATATATATAATCATATTAATTTTCAATATATTTGATATATATATATATATATATATATATATATATATATATATATATATATATATTTAAAATTTATAAATATATATATATATTTTTTTATGTATTTAAAATTTAATTATCAACGGAAAAGTGTTTCGTCCAGTGTGGTTTATCAGTGTGGCTAAATCTTACCAGATTCGAAACAAGAACCGCAGAGTATAAAGCCTGAAGATCCACCATGTATCGCGTTTTTGTAGATGTATCAAATTTTGTTTATTTTTCTACGATTTTCAAAATATTAACAAATAAATGAAATATATTTATCTCTATATGTATGCATATATATATATATGTATATATATATATATATATATATATATATATATATATATATACGTGTGTGTGTGCGACGGAGAGGGAGAGAGAGACATATAGATAGAGTTTAGCTCACTATAAGATGATTTAGGACTGCACTCTACAAGTCTGTTAAGTTAGTTTTGCCACAACATCATTCGCACACTCGTTCAATAAGTTTGCCCTTCCCATTTGTTTTCTGCCACCCGTGTTCATGTTTCTATGCACGCCATATTTTAACACTGTGAATCACATAACTTTGCTTTTTTACTGATTCCCATCTCATCAAACAAGGGGGTACCTTGTTTGAAAATCACCAGAAGACAACATTTTAAATTTGGACTTATGATTCTAGATTTTCCTTATACTATATTGTCATTAAACACTCTGAATGTTTTGGATGCAGACATGTTTTGCGTAACTCGACTGTTTATTGTTACGTATATATATATATATATATATATATATATATATATATATATATGTATGTATACATATATATATATATATACGTTTATATGTATGTATAATGTTAACTATTTTATCCGATAGTTCAGAAAGATGCTCGTTTTACCACCACTTTTTCATTGATCAACTTCAATCCAATAAGAATTCTTAAGCTGCATTGACGATTTGCTGCAAAAATATATTACTCTCTCCACAAAACAATTTAATTGAATAACATATCTAGTTGTTTAAATCTTCCATTAGAATAACATACCAGATCAATGATTAATACTTTTTAATATTGACCACAGTATGAAATGTCATGAATTAGTTTGAAAGTGTCAACCAAATCGCAACGTAATCGTCTATTAGTTAATCTCAATCATTCCAATTGGACACTTTCACGATCTTTTCACGATCTTTTCACGATCTTTTCACGATCTTTACTCAGTATTAAAGAACATAAAAATGTGGATTTTCAGTTATAGAAACTAATCAACTGAAGAGAATATTGATCGAAGTCTAACTTCATACCTGCATCACGTGATGATTTAATGTTTTTAATTACAGTGCAAATCTTATATATGTTTTCAGGATTTATTTAGAATATATATATATATATATATATATATATATATATATATATATATATATATATATATATTATGTCTTTATTCATATAAGCATGAAGGTCATTGCTCTAAAAGAGTATGTAATGTATTGGCATTGTTATTATCAGTATATGAGTTGAGTTCAAGAAAATTATGTCAAATTTACGAAAAAAGAATTTATATTCCGAGCAATATTCTGATCATAATACGGATTTCACTGAAAAGTTATTGCAAATAAAAACTAACTTTACACCCAAATTCATAAATACCTTCTACAAATGTTGAATGAGATAGCATGATTTGACCTTTTTCTTATGAGACTAATCATGTTGTAAGGATTATCGTCGGATATTTGAATATGTTCTTTTACTAATTTGACTTCAAACTATTTGAGAAGGACATATTTGAACATATTTGAATATGCTCTTTTACTAATTTGACTTCAAACTATATAAGAAGGACATATTGTAACATATTTGAACATATTTGAATATGCTCGTTTACTAATTTGACTTCAAACTATTTGAGAAGGACATATTTGACCATATCTGAACATATTTGAATATATTTGAATATGCTCTTTTACTAATTTGACTTCAAACTATTTGAGAAGGACATATTTGAACATGTTTGTACATATTTGAATATGCTCGTTTACTAATTTGACTTCAAACTATTTGAGAAGGACATATTTGAACATATTTAAACATATTTGAATATATTTGAATATGCTCTTTTACTAATTTGACTTCAAACTATTTGAGAAGGACATATTTGAACATGTTTGTACATATTTGAATATGCTCTTTTACTAATTTGACTTCAAACTATTTGAGAAGGACATATTTGAACATATTTAAACATATTTGAATATGCTCGTTTACTAATTTGACTTCAAACTATTTGAGAAGGACATATTTGAACATATCTGAACATATTTGAATATATTTGGATATGCTCTTTTACTAATTTGACTTCAAACTATTTGAGAAGGACATATTTGAACATGTTTGTACATATTTGAATATGCTCGTTTACTAATTTGACTTCAAACTATTTGAGAAGGACATATTGGAACATATTTGAACATATTTGAATATGCTCGTTTACTAATTTGACTTCAAACTATTTGAGAAGGACATATTTGAACATGTTTGTACATATTTGAATATGCTAGTTTACTAATTTGACTTCAAACTATTTGAGAAGGACATATTGGAACATATTTGAACATATTTGAATATGCTCTTTTACTAATTTTACTTCAAACTATTTGTAAAGGACCTATTTGAACATATTTAAACATATTTGAATATGCTCGTTTACTAATTTGACTTCAAACTATTTGAGAAGGACATATTTGAACATATTTGAACATATTTGAACATATTTGAATATGCTCTTTTACTAATTCCACTTCAAACTATTTGAGAAAAACATACCTCAGTGAATTCTGATCATTTCATGAAACATTTGTAATTATGGTCTTTAGCAGGTAGATACAACGGAAAACAAAAAATAAATGAATATGTTTGCTTTTACTTTAAACATTTAACGAACGAGTTTTAGATTATCGGCACATGAGCGATGTAGAGGCATCGCTATTTAATACACACTCTCATATCAATGTATCCATGCAGTTGACCCTATAAAATGCAAACACTTATATACTCGCCAGCAATTCCACTTGTGATTTTTCAAAGTCAACAAATGTATGAAAAAATGTCTACGTAAACGCAATTCATAACAGTTTATTGCGTTGATTGAATAGGTTCGGTACGGTACCGATTGGCAAGCCATGCAGAGGTTAGCTGCATTTATGGTTCGTCTTTTTATGTTTATTCATTAGATGTGTATAAGATAGATGGAAGGACAGACACACAAAAGGAAAACAAGCTTTATTCATGGCACGAATACGTGCTGTGGACACACTCAGATATTCTTGCCATCAATCTCTGTTCATATTAGTTTCTCTTTTTCTCCAGCCGCTCTCCCTCTCTTTCTCTATCTATCTCTATTTCTCTCTCTATTTCTCTCTCTCTCTCTCTATCTCTCTCTCTCTATCTTTCTCGTTCACTCAATGTATTAATATCAATTAATCGATGTAAAGTAATTTAATCAGTATTGTTTTTATACTCTACAAATATCTAGTCTATCATTCTCTTCTGCAGATAACACAACATTCCGCTGGGTTCGTGTTTTTACAGTTCTCACAGATTCTTCTGATTCAAAAGTAAAATAAAAAATAACAACAACGAAATTTCTGAAAAATGTTGCAATTGATTTATTCAAACGTTTTTTTTTTTTTTATTTCATCCACTTTTAATTCGTCTTTTGATTTCCAAAATCATAATTTAAATCACATGTTTGCTTCTGATTCGTTTATTTGCAAATTTCACAAACATTAATATTTTTGTTAATTTTTCGAGTTGTATTTTTCTGTTTCTTAAGACTGGAAAATCACAAAGATGATATACGATAAGTATATAGAAACAAATTCGGGTCTGTTTTTAATGTGTCATCGCATTTGTATCTTCATACAAATGCGAGGAAACAAGGAGTGTCGGTCGGGCACACCTCGGTATTTAAATTGCATTGTCTGGCGTTAATTCACTGAACACACTTTTTTTTAGAGAAGAGATACGTCGATGCAGTGAAATATTGATGGGTTAGCAATATTTAAATAATTCAAAATAAAAAGCATTTTCGAGGCAATATTTATTATTTTCGTCTTTCAATCTAATCTTAGTTTATTCGGAATCAAATTCTATAAGATGACCTGAATTGCTTCATTCTCAAACTAACACTTTTTGTAACGTCCGTATAATTGTAGTTTCTTTCCGCGTGGTTGTCTCGTCTATTGCTAAATGAAACTCCTGGGTTTTGAACAAGGAAGCATCAAGCATGCTGGTAGTTTAAAGAGATAAGTAGTTCCAGTCGAAACATTGATGGGTAAAAAATATTAAAATCAACTAAACACGCAGGTGGTGAATGAAAAAAATTGTTTTTCGAAAAATCATAAACTGAAGTAAAACAAAGATTAAAACATTCTGTATTGAAAAGATGTCTAATTTTCATTTATTTTAATATCTATACGAGAGTCCCTACTCGTAGGTCAGTCTTTCACGCTTAATTACAAAACTGCATTAGTGTTGGTCTGACATGATTACTTTTAAAAAGGTAATTTAATTCTTATGTAAAGTTTAAAGTATTGGATTAAGTAGCCAGTGACCAGATTAGTATTTACTTATGAATATAAGATGTTGCAAAAGGCCGACAGGGTCACATGAGGTTGAGTTGGTCTTACATTACATTAACTAATTTCGCTAGCTACATTCGTTGAAGATCACTCACCAAAACATTCATCAGCGTTTCACCTAAATAAGATCGCACAATGAAGTGCCTACCTCAAATTCACATAATACGATATGCATTGGTATTTTGGGAATAACGATTTTATATATTCAAAAGAGATGAGAAATAATTTAAAAGAAACATTTGATGCAGGCCTTACCGTTTTATTAACACCACCTCATTAGAAATGTTGAAAGGGATACTGCGAATCTTAGTTTAGTTACAACTAAATACACTGAGAAGTCAGATAATTGGTCTATAAGTAGAATGGGATGCTCCATGATGCTAAAAATGGGCAAGCCCATTGCCTCGCTTCTGATTGGTTGCTCGTATATGAGTTGATAATTCATTATATAAATATTACCGTATAGAATCAGGGCGTGTGTTTAACAGCATGAAGTGGTAGTGGTAGATGGAGCGTTAGTAAAATTTAAGTCCCTGAGGATTTAGTTGCAAATTACGGTTGCATATAAAAGTGTGAATGTAAGATGTTCAAACACAACTCAATCCCAAAACTGATTAATACGTTAGCATACATTTTGTGTGATTGAACTATATAAGTAAAACACATTATAGAAAACAAACGTTGATTAACTCGCCTATAGTATAATACGAGAAGATATAAAATAAAACGTCAACTGTTATGGAAACGGAATCGATATTTCTACGGGAGTGGACGACAATCTCATAAAAATACGTAATGTAACGTGTTACATATTTCTTTGTAATTAAATATTTATTCATAAAAGTGTAGGTATTATTTGCCGGGTCACTATGTATGATTGACAGGTGATAACCTTTGATGTCAACTGTGACCGTAAATATATGTGAGTAGATATCAAATTGGTTATTTTAATTGCGTGGCATTGAGGAGATTTCAAGTTAAATGTATCAATTATAGAGAGTAGTGTAGATAGTTTTTTTTAAATATATGTTTAAAAATCTTGTCGCAATGTCGCAGCTGAGAAAACTAATAGTCTAGGAAATATTAAAGGTTTGTAATAGAAGGATAATATAGTATATTGTAAGCGTATATAATATTTGGCTAACCTTCCTGGTAAATGGGTGGATCCTTGTACCGCTTTAGAAAGTACCAAGATTCTGATTCAATTCTCTCCGTATATAAGAATCAGATACGTCCTAAGATGGAGTACTGCTGTCACATCTGGGGTGGATTGGCGCAGATCAATATTTCCTGCCTTGGCAAAGTACAAAATTGACTTCGCAATCTAGTGGGGGTGATCTTTTAATTTCTTACAGCCACTTTTTAACGTTGCTAGACATTTACTAGTCTATCATTATTAGACATTTACTAGTCTATCATTATTAGACATTTACTAGTCTATCATTATTAGACATTTACTACTCTATCATTATTAGACATTTACTACTCTATCATTATTAGACATTTACTACTCTATAATTATTAGACATTTACTACTCTATCATTATTTCCATACACCTGCTCGGCTGAGCTTCAATCTCTGGTTCTTCCTCATTATAAATTAACAGCATCAACTCGTATTGCTATCACAACGGAAAATATTTATTTCGTCCTTCGTGTAAGTAGCAAAAGTAAGAATTTCAATGAACAAATTGTTTTTCTAGAACTTCTAATTAATAGAAAACATTTCCACGGAACTACTTGCCTACATACTACAATATGACAGTCTTAAAATTTAACATCAACCAACACGTGGCATGAAGAGTAACCACAAGTAATACAATTTTGTTGAATATGTTAAACATTTTTAACCGTCTAATGATATTCTTTATCATCAAAGCGACAATCAATTCATATAATTAACACCCTCATCTTCGAGTTGATTTTTGCTTTAATAAATTGTAATTCCTTAGTAAAAAAACAAATTACATCAAATAGTCTTTCAAGAGAACATCTTCAACCGTTAGCCATGTGAAAGAAAGTGTGAACACTTACTATATTTCGATCGTAGAGTATACTACCATGTATAGAATTACCATATAAAATAAGTATCGTCTGTGAAAAATGTTCATGTAACTTTTGAAGACACGTGATTTTTATGAATGAATTTTGCTGGACCTTCGCCCAACAACCACCAAGCTTTCGGGTTTGATCAAAGTAGCAAACATGTGGTTTTAAATCGAAATATTCTTCACTGGCTTGTCTAACTTAATCGAAAGACACTAATCGGCATAATACGCTGCATTGATCTAAATAGATGTCGTCAGATAGGGAAACATCTTGTCTATAAGTTGGACGTAGCAGAACATTTACATCATCCAATTCTTCTATCGTGTCATTATTTTTTCTAGTGTATGTATAACAAATTAAAAGCTTTCAACAAAACACGATACTTTTCTACTTATATTGTTATAAAAATCTACATGCATTTAAGAAAATTAGATCAAATAAAATAGACAAATTTCGTCTCAAAATATGTTATAGAATTCATAAATCATTCGAAACTGATTTGTTTATATTATGGCTGCCATTCAAATGAAAGATTCGTTGAAACGAGTAATTTCGATAACTAGTGAACACGTCTTTAAAATATTCAAAATCATTTTCAAGGTCAGCTAGAAAGTCTATGTTGTTTTTAAACTTTTCAAATCCAATATAAACAAAATATTTGCCAGAATGTAGAAGGTGGGTTCGACATCATACGGTGAGAAAAGCTTCAACGATAAATTGAAATTTCGTAAGAGATCTGATCCTCATTGAATTATTTTCAGATTGCGGCTAACTAGAAAAATTAAAAGAAATGTTTTTTTCAAACATAACTTAATCCCCAAACTGATGAACAGTTTAGCATGTATTTCGTGTGATCAAAATATATACGTAAATAGCCTTATAGAGACACAGGTTCATTAACACAGCTGAAGTATACCAATAAAATATATAAATAGATATAAGTATAACGGGCAAATAAGCCTATATAACATTATTTAATGAAACTAAAACATGGTACAATTTTGTGTGACCGATTTAATTTAAACAGAATTGGACACTGCTGAATCAAACGAATGTAAATAATATTTTTACACCAAGTAAAATATCACATTAGGCTTATAAATATGTTATTGTATTGCAGATAGAGTACCTAAGTCATGGTTATTTAAAAGTGCACATGTACTTTACAACGTATCCTCTTGTATCAATCATAATTAATTTTGCCAGATTTTAATTGAATAAAGTTTTGACAGACTCATCAAATTATCAGAGGTCTTATTAAATTGTAAATGTATATATATATATATATATATATATATATATATATATAAAAAGTTATGTGCATTTAATTATCATCTATTCTTCAGTATCGTTATGTGCATTAAGAACATTAAAAACAGATTGTTTAATTACGTTTTTAAATATATCCTACCTTTATTATAAGAACTAGTGGGCACTACCCATCAAAATTACAAGTATGCTTCCTCAGTGTGTGTGCTCGTTATTTATCGAAATATATTACTAAAATGTTTATGTAGAATCATAGAATTCAGTCAGTAATCTATTGTATCATATATAAATTGTTATCCTTTTTGACTGCTTAAAGTGTATGCATATATATATATATATATATATATAGTAGAGAATGGTAGTTTGCTTGAAGCATTGCTGGGTATAGTAGTAGTAAGTTTTTGAAAGGCTGTGGGCAATGCAATTCCGGGTAAGATGCAAGTTGAAAGGGAAGGAACAAAAACAATAAAAATAAATCGAATACGATATAAGACTTACTATTTATTTTTCCTTTTTTTTCCTTTTTTTTTTTTTTTTTCTTACATAACAGCAAGAGTGTTTTAGCTGTCCGGGTGATTAAAAATCACTATTTGATATTTCGGGAAAAGACATCCCTTTTTCAAAAATAATTAGACCAGAAGAAGAATAATATTTTATTCTTCTCCGACTGTGTAGAGAATAATACAAAACAAAATGGCTGCCAGATATAGACCGCAGCAAAAAAAAAACAGTTTCACAGGGAATATAAATTAAGTTAAGTTTTATTTTAATATTATGTTAAATATATGATTGGTGTTTAGAATATTAGTGTAATGTTGGTTAGGTGTGTGGTGTTCGATAAACTGTTATTTTTGATAATATATATTGTATCATTTTTTTTTATTTTTTTTTTTTTTTTTATATTTGAATATTTACTTTGTTTTATCTTCGTATTTTTATTTTGTTTATCTTTCTATCGTAATTTAAGAATTTTAATATAAATTAAAGTAATTAGTCTCATATTTTAAATATTCTAGATCTATCTACTTATCGATTTCGATTATCATCTATTAAAGAAGTGTTATTAATTACTAATTGTGAGTTTCGTCAAATTAGATTAACGAATTAACTTATTAACTTGAGATATTTATTATAAGATAAAGGGGAGTAACTCTGGATTTTTTAAAATATTTTTTTTATAATTAATTTTTTAATTTTTTTTTTTTTTTTTATAATTTTTAATTTTTAAAAATTTTTTTTTTTTTTTGGTGGAGATCTGTATAACAATATTAGTATATATATACAACATATATACACAAATGCGTATATACATATATATATACATATCTATGTATTAATGTTTGTTTAATTGTTTATCTATATATATTCATCAATTTCTTTACATATTTGTTTGTTTGTTTTTTTTTTTTGTTTTTTTTTTGTTTTGTTTTTTTAATTTATTTATTTATTTTTTTTTTATTATTATTATTTACTTGTTTAATTTATTTTATGAATTATTTATTTAATATTTGCATGTTATTTGTATACATTCTATATGTGTTTGGATTTATTAATTAATAATGCTAGGTTATGGAGTGACTTATTTTGGTGGGTTAGACGAGTATGCTGAATATGGTTTTTGGTTTGTGGTTGAAAGTGTGTAAGGATGGAAGTTCATATGGGGAGGGGCCTGTTTGATTGTTTGGGTGTATGGTGAGTTTATTATGGGAGGTGAGTAATGATTGAAGTGGTGGAAACGGACTCTGTTAAGTGTTAGATATGGGGGTTGGTTGGTGGATGGGGGGTAGATATTATAGAATGAAAGGTGAGTAGAGCTCGTGACGTTGATTGAGTGAGGGGTTTAATCTGGAGATGAGGATTGATTCTGTGATTCTAAGGTCACCGATGTTTCTGACAGACGCTAAGATGGAGACGTGAATATCGCGCTGAGTGTTTGAGCAAATCTCTATGTGTTTGTGGAAAGAGGATATACGGGTATTCAAGTGCTCCTTTATGCGCAAGTGTAGCAGTCTTGTAGTGTTGCCGATGTAAAATTTTTTGCATTTATTACACTGTAGTTTGTAAACACAGTTAGTGCGAAGGCACAGACCTGTGTTGGAGATAGGGCAATTGGCCAGGGAGCAGGGTTCGGGTGTGTGGTTAGTGTGTTTATTAGATAGATGTTGGCGTAAGGAGGTGCCAGTATGTGTTAGTTGTATGTTAAGGTTTTCCTTATGTATTGCCTTGCGGATGGAGGTGGTGATCTTATCGCTGAAGAAAGGGAGTTTTAAGAAGCATGTGTTAGCGAGGGTGCGGTGTCTACGTGTTTTGGGCTTATTTAGGTGGGCTATGGTGGGGGCGGGGTAGCCATTATTTTGGAGGGTTTGGTGGAAGTTTTTAGTGTGTGATATTTTGTCAGCAGCAGAAGAGCATTTATTTTGTATTCGGGTAATTTCATTATGGGCATAACTTAATTTGGCTTTTGTGGGCAGGGCAGACTTATAGTGTATGAAAAGGTTTTTGCAGGCAGGTTTTCTATAGAAGTTAGTGTGTATAGAGCCATCTTCGGTGATGTTAAGGTTGAAATCAAGGAGAGAGAGTGAGCCGGACTCGTTTGGGTGTTCTATGGTGAATTGTATGTGGGGGTCGGTGTTGTTGAATGTGTTGAATATTTGTGTGGCTTCGTCTTGAGAGGATGTAAGGATTAGAATGTCATCTATATATCTGGAGAAGAATATATAGGAGAGGCAGGAGTTAAGTGCTCGTTGTTCTAACCGGTTCATGTAGGTGATGGCTAAGAGACCGGAAAGGCTAGAACCCATGGGGAGGCCGGAGATTTGTTTGAAAGTGTGCTGCTGAAAGGTAAAGTATGTGTTGTCGATGATGATGTATAAGAGATTGTGAATGTCAGTAGGTGTTAGTCCGAAGAGCTCTAGGTTGTCAGAGGAAGATATGTGGTCGGTGATGAGGTCTATGGCTGGGTGTGCGGGTATTGAGGTGTAGAGGGAGATTACGTCTAGGCTAAATATATAGTTGTTAGTTTGTAGTTGTTGGTGTTGGAGTGAGTGTAGTCTGCTAATTACTTGGTCGGAGCTGCTGACATGTGCGGGGAAGGTGGAGAGTAGTGGTTTGAGTAGTTGAGAGAGAAGCCAAGAGATTTTATAGAGTGGTCCTTCAATACTAGAGACTATAGGTCTAATTTGTGTGTGTGTTGGTCTTGTGTGTTTTAATGAGGTGGTAGAAGGTGGGAAGTCTGCTATTTTTGGTGGTGAAGTTGATTTTGTATTTTTTGGGGAGGTTACGTGTGAGACAGATTTGGGACCAGGTGTTGTTAATGGAGTTTTGGACTAATGTGGCTGAAATGTTGGGGGCGGGGGTGTATAGGTTGTTGTTGTTAAGATGTTCGAGAGCGAGTATGTTGTATGAGTCTTGAGAGATGATACAGAATTCCTTACCTTTATCAGAGGGTAAGTAAACTAGGTTTTTATTTTTCAGGTTTTCTAGGGTAAGGCGTTGGGATCTGGTGATGTTAGGGGTGATGTGGGGTTGTTCTTGTTGGAGTATATCAAGGATCCTCTGTAATTAATAACACTTCTTTAATAGATGATAATCGAAATCGATAAGTAGATAGATCTAGAATATTTAAAATATGAGACTAATTACTTTAATTTATATTAAAATTCTTAAATTACGATAGAAAGATAAACAAAATAAAAATACGAAGATAAAACAAAGTAAATATTCAAATATAAAAAAAAAATAAATAATAAAAAAAAAATGATACAATATATATTATCAAAAATAACAGTTTATCGAACACCACACACCTAACCAACATTACACTAATATTCTAAACACCAATCATATATTTAACATAATATTAAAATAAAACTTAACTTAATTTATATTCCATGTGAAACTGTTTTTTTTTGCTGCGGTCTATATCTGGCAGCCATTTTGTTTTGTATTATTCTCTACACAGTCGGAGAAGAATAAAATATTATTCTTCTTCTGGTCTAATTATTTTTGAAAAAGGGATGTCTTTTCCCGAAATATCAAATAGTGATTTTTAATCACCCGGACAGCTAAAACACTCTTGCTGTTATGTAAGAAAAAAAAAAAAAAAAAGGAAAAAAAAGGAAAAATAAATAGTAAGTCTTATATCGTATTCGATTTATTTTTATTGTTTTTGTTCCTTCCCTTTCAACTTGCATCTTACCCGGAATTGCATTGCCCACAGCCTTTCAAAAACTTACTACTAATATATATATATATATATATATATATATATATATAAATTGTTATTTCAAATTCTAACGACTATATTTTCGTTTGAAAAAAAACAACACTCATTCTACTTCCTAGACATAAAACACATCTTACATTCTTATAGCAGTGTTTCGTTCCAAAAGAGAACAAACATATTCTTTCCACACCACAAATAGACAGAACTGTGTCAAATATGTCTAATTGCCTGTAATTACTTCTTATTAATCATCATGGATACGTCTATAATATAGATGAAAAGTTCATGAATGCATAAATAATATTTTTGGTTTTAATTTTTATTTTCAATTACGTTGGAATAGTAATTCTCATTTTGTTATCATGCATATATATATATATATATATATATGTACCGATATATACACGTTGGTATGCATTATAGTGTGGATGATACTATACACTGACATTTCTATTATACGCTGATACTAGCCGTTTTAAGAGGAATGATAAATCATGCCCGTTTGACTCAGAATACAAGAGCAGGTGCCTTGGTCGTAATCAGTAATTTACTATAATGTATTCCGAGGCGAATGAACATGATTCTCATTCCTCCAGAAACGATCGGCATCAATGTCTAATAAAATGTTTTATGTATAATTCTTATAATAATGAAAAGTTTAGCCCCGCCTTCAGACATAATAGCTTCATAACGAAAACCTCCATTGGCTAAGTTGGTCCGTCATCTAATTAGGCTAAACCGCCATACGTGTTTCCAGAAATCATGCATTCATGTCGTCTTCTTACAACATATATTATGTTTCCTGATTAACTTACTCTCCTTTAAAACCTCTTAAAGAGAAGGTAGTTGCAATTTTTTTCTCAATTTTCATATCTACTATGAACACCACACGAAACACTTTTACTTAATAAAAGGCAATTAGGTTAAATTACCTAAATTATCTCATTTGCTCTTTTCTACACCCCCCCACATATATATATATATATATATATATATATATATATATATATATATATATATATATATATATATATATATATATATATATATATATTATCTATATAATACAGTAGCGTTTAAATCGAAATAATGATCGCTCCCTTTCTGGGGCTTATAGAATATTGATTTACTCCTCTCCAGTTTTTATCTTACCCCCACAAGTAAGATGTGATTCAAGGTCGGGTCGGGAAAGTGGGGTGTAACAATTGCCTGGGCAGCCCCGTCGGCATTCCCCGGTAGAGGCGCCTCAGATAGTAAGCAATAAACTTACTCCCCCCCAAAGAGGAGAGGCAAAGCCTGGGAAGGATGACCTCTTAGAACTGAACAAGACCCATTGACCGGCGTAAATCAAGATCCAAAGGCCAAGACAACACCAGTACTACACTTTGATCTTAGCCAAAAGGCCAAGAACAGAAGGAAATAGCATACGAGCATTCTTAATGTATTTGACTCATACTTTCTGTCAAATTCTTGGTTATGCTGTAACAAACAGATGCACGCATTCATCTACATATGCGGAAAGACCGAGGCAGAAAATATGTTGGGCAAAGTAAGTCGTCAAATAAAACACCCCCACCATCTGTCTGCAGAGAAGAATCAGTGTTCTTTTTATAATAAGCCAGGTCATAAGTAGGGGTAGCTAATTGTTCAAACGCCTGCGTGGTGAAAATCAGTGATGGCGGACGCCGACAACCGACTGGGGGCTGAGCCATGTATGTAAACAGCAATAATCTTTATCTCTGACTTTTTGTTGTTTTGATGCAACAAAGAATATCACCACGCCGCAGCCACTCAAGGATACACTCCACAGGCAATGAGAGTATTTCAGAGATGACACTCTTCTTCTTTCTGCTCACTAAGGACTTTTTATTGATCTGTTAGTTTTGTTCATTACAATGATCATTATTGTAAAAAACAAACAAATAAAGAAGCTTTAGATTGGGTATAAGCTGATTTGTAGACGTAGCGAAAACTGTGTAAGCTCTTATTTCCCTAAGATTAATCAAAGACCGCGAAAAGTGGCGTCTCGCATTTTCTTGTGCCACACAGATATCGAGTTTGAGTTTGATGTATTACTCCAGGCCAATCTGTCTTTGTCAGCAATCATGTGTAATTAATTCCATTATTGATTAATTAATGACGTATAAAAGCAAAACAGATGAAACATTAATTAACGTTGTACTGAATTTAACTGCTTCTGCTGTAGGTTTTCTTGAATACAATAAATATTTTCAACGAACTATTTTAATATTATTTTTATTTGAATAGAAATCGTACAATCAGGAGGAATTCGACAAGCTTAACGAATCGCTTTACCATTTGAAACGGACAATTCTAGCTGTTTTTAAAGTTACTGAACGTTTGTTAACCTATAATATATTTATATGCTAATATCTCTTTGGACTATGTATAGATTACCAATTATTATTAAAGTTCATAGAAACATTCAGATTTCCTGTATTATTAGTAGTCGTAGTAGTAATAGTAGTATTATATACATTTAAACAACTCATGACACATATGAATGGTGCTAGCCAGCGTTATATATCCAATTTAAAACCGTCGAATGAAGAGCATTTAGTTATAGCATGTTTCCTCCTCTTGGCTTGATTTTAAATGTCTTGTTGGAAATTGTAGGTACCGATGTGTAATAGAAATAATGTACACGGCCATTTGAAATATATACACACACCCACACACACACACATATATATATATATATATATATATATATATATATATATAAATGAGTATAAATGAAAAGTGTTTAAATTAAACTTAAATGTTAATATAAGATAATATATATATATATATATATATATATATATATATATATATATATATATATATATATATATATATATATATATATAGATATAGATATAGAAACTAGAAAGAGAGAGATTTATATATGCATATATGTGTGTGTGTGAAAAATAAAAAAATAAAACCAAATTATTAATATATTAATCAACTTTCCATCTTAATTTCAAGATGATTGATTTGAAGAAATAACATGCAAGTGCAATATTTTTAGTATTGTACTCTCATGTTATTACATCAAGCCAATTAAGTTTAGAAAGTCTTGAAATAAAGATAAAACGTTGAATAATATATAAATACTTTGGTTTTTCGTATTTCATTTTCCAGACAAACATATACTTATTAATTATTTATTATATTAATGATCTATCTATTATATCGACCATACTCTTATCACGATAATAAAGATTAAATATCTAACTGTAATGTTATATATATATATATATATATATATATATATATATATATATATACATACGCGAGAGCCTCTGTTTAGCTTAATTGTCATGACTATATTTGCATAGCTTACTACCTAGCTCTACTTACTATCGAGCACTGTTTAAGTAAATACTGAAAATTGATACATAAAACATTATACCTCTTTTTATAATGTTATGCGGATACATGAAATACTAATATATATATATATATATATATATATATATATATATATATACATGTATATATATAAATGTGTGTATATATATATATATATATATATTTACATATGTATACATATATATGTATATATATATATAATAAAAAAATTAAATTATAAAATGCGTATCCAGTTTCTTTAATATAGTGTTGAATTTATCGTTCACATTGTGTTAATTATATTTCAACCTCTTATTATGTCTCTCTCGTAATGGTTAGGTAAGCAGAAAGGTCAACTTATGGACAGGTTGATCTCGTGTAAGTAACCGAAAAGAGGTGAGAAACTGTCATAATCAGAGCTAACGTCGAGGTGAGCCTGCAATTAAGTCCGTAAACCTAAAAATGTTTGAAGTTAAAAGTTCCATTGCGTGAAGCTCTAAAAGAGAAAGAAATGAAGGTCGGTGGGAGCGGAAATCTGTTTCACCATTTCCGGTCGTCGTCTTTCTAGTCGGATATGAAACTGCGCTCTCGTAAAAATGATTCTTATTCAAGTCACCGGACGCGCCTTTTCTATAATTTTAGCAAGTCGTAAAAACGGCAAAATCTTGAACAGCCGGAAAACATGCTTTTAGAAAATGTCTAAATGCATTTAAGAAGAGAGATAAAGTATCCATCTTAAAATTGGAGTGGTTTGATCCGAAGTGATTATTAGCCAGAGCGGCGACTGGTTCTTAAAGTGTGTTTATGTCTATGGTGTTATTCTAACAGCAAAATTATCTCAGGACATCTGTAAAACTGTCATTCATGCATGATACAAAATAACTTACAAGAAGTAAGCTACGCCAAAACATTTATGTGCCTCATTTTAATAGACATTATTCTAGAACTCGTGTTATAACAGTTACAGGAAAATGCTTTTTAATAAAATTATGAAATTCTGTACTACGTTTATTTATGCGTCGGGGTTGATCCAATGATATTTCTTTCCCCATTGTTGAAAATTATGTTCTTAGATAAGCATTCTCAAGTCTAATATAGCCACAATTGGATGAGAACGCCTAAGACATAGAATATATTTCTTGCCGAACAACTCCTGTCTTTGTATATCCTTAATATTACAGGTTCAGTCTGTCTCTCTCGCACCTATGAAACGAAGACTGGTTTGCATATATAAGAACTCTCCGATGATATTCTTTGAATAACAATTCTCCAAACTAAATTGATATCTTCTGAATAAGAACTATCCAATTTGAAATTATCTATGTTGCATAAGATCTCCCCCATCTAGAAATGCCATTTTTGAAAAAGAATCTCTAGTCTATAAACAGCATTTTTGAATATAACGTGTACTGTAAGAGATTATATCACTTGACTAAAAAAAAACCTGATTAAGGTGTGTCTCCATAGATGAAAACGCTTCAGTCCCATTCGTAATCTTTTAAATAAAGGGTTTTTAAGTTTAACGTTTTTCATTTGAGAAAGGAACATTCAATTGAAGATTATCCTTGTTGAATAATAACTCTCCAGTTAATGTATACCTATAACAACATGGATAACTACAAATTATAAATACTTATCTAAGTTAGTATAAAGATTTATAAACTGAATAAATTTTCATAACATATCTAACATTTGTATTTTTATTACACTTAGATTATATACTACGTCTTTTTGACAGCCTCATCTGTGTTGAAATCTAGTAAATCATATTTGTGCGAGCAGTTAATCTCTGTTCAGTTAAAGAAGGAAACAGTTAAAGAATGCTTTGACTAAATTATATTCTTCATTAATGTTTCGTCGTTAACGGCCAAATTCTAACAAAGTATGAAATAAATGACGGAATTTCGATGTATGTGTTCTCTGATCTAGATCCTCCTCCGCGTGTCTATAATAGTTTCTGCAAGTGGGTATGTAGCTAGGTCGGGCGGTCAGGTATTGAATAGCATTGTTACATCTGTTTACTCATGTATATGTAGTTCTCTAATGATGTAATGCAATTCGTCTGTGCATGGAGTATTAATGCAATATATGGGCTAGTGCACCAACCACTAGCCTTTTTCCTCTTCGACAGGATACAAAAATAACTTCTAACCTGATAGACCCCACACTGTCTGCCAAATTCCACCCCCTGTTGCATCGCTACAAAGTTGAATCCATGTGCTTGATTTATAAGCATTTTCATGAATTGTTCTCTGATGCCCTTACAACATTTTTACCTATTAAAGGTGAATACTCCGCCCCACCTGACTAACTGCTAAATTCACCCCCTTCACAGTAAAAATTCAAAGATATTCATGTGTTTTCTACTCTGATAAATACTTTCCTCAGACATATTGCCTTCAGAATGCCCTTCCTACTCTCTGTCTCTCCAACAGTACTAACATGCACACATTTTAATGTAATGTAAGCCAACGTCTTGCTTCACAACTCCCCACTCAATTTTGTCTTAATAAATACGTTTTTTTTTATTTTTACCGCAGTCGACCATTACGTTTCAGTGTCAATATACCCTGTTTGGGGTGAATAAAAGTAGATATAATTTTCTTTTTAAATAGGAGTTTCAGATGAGTCTATGAATCTCTATTGGAGGCTCTAACAGTCCTTCGATTGGTCTTTCCAGTTTGCCACACGCATTTAAATATCCGTTATTATTTTACGTATCTCAACTGAACGTGTTAAATAATTCAGATCTGCCATGATAAATAAAGCACACATGACCAATTCGATTTCAGTAAAGTGAAGTTGTCCAAATGAAATATTTTATATCATTCAAAGCAAATACATCTGTCATCATTTATGGAAGTCTCTAACATAAAAGTGAGATATAAGATTCGCTGATTCACAACTTACTTGGCTTGCAGGCAAAATAATTGCAAATGAATATTTCTTACGAGGTCAATGTTTTTATGGCGTCAACTTAAGAGTTACAGTTATGTTCATGATTGCTCTTAACAAATGCATTACAACCATCGTCTAACGAAAAGAAAACACGTATACACTGTTCATAGTACCAGTTTTGAGCGTTGATTTATTCAAAGTGTTAAATGAAAATGGCATTGGATGAATAAATAGTGTCACAATATATCCTCGATGTTGCGATTTTTTAAATTTTAATAACCAGACGGGATGAAAACAAGCTACGAGAATTAACTTAGGGAATATAAGTTTGGTTCGCTTTAATATGCTGGATCAATTATACTTGAGGCACACCAGAATTAGAAAGGACTAAAAGAAAACATGTTGCCTTTACAGCGATTCCGTTTACATTGGGTTGAATAATCAACAAAACAATATGTACATTTGCCGTCGCGCATTTTATGCACACATTTAAATCGTAAAAGTTTTATTTACAAAACGAAAAAGAAATAGTACAAACTTGTTATTCAAGAAAATATTTTAATATTGAATGATAAGCAATTCGAATATTTTTATTAAAAAAGAGATGTATTTATTAACGGTTTCACTAATTTACAAAACGTTTTTTTTCGTAACGTTTGGGGACACATTCAAATATTGGGAATTTATATTAAATATGTATTTACAAGTATGAAGAAACAAAAAAAAACTACTTAATTTTGTTTGCAAAACTTTTTTTAATGAACTAACGAAACAAACTATTTTTAACAAATGTGGAGAGGGTGTCTCTATTTACTTGCTTCTCCACGGTAGACTTACCGCTGGTTATTTTGTTGTAAACATCTACATCTTCCCAATATAGCACTTCGGATTTGAGCAAAAACATAAAAATTGCCCTAGTCATGGGATTAAATTGAAATGTAATCTCTAAAACATTATCGAAGATATATAAAATTATCGTCGCTTAATTAAATGTTTACAGAAATATTTAAATACTAGATTGTGTTAAAAAGGCAAACATAACATATATTTTTCCAAATGGTCCTTGACCTTTTGGCTAGGAGCAATGTGTAGTCCATGTCATTATGCTACGCTTAATCATTTCTGCCATCAGTCAGTGTCCTGTTAATTAAACGATATCACATTTTATGTTTTTTTCAGCATTAATTTAATGGAAAAGGAAGAAAATGAAGTGATATTAATTGAAATATATTTCAGAAAATGTATAGTGTTTAACCCCTGCAAGGCACACTATGCGTTTCTCTAGAATAAGTGAGGACACATATATTCCTCTACACTAATTATTGAACCAGATTTCATATTTCTATTCTTATTTTTCATTCTTATAAAACTCATGTTATAAATAAATTAAAGTAAAACATCGTATTTTTATGGATGATAAACGATATGCAGACCCAACAATAATGTTGTACCACATTTGATGAAAATAAAATAGATATTTATCCAAGTCCCTCAGTGATATTTGAGGAACATAGTTTCAGAATGTATGTGGTTATGAATGTCTAACATCCTAGGAAGAAGAAATAGAAGAAACCACAACTAAACAAGAATAAAAACTCACATACACACACACACACACACACTCATATATATATATATAATCTTTATTTTTTTAATATATTTTATACTATTATTTTTACCTAGCTACGACTTCGTTTAGAGATTATGGCTCTCATCAGCGAAGGGAAATAACAATCTCAGACGATCATATGACGCAAACCCCGTTCACAGATACATCTTGAATCTTTCGCCGTTCACCTAGTCTCATTATATATAAATATATGATGGTATACATATATTCTAAAGAAGCTTTGAGTCATTTTAAACAAAGACAGAAAATGCAGTTTACATTCCAAGGGATACAACCAAACTCCAACATATCACAGACTTAGCACTTGCACAAGCCGACTTACCGCGGGTGAATTTACAAATACAAAAGGGATATTCGACTATATAACGGTGAAACATAAACATCGATCTTAACTTAATTTGTTAAATAGGAAACAGGGATCATCAGCTGTTTACCATATAACTGATTCGAACAGCTCTCCAGTTGTACTGATCCAATTATTACTGCCTCAATAACCGAATGTAGAAAATCAGTTGTTATAAATACATGTATATATATATATATATATATATATATATATATATATATATATATATAAATATATATATATATATATATATATATATATATATATATATATATGTAAAAGAGTAAGGCTACCCACATTTGTAGAATGTTTTTTTCAACATTTATTTATTATTTTGTTGTTTGTTTCAACATTTATTTATTATTTTGTTGTTTTACCATTTTATAATTTTATATAACGCGTTTCAAGCGGTGGTCCGCTTTCATCAGATATGAAAATCCATTTGAAGAAATGTCTTTCGATTTGAGCAAATGTTGTTTCATTTGAGGAATATGGTATTGTTTTTGCGCATGCGTGGGTGTGCGGGTGTGTGGGTATCTTTTATTTTTTATGTTTTATTTTTTATTTGCCATTTTTCCTGCTTCTCTTGGTCTAGTGCGTGTTACCCATCCATGACCCATTAGTCATCCCAGCCTCCTAGGGTGCGGAGAATTTCTTTTGAAATTTAATACTTTTTATTGCTTTTTGTCGTCTCCACGAATGAAGTCGTGTCTGCGTGTGTGTGTGCGCCCGTATGCGTGTGGTCTAATCTTTAGTCTTGTGAATAGGTGAGCGATACATACACACACACATAAATACGCACACACAGCCATGCGCGCACACACACAGGCGTGTGGTTATATTGACAGAGAGGGGGATAAAGGTTGAATTATATACATATACATACATACATACATACACACAGACATATATATATATATATATATATATATATATATATATATATATACACACACATACATACACACATATACACAAATAGATTTGAACTTGGTTTGGCCGATTTCATAGTCCGGTATTTAATGTGCAAATTTAATGTCTATTGTAAATGATTCATTTAACACAAGTTGATATTTGACTTATAGCTGTGTAGAAGTGCGCAATAAGAAGTTATGTACTAATATTATCTTCCTTGAATAAGAATTTTCCAGTCTATACATAACTATAAATAGTTATTTATGTGTGTACTTAACTAGAGGTGGATAAAGTGTGATCAAAGTGTGTGTTGTTAGAGTTATGATCTGTTTAATGTTGGATTAAATTTAAGTATGAAGTTTTGTTCTTGTGTTCGTAAGTAAGTGTAGTCTTGGCTTTGGAAAATTGGCATTATTTTTAATTTTCCTCCGCTGCATGAGTGCACATGTTGGGAGACGAATAATTTACGGTTTTCTTTGATTTTAATGTTGCTTTTATGTAAAGATACTCTATTATTAAAAGTTTTCGTCGCACCTATATAAGCTTCATTACATGTTGTACATTCTAGCACATAGACAACGGTCTTGGAGGTGCAGTTAAGGTCTTTTTTTATTGTGAATGTTTGTGTTGGGTTTTTAAATGTGTATGAGTTCCCCTCCATTATAATGTCACAGACCACACATCTTTGCTTGTTGCATTTTGTGACCCCTTGTGTTGTGTGTTGGTTGAGTTTAGATGAGGTTAAAATTTGTTTGAGGTTTTTTGGTTGGCGTTTGCTTTTTATAATTTTTTATTATATATATATATATATATATATGTGTGGGTGGTGTTATCAACGTGTAGTCCTTATAATATCTCAACTGTTTCTCATTTTAAGTTTAATGAGGTTGTATTATAAGATTCAGAGCAAATATATATATATATATATATATATATATATATATATATATATATATATATATATATTAATTTTGACATTTTCATACTCTCAGATTATTGACACGTGAGGATTTATCAATGGTATGTATGCGCTCCCGAAGTAAGTTTCACTATTGTGGACGTACGTGGTACTGAAAATTGTGAGAACTCTGGGAAACGACACTATAACTATTCCAGATATCATCCTGTGGTTGTGAAGGGTATAGTAGTGTATGTAGTCATGTTTATCGAGAATAAAAACATGTATTATGTATGAATAAATTAGTATTTCCCGAAATTTTAGTTTTCAAAAATTAATTTAAAGGGTTATTTTCTGGGACATAGTATGAGCACACCCATTTGAAAGGGCAAATATTTCAGATGTCTATTACATTTGACCCATAGTCATTAAATACCAATTAAGCGAGGTTCTCTTTATTTCAATCTTTTATAAAGACCCATTAAGATTCGGTCTTAAATTTTAGTCATTTTCTCCATTCAAAACAATGTAAAGGATTTTGATAAAAATTGGAGATCAAACTTGGACTAAGTATTTTCGACACATGGTTAAGTGTCACGATATCTTGATTTTAATTTTCGATTACGTAAAAGTAGTACAAAACTATTATTTTAAGAATATTAATGTTAACCATTTCCGGGGTGAGTTCTAGTGTATTATACAGTTAGGCCGTCTATCGCAATTACAGTAACATTTTACCCCTTTTCATATACAAGATACAAGAACTTCACACATCTTAATATACTGAGCATGTTAACGCTATATATCACAAAGCCTTACGTATTTACATATTCTTTTACAAAATCGCATGCCATTAATTCCTTATAAGGTGTCAGTGTTTACTAAGTCAATTACTGTTTTATTTTAGTTATATTTCCGCATATTTCCGTTATATTTCCGCATAGTTTTTATATTGTGGATCGAAAATTAGAATTTTGGGTGCGAAGCGTTTTTCAGGCAAACTTCTGGGGTCTGCATCCACGTAGGTCAACCATAAACATGAAAACATTCCATAGTTCAAGTTTGGGGTAAATAGATTTTTGAGCTACTTTACTTACCCGTGAAACGCCGGCACATGGGCCCGTTAGTTATTCAGAAAAATGACCCTCGCGGCTTTACCTCCAACAGTCGCTTACAGTAAGTCCAGCTCCTAGGGTGCTCGTGAGGCTTAGCTATCAGCTCAGAGTATCTATTAAAATTACAAATAGGTAAAAAGTGAAGGTGGGCTGCATGACGCCTGAAACATTCACTGTTTTTGTAACTGATTTAAACTGACAGAGGTTGAACACACTTGGGTACTGGTACACGTTTGAATCGGAACTAGCCGACTTTTCGGTCAGCCTTTTCCGACTGTCTACGTAAACAACCGGAAAATGCCGAACCGCTTATCCAATCAGAAGACGGGAAAAGCTCAGCATAAATTTAAATTATAATTGATTCAATCGTAAATTGGAGCGTGTCAAGAATTTATTAAGAGAGAAAAATCTGGTTAAAATAACCAAAGAGTTTATAAATAACTGTTACTAAAGGAAATAAAAGTAGGTTATGGTAGGTTTATGGTTAATTTAGGGTCAGGTTAGGGTTAATTAAGGGTTAGGGTAATTGTATGGTTAATTTAGGGTCAGGTTAGGGTTAATTAAGGGTTATGGTAAGTTTATGGTTAATTTAGGGTCAGGTTAGGGTTAATTAAGGGTTGGGGTAATTTTATGGTTAATTTAGGGTCAGGTTAGGGTTAATTAAGGGTTATGGAAAGTTTATGGTTAATTTAGGGTCAGGTTAGGGTTAATTAAGGGTTAGGGTAAAAGGACGGGTCTGTTTTTGTATGGTTTAAAAGATGGACCAGTACTGTTTTTTTTCTAAATTAAACTTTCTCGTGAAAAGCTAAAATTATAATTTTTTCAACAATAGTTTTCGTCAAAAAATAAATAATATTTCATATAAATAAGCATACGGTCAGCGTTTAAATGTTGTTTTATTTCTATTAGAAAGGTGTCTCGTGTTTATTTTGACGCTGTTTTTTTTTCATTTGGCTTTTTCTTGCGGTTTACACAATTTTCCGTCGGAAAACGTCGGTTTGGTCTGGTTAAGTAGCTGTACCAGTACGCACTTTTTATTAATTTGATGCCCATGAAACGACACTAAAGTTAAAACTATTGATGTGTGTATTTGTAGCCACTAGTAATTTTGTTTTTTGTTGTACGTACGCATGTGTGTACGCAGTCAGCATGTTGGGGGCGATTGCTTTGTAAGTGGGTTTCTCCTTTTCATCTAAAAAACGGAATTACCACTGATATCTACGTCGTACACACCGACAATTACTTAGTGACTCTAATCGTAGGCGACCGAATTATTCATGGCAAGAATCATAGAAAACTTTGACTCCAAACCGGACAATAATTAGACGCTTCCTGTGAAAGGAAAACTAGAAAAATATATATACGAATATATATATATATATATATATATATATATATATATATATGTATATATATCTTATAGAAAAAACGAAACACCAACCAACAAATAAAAACATAGCGGGGTGATCAGCTAATGCAAATGCCCCAAAACAATGGAAAATAGCGAGGTTAAATACTTGCAAAAACACTTTAAAGGATTATAATTAATACTAATGTAATGTCGTCTACTTCTACAACAGTAACACAATACGTGTCCACTAGAATAGATAAATAGATGCAAATGCATGTAGTCATAAAATAGTATTTACTTTAGTCAATAAGTGAATTAAAGCTATTAATGTAAGCGTTTATGTAGCAGTAACAAACACTGACATTTCTTTCCTCTTGCATAGAGAAGCCTTTGTGAAGTGGTTGGGTCACATGATGGTCAATCAAATTCTTTGGAGTATTTATTTCAACCAGAAATGTAAAGAACTACTTCCACCCTCTTTAGGATTTACACAGTCGCAGAGAGCTTCTAGGAACCTACAACGTAATACATATTATCGCATGCCTCTGTCAATTAAACAACGGAGCAAGGCTATCTTCACTAGAAGATATACCACTATAAAATAACACGTTTGGCAGCCGAACTTTCTACTTATTATTAGTTTTTCCACTGTGACACTGCTTTAACTTTAAGCAACCTACACACAACTCTGTAGTTCATTTAAATAAAATAATGCACTGTATTTTATAGAGTGGATTTGTTTTCATTTCATTTCAAGACACCTTTGTTACCACATATTATAGGGTTTGGTCTTAGAGTTCATACGGAGATTAGCTTCTAAAAGATGGTGACCCCGACGTGATCTGAACAGATACCCATATAATCGTCAATTCGCTAAGAAATATAATTTTGTAAATAAAAATAAACCGAGAGAAAATTATAAAGAGATAGAAAAAGAAAGGGAGAATCAGATAAATACAAAGAGATAAAGAGAGAAATAGAAATAGATAAAGCGAGAAAGCGAGACATAGAAAGAATGAAAGAGAAAAATAGAACGAGATGAAGAGAGAAAGAGAGAAATAGAAAGAGAGAAAGAGAAAGAGGGGGTCATTAACTAACCGCTCTTTATCTATCTCACAGTTTTCTTTCTTTTCTTCGCGCGATTATAAAACTGTTTTTTGTCTATTTGAATGACTCTATTTTTTTACTGGAACAAACTATTTATTTCACCCTAAAGGTATGGCGTCCCTTCCCTATGTACGTCAATTAAGGCCCGTTAATATATAAGCGTGATTCGATTGGATCGGTATTAATCGATTTAGATTGATAGAGAAATCGATAGATAGGAATTACTGAATAGATATATAGATATTAATATTAATTGGAATATATACATATATATATATATAACGAGAGAGAGAGAGAGCGCGGGAGAGAGAGAGAGAAACATTAATATACTGCGAATGAGAGTAATGCACATTCAGATTGCTTAGTATATATATATATGTGAATAGCTTCAGATAGATTGATATATAATATTCAGACACATCTAATGACATAGATACAGAGAAATGAAGATGCTCAGATTGTTAGATAGATACATGCATACATAAAACAGATATTTATTTGAGTCAACGAAATATACGGATGGTGATGAATAGACTGTAGCAATACACAGATAATAAAGTGGACGTAGATATATGAATGGATGCATTCGTATAGATACATAGATTGCTATTTTACATAGATAAATGTATATACTGCTACACGTCTGTGGATTCTTCTTGACACCGTGCACATTTTCTATTCTACATTAATGTTTTAGATGGCTCTAGGAAGTGTTATTAACGTAAATCGTCGGGTGACTTCGCAGATAGGTAGTGTAACGGTGCAAATAACTCATATGATTAAATGGTTTTAATGTTTTAGATGGCTCTAGGAAGTGTTATTAACGTAACTCAAGGGTGACTACTTAGATAGGTGGTGTAACGGTGCAAATAACTCATGTGATTAAAAGTAAAGAGGTAAAAGTGGGGGAAAGATAAATGAGAGAGAAGAAAAAGTGTGAAGTTAGAGGCGGAAAGAGAGAAGGAGACTGTGGAAAAGAGGATAGAAAACGTATGAGGTGTATCAAGCACGAAATATATGTTTACTTGAAAATGGGGCGCGTTATAGTTGCGCGTTTATTTTTTTTAAGTTGACTAAAAACTGCAATTCCTCGTGTATGAGGTAATCAATTTTAAAATAAATATTTTTTGTAATTACAAACAAAACCACTAATGTCAAATTTAGAAATAATATATTTAATAATATACATAGCAAATTCCGGTCACGGATCATCGAGTATGCATTACATGTAAGTAAAACATTCAAATAAATTATCATCTATGGAAATGGAGAAATAACAGTGAATGGTTGCGTACAAATAAGGGAGGGGTAAAAAAGAAAAACATATATACACACATACACACATACACTATATATAGAGAGAGACAGAAACTGATAGACAGAGATAGTACGACGTTATTCTTGTAGGTGCGCACGCGTGACTGCCCATTCTAAATCGCTCTAGAATGGCATATTGCAATAAATTGCCTTGGACTCGTGAGGGACTTGAAACATCGCTCCATATCCTATTGGCTCGGAGCACATGCCTTACCCTACGCCACCCTTCGTCTCATATAGATGGAATCTGCCAGGACGGTTTTGCTTCGTTTCACGTGAACAATTATTCCCAGCAACTTAAACGACAACCTCCCCGCCATGTCGCATTCACACACGTCGTAGTGGCACCAGAACTCACATTCTCGCGTTTTATTATCAATTCTTTCCTGCAATACCGTCCCCACGTCCCCGTTTCCTAAATGGCCGATATTGAACTCTACTGATCTTCTTTAGAGTCAATCATTCACCGCTCTCATCACTTTTCTCTACCCGTCCTCTTTCTGTGTAGATGGATAGATGAGAGAGAAGATTGGGTGTGGGGATTCCACATTGGCATTTATTACTTTTTTGCCGGTTTTGTTTGATGACAATTCCGCCACAACGGTCTCTCTCCGTGGTAGCTGCTGGCTTCTAACGAGCAGAAAACACGCACTCATATCTCACATCGTTTCCGAAGTGTTGACCAATAGTGAAGGGGTAGACGTGTTGGTCCTGACGGCGTCGGACTTGATGCCTGAGGAAATAGAGCGATACAGTTAAAGACAGAGGGAGGGGATAATATTTTCCACAAAAAGACGTGTTAACCGTTTTATTTGCTAAATCGATAAACAGTTTTTATTATGTAATATTTTAGTTGCTTCATACTAGAATATTGACAGTGCGTGGCATACACAAATTAAGTGCATACATACATTATCATAGTTATCATAGTTCACCTCAAACAAAGCAGGCCGCCACTGTAGACGTAAGGGACTACTGAGAAAAAAGGGTGATGTTTTTTTTGGGGGGAGGCAACCTAAATTAGAAACTGCGCAGCGAGATGCCTGTTTACATTAGTTTTAAATGTGTGTATGTAAGTAACGTCAGGAAAGATGGGAGCAGGGAGGGAGTTCCAGAGTCCAGCAGCCCGAGGAAAGAAGCTTTTGGAGTAGAAATCTTCTCAGCATCTGGGGACCTTCACAGTGTGTGGATGGGATTTGGCAGAGTGTTGGGTTGGTCTAGTGAATTTACGTCGTGGGGGTACTAGAGCAGCAAGCTTATCAGAGCACACTCCATTGAAGTACTTGTAAAACAGACACGAGGATGCAACATTGCGGCGATGGGACAGAGGCTTGATTTTGGTAGATAGTGAATGACCTATCAAGTTGGCAACTCTTTTTTGGACCTTGTGTAAGAGGGAAAGACTAGAAGATGATGCACCAGCCTAGATGTGACAACAATACTTCATGCTTCGGCGGATGGTGGCTTTGTAGAGATATAGAATAATGTCAGGTGTGAGAAGTTTACTGGCACGGTAGCGAGAGCCTACATTCTTTGCAGCAGCCCTGGCAATGTTTTCAATGTATGTATACCAATTCATGTTATCTGTGAAAGTTAGGTCAAGGGGTTTGAATGATGAACTCTCAGGCAGGGTGATATTTGCCATGATAATCGGTGGTTGAAGAGGTTTCTTATAGTTATTGAACGAAAGTTGCTTTGTCTTTGCGGCATTAAAAGTTACCATCCATTTTTGACCCTATTACACTACATACTGGGAGTCATTTTCATAGGATTTAGTCATTGCCTCAGATATGTGCTCGTCGGTCTTGCCCTCATGACGAGAGTAAAGCGTGGTGTTCTCTTCACAGGTCGCTGATGTATTATAAACGCTAAAAATGAAAATATAACAATTATCGGTTTTTTACCTTAAACTAATTCAGTATCAAAGAGTGTGTAAAAACGCATTTACGCTTATTCATTTTTGATCAGGAATTAATATTTTAATAACTGTTTGCGCAAGTTGTAAGTCAATGTTATATAAACACCTCTTGATTATTTGCAATTAGGGAAAGGTGAGTGAGATAAAAGTGGTAGAGAACAATGCATGGCGAGGGAGTATATTGATAAATAAAATAATACTGATGTGACCAATTCTCCAGTGACTGTGCTTTTATATTTGCTTTAAAAATGTAAAGATGGATAGCTTTTGTTAAATTGGTACAATGCTTTATTTAAAAAAATCTAGAATGCTTATCCGTCTTTGCTTGGAGCAAAAAAAAGAACATTCTTAAAACAAAAATCTTATGTATGTCTGTCTGTCGGTCTGTCTGTCTGTTTGGCTGTCTCTCTTTCTTTGTGTGTACCTATTTATCTATATCCTTCTGCCTTCAGTCACATTACATTTTGAACACACCTCTTCATCTGACTGCCTTCTCGCTATTAAATTCATGCGCGAAATGTGGCAATATAATAGTACGTAAAAGAAAGACAGAAAACAAGAAAGACACGAACACAGTCAACCGTAGTCGACATTTTAACATAGTTTCGGTGTGGTTTTTCAAACAGTGATGAGTAAAAATCAAGGAAACTTGCTTTCAACCCCCCCCCCCCGTGGACTAGTATTGTTTAACCATAACAATCTCGGGGTCATACTGAATCAGAACTGATTAGTGCGTTTAGTTTTAAAATTAATTTTGTTTTTTGTTTGTTTGTGTACGTATGTTGACGAACACGGTGTTACATATATATATATATATATATTCATTTATTTATATATATATATATATATATATATATATATATATATATATATATATATGTGTATATATATATTGTTTCTGTGCATATCCATTTTAAAACTGTTACAAAAAGTTCCCAGACTATCGACGTTTGTAAGCACATCGTAAATCTTCTTCGACAGTTATTCATCGGAAAAAATCAGAAAAAAATACTTTCAAAAGCATTAATTTAGATCACATTTTTTCCAAAACTGTTATCATTTGTCTCAAGATCGACGCCATATTTTCTTTATCATTGCTAGACAATAAAAGTAAACTCGTTAAAATAGGCTGTTTATGCTATATATTTATAAATGCTCTGGAATTAGGAATGAATACCTATTGAGCTTTAACACTGGATGTGTGATTTAAAAATAAATGATATATGTTTATATGATATATATATATATATATATATATATATATATATATATATATATATATATATATATATATATTCTTAAATAATAGGAAAATATTAAAATTCACTGAATTCATATTTAGTAGCTTCATTGTGTCTTCATGATTCTAAGACCCTCATTAGTGGATCGGTCACACTTCAGTTCTAATTAGCATTTCCATTCGTTAAATTCGCATATTTAATAGACACATCCTATTTTATGAGTCGATGTATCGCTCCAATAGAATATGTCCTTGTATCTTTCCCGTTCTTTCTGTCTTTATCTTTCCCTCTTTGCCTCCACATTTCACTGTTTATTACTCTCGTACCAATATGTATTTCTCTCTCTCTTTCTCTCTCTCTCTCTCTCACTCTCTCTCTCTCTCTCTCTCTCTATATATATATATATATATATATATATATATATATATATATCTTCTGCCACTCCATCTCTTTCTATCGGTTCTTTTTCACTAGTTTCTTTACTCGCATTGCCACTCGCATAATTTATATATCGTCATTCTTCTTACCAGTTCCTTTAGCTTTTCTCCTTAATTTGTGGTATTCACAATGCTGCTACATCTGAAACACCCATGTGCAGATAAAGTGTGCATGTTGGGTACATAACAACCAAGATTCTTATAATGTTAGTATGATATAGATTTTAATTAGTATGCTACGCTTTAATTTCAAATAACCTTAGATCTGCCAAGTTTACTTTTTAAAATTACATATTCTTTAATCAGTCACGCTTATATTGGTAATGAAACGGCCCATTTGATGGTACCGATTCAGATTTACTTTTTATAAAACAGAGTTGCTAATTTAAGAACTACCAACATTTCTGTATGACCTGACGTCCTCGTATATTCAATCGGATTCAATACAACTTTAGTCGTTTTTGACATAGGCCCTTTGTCAGTTATAAACATGAAGAATTGCGTCTGACACCTGCCATAGCAATCGGTCAGTGAAGCTGTCTGACTACAAGGTTGTGATAATACGTGTGTCGCTAATATATATGGAGATTTGCTACTTCAACTGTTTCCGAAACCATTAATAATTAAATTATTCGGACCACTATACTTACCTAGGTTGTTATATTCCATAGAGTTATGCTGATATTACTCCCGACCTCTTTCGTGTGAATCTTTTCGAATTTTGGAACCATCATGTCAAACCTTGGAATATCTATGTCGAATTCAGGAATGTGTTCGAATTTTCGAACTGAGCCCTTCGTGGTAGATTGTTCGCATTAAGGCAACCCCGCAGATTAAATAAGAGAAGAAGGGCAGTGATTACATCAGCTGAAATGTTGAACATAGAAGACAAAAAGTGTAGTCTTAATAATCAGAATGATCCTAACTATATACCCTTACTTTAGTAAACTCGAAACAACTAAATACAAACATGAAAAAATTCTACTTTCGAGATGTACTCTATATTAAATGGTAGATGCACTCGTACTAATATATAGAAATTATATATATATATATATATATATATATATATATATATATATATATATATACATAAATGGCGTCGGGCTTTGCACAGGGTTAGGTAAAGTATAGTGTCTAAATCATGACAACAGTAATACTTGAATCTGGAAAAGCCCTCTACTTAAGTATTACTTAAAAATGTAATGTTAAAATTAAAAAAAGAAATTTGATAGTGTTCTTGTACTTTCTTCTACGCTGTTCTTTCTATTTATATGCCTGGGCGCATCTAACATTGCTCTTTTGAACATAAATGTCACATATCGACCTAGGAAACATCTAACGACCCCAGGTTATACTTGTTGCCAGACCAGATTTGGAAAAGCAATTGTGTGGAGCAATTTCAGATGGTATTAGATTACTTCAGGAATAATGATCAAAAAGAATCAGAGGCATTTTAGGGAACGAAGGACAACATATTTATGTATGTTCATGTATCAATAGTGTAAATAACTGTGGAACACGATATTTCATTTGATTGTGTAGACACTGAATGGAGAACGGGAGGTGCCCAAACAATTTTAACATACAATATGATGGCTACAGTCTCGGCTGAGAGCACACAAAATAAAGAAGACCAATGGTCGTTGCCATCGATGAATCAATAGTAAGCGGCTTTTGCGAACAAGCAACATCGTTTGCAATGGTTATTGGAATAGGTGGAAAGTACTCGAAATCTAGGGAGACTTGTTGTCACATAGACTCTAGGGAACACTAAAGGTTATTGTCAGTAAGCAATCCCTGATAATGACCCACGTAAGAACTTCGAACCAGTCAATAATAATAATAATAATAATAACAATAATAATAATAATAATAATAATAATAATAATAATAACTAGCGGAACGCGTGTAAATTACACGAACTGATGTTTTTAATACTAGTTATCTTATACATGTTGGAATAAAATATAATAAGATTTGACTTGTATATGTATTTAAAAATAGAAACAATACATGAAACAATTCACAAAACTTCTGTATATACAATATTTCTAGTGAAGGTAATATTTCGACGACTAAACCTTACTTTGTAAATGCTTTAGATTAAATTAAATTTGGCTCCAATTCACGAGAAGTATACAAATATTCAGAAGGTTGTTTCTTTTGATGTAAGCGTGACACACAAAATAACATACACGCTATCGCATTAATATGTGTCTTCCTGGTCGTCCCCTCCCTACCCCCCTTCGATGTAGAAAAAATCTCAGAGGTTGGTTCGGATCGAACTATAAACCAGTCGGGATGACGTAAAAAAACGATATATACATCCAACGGCGATAACCGTTGCGCCAAAGGGAAATACTTAAAATATTTCAAACATTTTTTAGGTTACTTGAAATATTTTCCAAATCTAGGTCGGGAGATAATATGTTTGGTTTTTGTTTTAGTTGAACGTATTTGAAACCCCCCTCCCAGACTAAGGGCTTGTCACGTAAGATAACGTAATTTACCGTTAATTTTTCAGGAGCCGATAAACATTTAAAGTCTCAGGCGTATCGATTCCGGACGTATTTTTGGTAGATATACGAATTTTATATGTATTGTGAATTTTTATGTTAACTAATAAGAAGCATCTGAGATTTCCCTTCGGGGGTCGGAGATAATATGTTTGCTTTTTGTTTAAGGTTAACGTAATTGAAATCCCCCTCCCAAAAAAGTAGTTAGTCACGTCGAAGAACAACAGTTACTGTTATTTATTCAGGAACCAATAAACATTTAAAGTCTCCAGCGTATCGATTTAAGACGTCTTGTTGGTAGGTATACAAATGTTATATTTATTGTGAATTTTAATATTAACTAATACAAGCTTCTGAGATTTCACATCGGAGGTCGGGAGATAATATGTTTGCTTTTTGTTTGAGTTGAATGTAATTGAAATCCCTCCTCCACAAAAGTAGTTAGTCACGTTAGAGAGAAAAAGTCAACGTTATTTTTTTAAATTTCGACCGAACGTTTGACAACTTTGCATCAATTTATTAGACAAACATGGGAGGGGAATCTATCATTTTTTTTAAAGAGTATCCTAGAAAACTTATAACTATGTAATTATGTATACATACATATATATATATATATATATATATATATATATATATATATATACCATTATTATTTATTTTTTAATTTATTTTATTTACTTATATATTTATAATTATTTTTTTCTGTAAATGTGTCTTCATGTATGTGTGATAGTGCACTTTTAAGCTCATGAAAACGAGAGAAACGCTATTCCTGGGACAGGTCACAGGTAAACTAAGCCTGGGCCTTGTGTTGTTACAAATACATAACCATGATAAATGTCTATAAATACAAATCAACGCCGCGGAACTCAGAAAAATGATCTGAGTGTTATGATGAACAGATGCTCCCTCGATGACTAACATGGAGGACCCGTTCCGCATGCTGCGAATATTTGCTCTCTCAATTATAGGAGCAAGACCACGGATAAAAGCAGGTAAGTAACCCATCAAATTCAAAATATTATACGGACACTGACCAAACACAAGAAATCAAGAATAAAAATAACAGACCAAAAAGCAATAGAAAGAAATGGACCACAAAAGAGAGCAGACTGGTAATGGAATGCTACTACAAAAGCCGCTACCCCGCAGAAAAAGGATACCAGAAACGAATGAAAGATCTATGGGACATTTCTACTAACGATCATACAACGGCACTAAGGATAGCAGATCAGGCAAGACAGATACTCAAAAGAGGGTCGTTCTTGGAGATGGAATTAACGGAAATTAAACAAAAGATAAATGACGTGACAGATCAAAGCACACCACATAACGAAAACTCCCAGGAAGAAGACAGGGAAAAAAATAGACACAGAAACCGAAGAAAGCGAAGACGACGAAACTATAGAACGATCTGAGGAAGAAGGAAGAGAAGTGGAAAACATCAAACGATTAATGTTTGAGAACAAAACAAAACTTCCATCCCTAAGCAACGAAGATTGACTGAAGTTAAAAGTTGAAACAGAGAAAGTAAACAGAGTACTCACGTACATCCCATCAGACACTATCACAGATCTAAACAACTTGATATATGCGGAGGCAAAATCAATAAGTATGAAACTAAAAAGCAAAAGGAGACTGGCCAAAAGAATGGACAGACAAAATCTGGATGAAAGATCAGACTGGAAACCCAGATCACCAAACTTCAAAATGAAGTTAAGACCGTAAATAAGATGAAGGAGAACAGTAAACGATGGAGCAGAAGAAATCCGAATCGCAAGGAAAGACTAAATAAGAAACACGAAGAACTAAAACAAAATATAGCAGCAAAAGATGGAAGATTGAAACGATACATATGCAAATCGGAACAGTACAAACAAAACAGGACCTTTGAAAACAATGAAAGCCAGTTTTACAAAAACGTCAACGGAGAAAGAACAACAACAGAACAACCGGACCCGACAGAAACAAAACATTTCTGGAGCAAGATATGGGAAAAGGCTAAAGATCACAACAACAATGCTAAATGGCTGAAATACATAAAAGATAAACTTCTAGAAATTGAAGAAAGAACGGAAACAGAAATTAATGAATAAACTATTAAGACAACACTAAAAAAATGGCAAAATGGAAAACACCAGGTCACGATGGAATACATGCGTACTGGTTGAAAAATGTCACGACCCTACATGAAAGGCTAGCACAGAAACTGAGAGGATGAATTCATTAAACAGACGTACCAGAGCGGATGACCAAGGGAAGGACAACGCTCATACAAAATAACGCCAAGCAGTGACCCCCTTTAAGCAATTATAGACCAATAACCTGTTTACGGACAATGTGGAAAATCCATTACAGCACAACTAAGAGAGCAAATTTACCATTCCCTAAACAGTCGTGGGCTACTTCCCGAGGAACAAAAAAAGTTGCCAGAAAGGGTAAAGAGGGGCGAATGATATGTTATGCATAGATAAAAAAAATCCTGAAAGATGTTAAAAGCAAGAAAAAAAACATATCAATGTTATGGATTGATTACAACAAAGCGTAGAACAGACTTCCTCAATCATGATTAATGCAATGCTTAAAAATGTAAAAGATACCCGACAGGATTATTAATTTCATCATCAAGAAAGCAATGGAAACATGGAGATTAGAATTGACAGCTGGAGGACAACACTTGTTGGAGATAAAAATACACAGAGGCATTTTCCAAGGAGACTCCTTATTCCCACTAATGTTAATCATAGCCATGATGTCACTCAACTACATACTCAGGAAATGTAATGCCGGATAAAAATTCACAGGCAGAGAACAAAGAATAAACCATCTCATGTCCATGGACGACCTGAAGCTATTTGCAAAAAGCAAAAAAGAAACTAGAAAAGCTGATAAAGACGACCAAAATCTTGAGTCAGGATAGAAAAGGGTGCATTGCTAGAGATTTAGAAATTAACGCTGGAGACGACTTCAACTAAGAGCAAATGAGGTGAACAAGACAGTTATACATATGTGCGAGTTTTGGAAGCAGACACAATCAAATCAACAGAAATGAAAGAGAAGATTGGAAAAGAATACCTGATAAAAAAACAATAAAATTCTTTAGTAACAAAATTATATAACAGAAACATAAACAAAGGAATAAATACCTGGGAGGTATCACTAATAAGATATTCTAGACCATTCATAAGCTGGACTAAAGAAGAACTCATGCACCTTGACCAGAGTACTAGAAAATTAATTACTATGCACAACGCACTACATCAATAAGACGATACAGACAGACTCTACGTGAAGAGAAACAAAGGGGGAAGTGGACTGGTAAGTATAGAATAATGTGTGCACGACACTAAAACTCATTTAACATTTTATTTTAATCTATTTTTTGTTTAATTTTTGAGACGAAATATTTGTAGAGGGCCGAAATGAAAGAATATAGTATAGTAGATACAATGTGTGACTAATGCACTATCGTTAAATGTTCAATTAAGGTGAATAGTGTAGTGTAGTGTCTGCTCTGTTGTCACGATACCATCATCCCAGGCATTACCTCTTCCTTTTTATAGGTGTGGCGGTAGCGTAGTATCAGTTCTGTTTTTATGAACCTATCTTCCCAGGCAGTACGCCCTCCTTTTTTAGAGGTGTAAAGGTAGTGTAGTAAATGTTCTGTTGTTATGATACCATCCTCCCAGGAATCAATACGTCCTTTTTTGACAGGTGTCAAGGTACTCGCTTTTTTGTGTTCATGATACCATCCTCCCAGACATTAACTACTTTTTTAAATGTGTGGAGGTTATGTAGTATATGTTCTGTTGTCACGATACAATCCTCTCAAGAATGACGTCCTCCTTTTTTTACAGGTGTGAAGTTAGTGTATTATCTGTTCTGTGTTCATGATACCATTCTCCCAGGCATTATCTCCACCTTTTTTTTAATGGTGTGAAGATAGTGTAATATCTGTTCTTTTGGCATGATTCCGTCCTCCCAGACATTACGTCCTCCTTTTTTAGAGGTATGGGGTAGTGGAGTATATGCTTTGTTGTCATGATACCCTCCTCTCAAGCATTCCTCTCCTTTTCTGAGTTGTGTGGAGGTAGTGTAGTATCGGTTCTGTTTTCATGATATCCTCCTCCAAGGCAGTATCTCCTCCTTTTTTGATAGGTATGCGTGTGGGGGTTGGTTAGTAGGTGTTCTGTTGTCATGATACCATCTTCCCAGGTATTACTTCATCTATTTTTGATAGGTGAGTAAGTAGTGTAGTATATTTTCCATTATCATGATACCATCCTCCCAGGCATTCTTTCCTACTTTTTTCGGAGGCGTGGAGTTAGTGTAGTATATGTTCTGTTCCATGATACCATCCCCCATACATTACTTATTCCTTATTTGAGAAGTGTGGAGGAAGTGTTGTATTTGTTCTGATTCCATGATACTATCTTCTTAGGCATTAACTCCTCCTTTTTTGAGAGGTGGTAAGTTAGTGTAGTATATGTTCTGTTGGCATGATACAATTCTCTAGGTATTAACCCTTTCGTTTTCTTTGAAGTGTGAAGGTAATGCAGTATATTTTATGTTGTCATGAAATCATTCTCCCAGACATTACCTCCTCGTTTTTTTAGAGGTGTGTAGGTAGTGTAGTACCTGTTATGTTGTCATGATTTCATCCTCCCCAGACATTGACTCTTCCTTTTTTAGAGTGTGGGTGTGGGGATACTGTAGTATCTATTCTGTTTTCATGATTCTATCCTTTAATGCATTACTTCTTCTTTTTAGAGTGTGGGTTTGGAGGGAATGTAATGTCTGTTCTGTTGTCATAATACGATCCTCCCAAGCACAATTTTCTCTTTTTTGAGGTGTTGAGGGAGTGTAGTATCTGTTTATGTGCCATGATACTATCTTCCTAGGCATTACCTATTCCTTTCTTGAGATGTGTTGAGGTAGTGTAGTATCTGTTTTGTTTTCATTATAATATCCTCCCAGCCATTACCTGCTCCTTATTTGGGGAGGTGTGGAAGTAGTGTAGTATCGCTTCTGTGATCATTATCACATCTTCCCATGTATTACCATAGCAAATAAGTTTTGTTTATGGACATTTTGCTTGACTCTATGCACATGGAGGGGGAGAGGAAAGCCACTTCAAATTATAGTAGAAAACAGATTATTGCTGTGAATGTCAATTTGAAAAAAATATAACACTTCATAACCACAAATAAACTTATGGAAAAAAACACGATAAGACGAAGCAAGTTGAAACTGGCATGGTAGATATATAAAAAAATTCTTATAATATGACGCCCGTTCACTGGCTGCCACAATGGCTCCACTGTAAACGAGTGTTGCGAGAACATTAAATAATTCACAACGGTGATTGACAAACAACGGAGTGTACTAAAAGTCTGGTGAAACTTGTTTCCATTCAGACTCAACAAACACCCCCTCTTTTTTACCAGTATACGCTCACTGGAAATATCTCGGGTTACACGTCAGAGTGAGTAAAAAATAATAATTTATCTTATAGAGATTTGTGGACCCATCTAAAAAATGTCTGCGAATTGAGCAGAAAGAATAAAAAGGAATGGCATTTCCTTTAGATCGAAGCGGACACAATTTGTTGGTGGTGGCAACCTCATCTAAGTGCCTTTAGAACGAAGCGGACACAATTTGTTGGTAGTGGCAACCTCATCTAAGACCCTTTTGTCAATTGCGTCCCAATGATTATTGACTGGACGGAAATCGTATAAATGATTAATTAGGACGCATACATTGTCGAGACTGACGAGTGCGCAACCCATGGAAATAGGAAATCGTTTAGAATTACCGGACACGAAGGATGAGAATGAAAGTTATGTATAGAAAGTGATGAGGACAAAGAAAACAATAAAAAAAATAAGAGATGGAATGGAACGCTAAGAAAAAGTTAAGGAAGAAATAAAAGAGAAGTTACTAGTATTTCTGTACAGAAAACATTGTTTCTTAAAAAAAACATTTTTTAGACGCATCTAAATATAAAATAAGTTTGCTATACAATTTCCAACGTAATCGTTACAGGTGGATAGATCGAACTACGGACGCTCAGACTGGGCCTCTTGCAGAAAAAAAACACTTGTTATACCGATGATTAGAAATAAAGTACTTGTAGCGATTAAAATGCTATTTAAAGCATAGGCGTGACCGAACCACTGAGCAACCGAACGGCAAACTCATCGTCCTGCGAAAAGATATCTACTCTTATCGAGAAATGTGGACGCTTCTAAAAATAAAACGAGATTAGCAATGATGATTCTATTTCAAGCAAACCGAGACATATCGATGCATTAACTAACGACAGAGGGTAGACCGAGCGCTCGGCGGAAAGATTTAAACCTCTTATAGAGATGCTAGACGCATGTAAAGAACGTATTCAGCGATTAAAATACTATTTTAAACTTTAGTGTGACATATAGCAGATTCGTGCTACGATAGAGTACTGATGCCGCATCTGGAGAGGTTTCGCTAAGGGGCTGCTTCTTACTATGACAAAGTACAAAATCAGCCTCGCAATCTAGTGCGGAAAACTCTTGTTTTGCAGAGACGCTTTCTCGGTCTTTGGGTTGGAAACAAAGTGTAGCATCTGTTCTGTCCGCGATCGGTGACAGTAACCCAGAGTACTCTTTAGGGTGAGATGGAGTTTCGGTAAATAAAAGAAATAACCTTGGGTAAAACTCTTCCCTCGTGGTAAGACAAATAAACAGAGAGCATATAGTTGCTAGTACAATTGTTTTCTAAATATTCCGAAAGGAAAAATTGGATAATATATTTCACTCTATAATAAAGACTATTGTGTATTTATATATGAATAAATATACTTCAATAACATCAGGCAAGAGTTTACTAGTAAATAGGAGTCTTTTTCGCGCTCTTCGGACGAACTAATTTCAAGTGGTGACGGTAAGCGAGAAGGCAAATAGTAAGTCAAACAACCCCTGCAAACGAATCCCCACCTGAAATGAATTTGGATAGATATCCAGCACACATTTTTGGTAATCCGAAATTATAATCATAATTCAAAAATCAAAAATTAAATTACTAACGTAATTCTGTGATTGTATATGTATATTTTAGTAATATGTCTAGATTAATAGCGAATGCGAACACCAAGATAACATAATTATTGTCCGTAATTTTTGACGGTGCTGATATACTTGTAAGCTAATATATTTGCCTAATTTTGTAGAAACGTTCTAACAAAAATATATAATAATTAAGTGAAATACATCTAGAAAGATACATGGAGAAAAAAAAATTGCAAAGAACGGATTCATTTAACACGTGGGAGTGGTTTAATTCAGACACGTAGTATGAGTTGAGATAAATAAAAATCAAAATCTCCTTCTTGCTACGTAATAACAAAGAGAGAGTAAACAAAGCAAATTAATAGTCACGTTCTCTCCCTATCTCTTGCTTATCACGCCAGATAATTCCCGCCTCTACTTTCGTCAATTAATCGCGTCGTTGTCTCTCTGTGTAGCTGATGCATATAAAGAAAATGAGCGACGTAACGTAAACACGCTTTTAAAATAGTTGCAAACTGCTAATAACTACTAAAAAATGGAAAAAGTTTATTATTACGAAAATTTAAATAAAAAGGTTAAATTCAAATTAATATAATTCTTGTTTCCCATTGAGATGTCTCTGCTATTACTGCTATTCGGGCTAGGATCAAAATGTTGTTTATGTTCGATCCTCGGTCAGAGGAAAATATATTCTTCTGGACTGGGACAATTTTTATTTTTGTCTAATGTAGAATGGCCGTTTTGAGGGACTTGATAGCCCCACATCAAAACGACCTTGTGTATAACTTTGCCCTCGTGGGGAGTCAAGTAAATAGGTTCCTTCACTATTTTACTGGCCAATCGGAACGAGCGAGGGACTTCGCTCCAGTTGTATGATGCAACATCCGTCTGCGTTTTTTATGACCCTTAATATATAAGCGTGATTCCCATAATGCGTGTGTAGTCTACGTGGATTTTTGCTAAAAGATTCGATATATAAAACACCACCCGATGTTATGATTAACATGCTAAATGGGTGATTAATGTTCGGCTGATGAAGAAGTGGGGTGTAAGGCCCTATTTCTGACGATACAAATAAACAACAGCAGAGAACCAAGCTAAACAGATTTAGCAGGGGTTCGAACAAGTTTTTCAGTTTGAATATTGGGTCAGTATTTTCAGTGCAGTCGTATGTTTGGCGGAACATGACGGGGTTTTGTCAGATGACGGATGACTATATCACGTTATCAATGCAATTTTGATTAAAGTTTTAGACATCATGTGCAAGTAAATGTGTCTAGTTACTGCTACTCTCGCCGTTTTCTCTTATTCTCCGGCTCTAGAGCCCACTAGCACACACATACGAATACAAACATGCCGTCATTTGTCAAACTACACATTCAGGGAACCCCAATATAAATCCTACTCCCTTACTTTATATGCCTGGTTCGTGGTTGCTGGGCGGATTTCTTGGGAATATTAGACCAATAAGCCGTTTCTAGTCGCATGTATACCCGGGTCAGGAGTAATTGACGACGTTAGTTTTTACATCTTTTTAGGCAGATGTCGCCGTCGTTCAACATACAACGTTGCTATTTCAAAATAGTAAGCTATCTGGTACTGATCGGGCTCAACGTCGCTTAACTCTGATTATCAAACGATGTGTTAAAGCAATTATTCTTTACATACGTGATCATGCCGTATAGAACAACACATTATAAACACTCAAGTAACTTAAATAATTTTGTCTTTTAAACTACTATCAGCACAACAAAACAAACATGAATATTTGTACAATTAATGTACTTACATATGTTAGAAAAAAAATCAGTGGTTGATGATAAAAGCATTACTAAAACATAAGAAAAACAACACTGATAGGTTAGAGGCAGATACTGCTTTCTATATGCATCTACACAACAACGTAAACAATCTAGTCAACGTAAGCTTCCATTAACAGAGTTTTACGAAACATATTGGATGTAAACAGTCTTCTCTATAATTAACGTTGTGTTCATAGTAAATTTCAAATGCTAAAATCTATTACGTTAAAATTATGACTTTGTGGGGGGCGTTCGGTTTGACTTAATGAAGTTAGAAGTAATTGCTCTTAGTCGAGCACCAGTAGTGGTGGATGCATGGAGCCTTTGCCCCATGTAAATTCGTTTCCTTTAATTGCATGATTTATATCATGGTACATTACGGTACATATCTCATTTATATACACGAGCTGATTCACTTTTAAAAAAAAAATAATTTTTACTTTTAAGGCATTCTCTAAATCGACAATAAATATCATTAAGCTGAATTATTATGACATGTGGTGTAAACTATATGGAATTACGTCGTCTGTTGTACCTTTTAACCACATTATCGTTAATTGGTTTAAGTTGAGCTTGCTCAACGGTTCACGTCGCTTATATGCAGGTCAATTGTATTGCTTTTGGTCACATTATATTTAGTGTTACACATAGCCATACTATAATGTAGTATGGTATTTTATTTCTAAACTTATCCACCACATTTCTATTTCATTTACCAATAACAAAATTAATTTATTTGTTATAACCGTATCTAGTTAATGCTTCATTATAATATTGCTCATTACTATTGAATAACTGCTCGTTTGAATATAACTTAGATAATCACTTAAAATACTGGGGATAAGTGCTTTGTACACAGATTGCAGACAGTTGGAATTATTGTCGATGTAATATAATGTGTGATTCGGTTCATAGGGAGGTTCAACTGTATTATCATTTTAGTTTCTTTTAAATTTCATAAAATGTACTACTCTATAGTTTATATCTATGGAAAGCATTCATAGAGACCCTTTTTATTATTCTCTAAATTTCGCTGGCTAGAGTTACAAAAAAAAACTCATTATATATACATCTTTAGCATAATAGAGTGTCTATGATATGTAAAGAACAACCAGGTCGGTTACTTGTGATAGTTATTTCAAATTTAAGTTCCTATTAAAGTATCTTTCTAGCAGGGAAAGAGAAAAACGGGTAATAAGATTGTTTATATTTACATCTCTCTCTCTTTCTCTCTCTCTCTCTCTCTCTCTCTCTCTCTCTCTATATATATATATATATATATATATATATATATATATATATATATATATTGTAATCTAGAGACACACCCTTTCAGATAAATGAGTGAAGCTGAGATTGATAACCCGACCACTTAATCACGAGTCAGAGTTTTTACCGATGTGGAATTTACAGTTCTTCGGGGAGGGTAGATTCTTGAATCTATCAGCTAGGATCTCATTGCATGTTTTGCTCCACTTTTCAAACTTTGTTGTTGATTGCATTTGATGTAATTAGGAGGCCAGGCCCTTTTGTCTCAGAGCCTGATGGCTGACCTTGGCTGACATCTGTCATGGCTGGAGCACCATTTACAGAGGCAGGAAGGTTCACATCATTGATTACATCTTCCCGCCTGGTGTATGAACGGGTTGATGGGCTCTTTTCATCCTGGGTGCCGGACTGCCAGTATTTACTTGTGTTTTATTCATATTTTTTATCATTCATATACTCATTATCAACGGCTTCTAATTAATTATTCGAAGTTGCCCTCTATTAATAGGGGGTGCCGCCGTCCGCAATTCGATAGACGTGCTGGATAGCTTGAGGAGACAGCACACCAATTTATTTAATATATCGTCAGGTAAAAAGTATTCTCATGTCAGATTCTCTGACAACCCCCTGTACAGAGAGTCCGAAGACACCCGAGGCTGGTGTCTAGTTGGCATTCAAGTCCTCCCCTAATGTTTACTTGTGTCGGTTTAATTACCTTCTCAATCACTTTGTCTACAGTAGAGTAACATGCAACAACAACTACTATTACTACTACTACTACTACTACTACTACTACTACTACTACTACTAATAATAATAATAATAATCATAATAATACTAATAATAATAATAATAATAATAATAATAATAATAGTAAGAAGAAGAAGAAGAAGAAGAAGAAGAATAAATACTATGAATCAGCATTTTTTTTATTGCAAAGTCACAACTATTTTATGGTACAACAGAAAGTAGTTTCGGAATAGCTGAGTCGTTAGGAAGACCGAGAGGGATAGTACCACCCAGGCGCTGACTGGAAAGGAGTGTAGTATACTATGGAAATTAAGGTGACCTCACCGCTAAGATTTCAGGTAAACTACCGACGTTATCAGCAATACGTCATTGTTAACAGTTCGTAGTCCCAGCCTATAACTGGGTGAAGACAAAAGAGTGTAATTAAGTTAAATGATTGATGAGATATTTATATCGAATGATGTTAGAAGTGTGTAGCCATTAACCACATTTGTCATTACATACCATGTATGCGTATGTGTCTAGGTTCGAGTTCCTATTTAATGGCAACAAGTTAACCTATGAGACGGGTTCTGAGTAGTACGAACAATTATAAGTTAAGGTCTAAGGATGCTTCAATAGTCTTAAGAGAATCAGTCACGACGGCCGATTCGACATTAAATTAATTCCCCAAAGAAAGATGTCGAGTAGCGTTGGCCATTATGATTTCTAAGAAATGGATCGTTTATTCAATAAGTAAATTTTCGGCTTACAACTGTTACGTCACAACATCTATAACTCGTCTTCATGTTTTCTTAATTATCAATAATCGATTGATTCATATTAGATTGAGATAAAATGTAAATATTTCAGCAGAACTAAACAACACGTATCACATCATAAATGTTTGCTATTGATTATCTTCTTTCTTCGTCTTCTTCTTTTTCTTATTATTATTGATCTAGCAAAAAAAAATATATATACAAGAAATGATGAAAATAATATATATATATATAAATAAATAGACAAAATCAATACAAATGATATATATATATATATATATATATATATATATATATACTAGAAGAACACCTGTTTCCGAACAGATACAATTAAGTTCTAGAACAGAACAGTATTGCACCACTTTTATGTCCCCTTGCAAAGATTAAAATAAATATATAATAATACAAAAATTAATGTTAAAAATCATCAATCCATTTTTGATATGAAGCTATTAAATGCTTTTGATTCTAGAATAGGTATTAAATTAAACGCTTAATATTAAGGTCTTACGAAGAAATACAAATCAACGGAACCTTTGTTATTTGGTGTACCTTAGGTATAGACAGTTTCATTTTAAATTTAAATATTATCCTCTCTAAAACCGTTAAAATATTAAAAAATATCAAATTTCGGGAATATCTCTCAATTTATGTTTAATAGATAGTGTTAACATTTCACAACAATCAGAAGAATATGTATTGACACAAAGAGCTTCAAGCACCGTTTTATACTTTTGCATACAACTAAACTACATAGCATCTACATTTTGACTCATTACTCCTAGTAGCTGTACTCCAACATTTATTATGGTCGATTAATTTGTTTAGTAGTGAATTGTCTATATACAAATATATCAACATATAAATATAGGTGATTTAATAATAATAATAATATATATATATATATATATATATATATATATATATGTATGTGTAAATATAAATATAGTAATAAATAATAAAACTACACACCTAAAAAAACAATAGTTTAAAGGCGCCCAAAATTAATACTAGAATTGTCTACATGACCCGTGTCGAAACGGATAAAGTTCTAAGTGAGTTTCCTCGATAGGTTGAACGTTCAATTCTCAGTACAGGTTATAGGAAGACCGTTTATGTCTGACGGAAAGTTGATTAAATGAAATGTTCAAAATTCCATACAGATAACTGAGTTCGAAGAAAACACATCAGCAAAAGGTCGATGGCTACATCGCCGAAATGGTGTTAGAATAACATCCAAGATCTGAACAATTTTCTGAATAATCAAAATGATTAAACAAATAAATAGGGTGATTCTTGTACAGTGAGTAAGCTATATGTATGTAATGTTGACGAAAAAGGGTGGTATTTTTTAAAAAAAATTTTACCCAGAATACTCAAATTAAGAGTTCTTTTTTTGAATGCCTAAAGATGGGATCAGTTTATGTTAACGCAACATAGCAAACATTTACATAGCATTAAGACATTTCTAATATTTATAATATCAGAATTTGGTGTTTAATAGATATCGCAATCATATTTTTTTAAAGATTAAATATAAAAGATTTTCCAGGTGATTTATATCGTTTAACTTTTCACAAATGAGTCAATCATTTTCAAGGCTAAATGGCACTCAGGATACACGTTTCTGAGTTGGTTAGGTTTGAGCTCGCCTTGAAATAATGAAAGAATAGAGAAAAACAAGCAAAAGCTTATCGTCGAGAAAGGGGCTGGCGAGAACAGAAGAGCTCTTCCCTCACTAGATTGCGAAGTTGATTGTGTCGTCTGCCAAAGGCTGAAAGGTTGTCCTGTGCGGTACCTCCCCTTTTCTCTAGATCACTTCACGCTTAGTTTATGTACCACACACAAAGCAATACATAAACAGTGACAAACTTGGGTTCGGGAAAACAAATATTTTATGATAAAAAAATCCATAATCTATATTTCCGAAGATAAAACAATTATTTACAAAAAACATTGTTCACCCCAACACAATTTGTCATAATACATTGTTTACAAGAAACATATATTTCCAGCAATATGTTTGGAATCAATTTTGACAAGGCTTATTTAATTTTCAGGAACGGTATCAGCAAGAAAAAATATCACTTACCAGATTTATTAAAGGAGGAGGGCCGTTATATCTTCGTACCGTGTGAAAATATGAACGTGGGTAGACAGCAATAAAGCGGTATATATGTGAGGATAGGAAGATGCAGTCTTTAATTTAGTTTAGATTGAACGTTTAAGAGTTAAGCGTAGGATGTTAGTAACTATGATGCGCAGTTCGCGAAGTTGCGAGCAAGCATCTTATTGGTTACCTTACCTAAAGTTGTAATATATTGAAAGGATGTGGAGGACAAGTAGGACAATAAATGACCATGCTGAGTTGGAGGTCAGGGAGGGTCGGTAGGCAAGGTCAGGTGAGAGAATAATGCGATTGGGGAGATGCGTTTTGAGATTGGGGAGATGCGTTTTGACGCGGATACTCTCGTACTAATAGGCGTGAACTCAGTATTTGCAGCACTGTAACTAGAGAAGATTATAAAAAACTATCCAGTTAGACTAAGCAAACAGCCAGTCAGAAAACCAACTCCCTCTGCCATATTTGATACATTTAGTCTAGAGAATACTTTCCACACAATGTATAACAAAGATCATGAAATGAAAAAGAACTATATTTCAATGCCGTGACTGACAGCGAATAAACAACTGTTATATATATATATATATATATATATATATATATATATATATATATATATATATATATATATATATATATATTTATTTAAGAATGTTTTACATCTGCTGTTCTTACCCTGTCGAGAACCTGGCAATGTAACACAACGTAACGAGATAGTAGATCAACAAATATTTAATGAAAAAAGGATTTTTTGATTAAAACTTAAAAGAAAAGACAGTTAAATAAAATCCAACATATGCGGATGTCATTCCCGTGGTACCATCTAGTTGTTACATAATGGGTCCATCTTAGTATATCATTAATGAAATATATATCTTAAGCTAAACAGTGTCGTGTGTGTGCATTGTCATCTGTGTACAGTTTCTCTTAGACAAGACGTAGAAGTGACTAACTAAATTCGAAGCCGTATCGAGTACGTGATCAAGATAATTCTCAAACAGGATCCAGTTATCTGTTCCTATTTCTGCTTGTTTCTTTGATGTGAATGGTTTATAATTGCCGGATGATTAATTTAACTGTCACTAAAACAAAATTTCGACCAAATTGAACATTCTGAAAGATCCATGCACTAATTATCCACAACAAAACTAAAATAGTTTTAAGATAAGCTTTCAAAACTAAGAAATATATTCAAGATTTAAATGCAACAATATCATCGGAAAATTAGACTAAACAGATCTAGAAAGACTGTGTAGCTTTATCCACGGTTGGCTACATTTCTCCATATCTGATGTTACCATATGTATTATCAGTGACAAAGAATTACCTAATTCTGGAAGTTGTCTTTAAACTTGTTCATTAATTTAATTCTGTTATGTATAATTGTTTTCTTCATTGTCCTTGTTATTATCACAACGTTTCCTCCGTTGTGCCCTTCGGTATTGTTTTCAGATGTATTGTGTCTAACTTTAAAATCGCCATCAAATTCTGTTACATCGAGTAGTTAATTTGCTAAATCGTAATGCTGCTTTTTCTCAGGTTTGAACTCAGAACTCAAGATAACCAGAAGTCTTTAGTGCAATTGCCTAATCGAGCGCTTTGGTCTATGGACAATTCAGACGCAATTCTCCGTCTCGTTGTTAATAAGAAATCGTCACTTATCAAGACAAACGAATAATGAGATGGATGTGTCGTCAGTTGAATGATGAATAATATGATGGTACGATTGAAAATGATGAATGATATTGAGCAAATTGATTATTTAAGATAACGGTATGACAAGTATTTAACATTTGATTTGAATATGACTAGGTTGTAGTCTACAGGTTAGCTGTTCAGTGGGGATGTGTCTTACCGATAAAAAGTTCATTAAACTTTAGTTGTTTATCTAATATCACATGAAATGTTTTTTCATTAAATTTTTTACTAATTAATCACGAGTTATTTCGACCAAAATCGACTCCAGGCTAAGGCTTAATGAGATGAATATGACATATTTTGAGAGGACCTAAAACGATCGATGGAATATATTAATTTTGATTATTTGTAACGACGACTTATGCCAATTATTTGTTTTCATTTGATTTAAAAACGACAATATTGTAATTTGCATGGAAGATGTCCGTAGTAAAGTGTTCCAGAGATTGGAAACAATTGGAAAGAAATACTGTTTATAAAACATCTTCTTGACGCCAATCACACAGATACAAAAGGAGAGTTCTTTCCAGTTGTTGTAGTTATTCGAGTTCTTGTTGTGAATTACTTCAAATGAATCATAGAGTTGGGTCCATTCAGGCAACTATCACAGAAATAACAATATAGTTGTAAAATACTAGCATGATCTCTTCTGTGAAAAAATGGCTCTAAAGAACTAACATGATCATCATACACTAGATTATGAACGCAATTTTATACTCTGTCAAAACGAGATATACTGCTCTGAGTGGCACCTCCCCGGTTGGTGAAGTGGTACTCTATCATGGGGAATATCTAACTCTTATATTATTAGGGGATTGCATTCGAGGGTCAGCAACTTTCTGGATCCGTAGTAAGATCCAACCATTTTGTCCAGCAATCTCATCAAAAGATTAGATATAGGTCTTTCATGAATAAAATAGTTCTTAACTTGCGTTCAGATACCGTGCTACCTAGAAAGTCAACACACAGACAATAACTGAGAACAAGCGTATATCCCTCACCCAGACCTACGTGTGACCAGAGTCGGAAAAATATATTTCCTTCTTTTCTTCTAGCTCTTGTTATACTATTTGGTGATGATAATTACTTATGTTAGCTATTCTCGTTCTTCAACCGAAAAGGGTCAAGCATCTGAATCAACAATGTCTCGCAGAACACATCCAATATGCTATCCTTAAATAGGAAACGGTTATGTGTGCATCTTAGGAGCTTTTATTCTCATATAATTTCGCGATCTTCAACAGCTGCATTAAGTTTTATATTCACGTATTGCTGAGTTCTGTTCAATCATTTTGGAACATCTCGAAGACGGAGTAATTTTGAAGCTACTAAATTAGCGTAAATATTCTACAGTTCATGCAGATGAGCTTAAAAGAGCACGGGTATACGGACAATGGAGTCGAGTCAATATGTGCGTTTAGCGATGAAAATGGTGTTTAAAATGAGTGTGTGGCAGACCGATTAAAATGCTATTTCAAAGTTAAGCATGACAGGCAGACGACGAAAAAGCTTATGAAGTTATGAAGCTTGAGTGACCGTCATAAAGTATATTGCAAACATAAACATGACAAACTAAAATTGTTCATAACTTACAAAACATGATACAATAGTCCAAGTCTACACAGAGTAGAATTTTTTAAATGTTCACCTTAAATATTTTAATTATCAATTTCCAAAACTTCTCGTCATTGGTATGTCAAAAATGTGGCAGAAAGAAAGAAATGCAGATGACATCTGCTTGGGTTCAATATTTTCATTATTGCTTCATTGAATATAGTAACGTGTCTTTAAGATGAGAACAGATATATTCTTAAGATGCGTCCATTCTTAAGATGCGTCAATTCAATCTGCACGTTTTGCGATGAAAATGTAATTTTTGACACACGGACACCATATTTCAAACTTAAAATCGATAAACTAACGCAAATCATGTCAGACATAAACGCGACAGACGAACTAAGATAATATTTCTCACTTAATGAATACAAATGCTATAAGAAAGTTCGAGTTAAAATTGACAGAATTACTATTACAACCTTCAAAGCGACGGACAGAGTTAGATACAATTGCAAATTTAATCGTAATACATTAAAGAACATTGTATTTAAATAAAAAAATTTTCACGATGTACGAAACGAACATATTATGGACGTGCTCACTTAAAAGTAACCCACAATACCAGTTAACTACAAGAATGTAAGTAAAAATGAAGCAAAGTAAAGAGGTATTTAATTGACTATCTGTTTGAAAGTATTTTAATACAGATTGGATGAACTAACAATACGTATAAGAGTTGAATCAGAAAGGAACATTCCACGTATGATGCTATATTTCGTGGCTGAGCGATCGGGATGCTTTTAAGTTGGCCCGACTATATTTAAAGTATACATACGAACATGATATTACAAGATTACGCGTGGCATGTAGATGAAAATGCTATTGAAAACAATCGCGTGACAAATCGACAAGTGCGACGACCGAAAAGTGTTCTTAGGGATACGTCCCACATTTTGTATCGCTGCAAGACAAAAGTTCATTTTCTCCAAAGATCCTTATGGCTCGTTTATGTGGTTTTCTTACTTTTCTTTCATTGGTAAACAGGATGTACACTTAGTATCATATAAAACTAAAATCTGAAGTTAAATAATCAAGATAATGAGCCTGATCACTACCGAACCTGAAGATGAAAATGAAATGCGAAACAGGCAAGAGGTAGTCGGAAAAGTGGAACAATGAAGTGTGTTTATTAAACACGAAACTCACGGCAGTCCCATTTTTGTCACTCGTAGAAACTTCAAAGCTTTGCAACTAATTCCGTTTAAAATTAAATTGCATTCATTTTTTTCACTTTGTAGGACCCCATGAAAGATACATTTTGACATAAAAATATTGAAATTTAGTCTAGTAGAAAAAAGATACATTTTAAAATATGTAAGGACACATAAAAAGAGAGTAAAGCACCCGATTAGCTTGAATTTGATTTTTCTTTTATATCTGAGAAGCAATTTATATTTTTCGCTATCTCATATGATAGAGAACTGCATGAGGAATCTAATGGTGTTGGTCGGATTCTCCAATTTGATTCGTAAACAAGATGCAACGTAAAATGGCATAAACATCCACGTGATTGATGCCCCCATCAGCTTTAATTCAAAATGTTGTCCTTATTTTTCAGGAAAACTATACGTTATTTAAACTTAAGAGATCGACACATGCATGAAGAAATCTAATGATGTTAGTCCTATTCTACAAATAGTTATACTAAAAAAGTAAGGTATGATATTATTAAAAGGAAATTCACTAACGCTTCCAATCATGTTAAACTCAAAGTATTTTTTTAATTTTAGAAGAAAACGGTATTTTATCTAGACTTAAATGATAGAAACATGAATAAAGAATACAATAATGAAAACCGCATCCAAATGTAGCAACAAAGAAAAACAGGTAAAACATCGTTGGTACAAAATGTTGGTGCGACAATTTGAACACTTTATAAAACAATTATAGATTATATCCGGTAAATAAACACCGAACAGAATAGTATTCTTTCATTGCTAATCCATTTGTTTACTTGGTTACGAATAGTGGCAGCTCGTTGCTAAGATTAGTGGAGTACTGCCCCAGAAAAGTATAACCCAGTGGTATAAATAGTGTGTAAAAAGAAAACAAACATATGAAAAAGTTATACATAATTTATACATAAAACTGCCGTGAAGTTATTTTTAGCAAATTCTACTCGGAATATGATACGAGGTAAAAATAAAAGAGAGATTAATTATTTCAATTGATTTCCCTTGATCTTTTGCACATTTTTTCTTTTCAAATCAAACCATAACGCAACATTATTTTGTTTACTTTAAAATTCGATTATTACAGTATTAGTGGAGGTTAACACCCTCCACCACCCCCTCAAAGTAAGATGCTACTTTCTATGGTGATGATGTGTGAACACTCTAATACACATCGCAAGAAAAACAACTAGCAATTTAGAATTTAGAGACGGAGGTGAGTTTCACATATCAATTTTATGTAAAATGAGCGTTTTTTTTTTGGGGGGGGGGGCTACTTTTTTAGGTGCGTACGCGTGGTTTTACAACTTTGAAACTCGGATTTAAGGTTACTGATAACAAATGAAATAATTGTACTAAAAAGTTAAAATGGTTAAAAAATGTGAGATCATTTAACGTTTAATTTATATTCTAAACTGGTCACCCACCGGAAATTCTAAAATAATTCTCATGTGTTCTTTCTTTCCATGTGTTTACACGTAATAACATAAAAAATAGAATGTCAATTTTTAGTAGGAGGTGATTTAGCTGACTATCTCAATCAACACATTTACCGATTTTACTATTTACTTATTGAAAAAATATTAAAAATTACAAAAATAATGGATTTATTTTTGTATTATTTTCATTATTTGGACAATTATTCCTCTCTTGGTTTTATTTTCACAACATTTTGGCTCATATAATCAATAACTTATTGAAGTACAGTATCCTTTCGAATTTGTGAACTTGAACCAAAAGGTAAACTTGGGAAGCCGGACGGAATTTGTAACTAAACTCTTTATTGAATCAACGAAAGTAGATTATTTTCATTCCGTCAGTCCTGCCTCGGGATAAGTTCTAATTAATTAATGTTTAGGTTATTCTCCGTTATTATTATTAGTTATTAGAAAGAATTGAATGTTCAACCCTTAGAAAACTGTCCCTAAGAACTGTTTGTTAATACACACTTTTATCCGGAGGTCGAAGGTTCGATCTATACTACAGGCGATAATAGTTAACACTTCTACCCGGTTATGGGTGACGAAACGAGAACAATTAACCCCCGTGAATAAACTAAAGGGTTTAGTTAAGTTCAACATTGGGATTTCCAAGTTTGAAAATAGGCATTTAAAGAAAGTCGGAGGTTTATCGGTCAAAATGTGTGAAAATAATGACCAATTAAGGGAAAGTAATCCTAATAATACAAATCTAAAAGAATCAGATATGTTTTTATTGGTAAAACATTTTTTTTAAGAAACACATTATTGTTAAATCTTATTTTAGTCACGTAAATTATTAAAAATGAAATTGGTCATGGTTTTATTCTCAAACCAGTTGGGGTGTCAGAAAAGTGATTTTTTTTTGGCAAAGCCTTTAAATCTTCATTTTTATTTAATATACGGCAAAACGTTGTGATATTTCGTCAATTTATAATATTATTTAATGGTACATATGTAAGTAAAAACTAAATTTAACACAAGATTCTTCGTTTACGTCTTGATTTTCGCAAAAAAGTCGACATTTTAGAAAGATGCAACCCTGAATTCAACACGTTATCACATTCAAGAATATAATATATAAACACATCACACGCAGAGTCTTAAGAAAATACTGCATACCACCAGCATACCAAGAATAGGAGACTTATCGCTGTCGGGAGCGACAGTCTCCGCTGCCTTTGTGCCGCTGATTTGACTCGAACATGCGCACAAGAAGCTAACACGAAATCGGTGTAACTGTGTATCTCACAGCTGCATGCATGACTTTTTGACTTTTACATTAATTTGGGAAAGCTACAGATATTGCACGTAAGGAATGTATGTCTTACACGTAAAAAGAAATAGTTAACGAACATATAGTATCATTTTTAATTTTATCGATGATAGTAAGCAGAAATAATTTGTGGGTGATATCCTAATCATTTTGCCTTTCATTACAAAAAATACGAAACAGAAGATTGTATTTCTCTCTCCAATCCGCGGACATAATGACGTCATTATCTTTAACGTAGGATACTAATCATGTAACGTAGGATACTAATCATGTAACGTAGGATACTAATCAAGTAACGTCGGATACTAATGATGTAATGTCAAAATATCAGGGTAATGTTTTAACGTCTCTTTCGTTTTAAGGGTATCTGATTACAAACTATTTCATGACTGATGTTAAAGCATTGAATTTGGTTATTTGGGTCAGTTAAAGTAAGACTCGTTTATATCCGATTTCGGTGAATTGATTTTCGTAAAAGACAGGGTGTTGCTTATATACGTGTGAACATTTAAAATATTGAAAGGGACTGAAATATAATTAATTAATTGCCACTGGCAATTTAGCAATTCAAATGTTATTTTTTTTTTCATTTTCGAGCAATTACATTCCTTACAATGGCATACATTCACGGATATTTCATTATCAATGGGAATTTAAAAATTCCCATCGTCAATAATATGTAAAGAAAACTACTGTGTGTGTTTTTTTTTGGTTTAAGAGAAAACAAATTTGTTAAATTCTTTTTCAGTCACGTAAATTATTCATAGTAAAGTAGATTTATGCATTATTTTCCATACTTTGTTTATCAGCGGAATTGTTTGTGTTTTCACTTCTTTTTTAATGTTACAACAAATACGTGTTCCAAAATAAAATACAATTCAGTTTTCTATTGAACTGTATAGTTTAAAACTTCTGAAAGTGTTTTCAAGTTTGTTTGTTTTTAATTTTAATATAATATTTCGTCGGTATCCACTCCATCGGATACATTAAAAAATTCAAAATGGCCGACTCATGAGTTGCTATTTGTTTCATTAATCAAAATGCTGTTATAACATTACTTACCACTAACTCTAAGTTCGACTGGCACCCCATAGAACTTAGAGTTATTTATATGGTAGTATCATGCATGTGAATTATGGTTAACAGAATATACAAAAAATACAAATAGAGTTTTGCACTTCATTTTAGTGTCGGGACCCCCCCCCCCCAAAAAAAAAAATTCCACCAAATTAAAATACTATAATAATTCAAAATATTTCGTAAGACTGAAATACGATTATTTTAAATACATTAACAGCAAATCTTTAAACACACCGTCATAGTAAACACCCTTAACAACTTTACTACTACGGCAGTTTAGTAATTCGAGCGAATATATTTGTTTTCATTTTTGAACAATTAAAGTAGTTACATAGGCAGACAATGACGGACTTTTCTCAATATGAATGGGGATAAAAAAAACATCGTCAATAATGTCTCAGGAATAATACTGTGTTTTTTTGTTTAAGAACCAATGAAAACTCGTTTCGTTAAATTCTATTACATTCGCGTAAATTATTCAGAGTTAAGTAGATTAAGCCATTATTTTTAAAACTTTTTTTGTAATCGAGAAAAGTGTCAGCGGTAGTTTTTGTGTATTCATTTCTTTTTTATGTTTCAAAAAATAAAGTTTTTTTTTCATTTCAATGTGAACTTTAATAAAAAATAGGCGACAAATGAGTCGCTATTAATGTTTCATTGATAAAATAAGGTAACACATGTCTTAACACTTATCCTAAGTCCAACTGGCAATAGCTCCCACGTGGTCGGGTAGTGGCATTAAATAGAATATACAAGAAGATACAAATCTTGTTTCCGCACTTAATTTTAGTGTTGGACCCCCAGCCAAAAATAAAAGACATAACACAATTGAAATAATATATATATATATATATATATATATATATATATATATATATATATATATATATATACGCTTAGTAAATACACACATGCATCCAGCATGAAGCTATTTTACCCCTAAATGGCCCGGCAGTTGGTGCTTATTTTCATTTTATTAATATAGGAAACTGATCCCAGACTCTAAAAGCTAAATGAATTAATTGTGTGTGGAAATTCCTTTTTAGTTGATATTTTCCCAGTTTAATAATTATTTCAGATATTCTACTGAGGGTTACGCTGGGACACTGATCCTGCTAGTTAATAATACTAAAATAGAAAAACTGGAGCAGCCATTTCTTAGCAATTGCAGCCTTCTTGGTGGAAAAGTTATATTCTTCTTAAATGTTGGTCTCAATTTGAGACACTTTCATTGATATAAGACTATTTCGGGATATATTTGTATTCAAAAAAATATTCAATATAATGTTGTTGTTTTTTAATTAAAACTAGAAAAAAATGTTTTTTTTTAAATTTCCATGAAAATGTTCAAATTTAAAAAGATGTATCATTAAGCTTGAATCAAGATTAAAATTAAAATTAAAATTACTTCACTTCCGAGCTTATGTTTCTAGAAGTTCATGATTTATTCTAGAACACTATAAAAATGTAAAGAATTGAAATTTGGCAAAATAAATTCTAAATTGTATTTCTCTAAATATTAGCAAAGAAAAAATTGCCAAAAATAAGTAAGCGCTATACAAAATATAAAATGTGTTTATTTTAAATTGTTGTTTGTTTAATTAGGCATCCACTATAATCGGAAGGAATTAGTGACTCGAGTGAGCATTTCTGCAATATTTGGACTTAATTGTTGATTTTATTTTCAATATTCTTGTAATGCTTTTTATGTGAATTACAAGAAAAAATGCAGACGCATGTAAAAAAATATTCTTAAATTAATCAAGCTAAAAAAGTTAAAGACAAGTTATTACACGTGTAAAAGTAAAGGACCCTCTTTCAAGTGATATTATTTTAACAATTAACATGTAATAATTTATTTTAAGTTTTATAATCATAATTTTTCTCGAAATTTAGTTTTTAGCAGAAATAGTTTTTGAAGTTTTAAGAAGTTGTATTGCTTTTCTTATTTTTCCAAGTGTTATAACATTAATTTAAGAATACTTATTTTCATGTCGTATTTTCCACGTCATATATATATATATATATATATATATATATATATATATATATATGTAAAAATAAAAATGGAATAAAGAATAAGCAATTCAACAACTAACAAAAATGAACTCAAAAACTCATGTTGTAGAACTTTACAACATGAGTTTTTGAGTCTATTTTTGTTAGTTGTTGAATTGCTTATTGTTTATTCCATTTTTATTTTACGTATTGTCTGAAACATTGTTACTTTTTTCTCATATATATATATATATATATATATATATATATATATATATATATACATATATATATATACGTGTGGGTGTGTGTGTGGGTGTTAGATATTGTGTGTGTATAAATAAGCTGTCTTGCGATTGTAAATGTTACAAATATTATTGCACCTACGTTTTTATCTTATATGTTTATTCGGTTATTTGTCTTTTTGTAAAGTAAGATGAAACGAATGGAGTTACAAATTCGTGTAAGAATAATTAATAATTAGAGAAGATAATAACGTAAAGCTCTAAGTATACCTTTTAGATTGTTTAGATTAGGTAAATAAAAATGTTTTACTCTAAAAAAAACTGCCAAAGGGGGCGACTTCATGACGCCGAGTGATTATGACTAGAGATACAGTGAATACGGTCAATCAGATGATAGTTAACGTAAATTCGCAATCATCATAAGAAAATAACGAAAAGGTTAGAAGAATATTATGGAATATATATCAGCCATCAAACATATTTAGTGCACTTTGCAAGGATCCGGCAACATGCATATAAATAAATAGAATCATGTATAGAAAGGGGTACGAGAAGTAACGGATATTATGCAACTGAGTTTTTAGAAGGGGTAAATTGGAGATTCGTTGGAAAGCCAACTAGATAGACGTAACATAATGTGACTTATTAAAATCCGTAAATAGCAACGGATATATCTCTATTTAATAAAGAATAAATCGTGTGTACGACAAGTGAATCAGAACGTCTTGCAGATACGTCTTGTATACGTCTTGTATACGTTTCTCTGGGTCATTTTTTACTGAGCGGGTTCTAAAGGGAATTCTATAATACAATTACAATTATATGGAGCAACCGAATTTCGTAATTCGAAGAATGATATGTATGAATGTTACTAGATGTTATTTAAAAAGGAGGTTAAATGATGCCGAGAAAAGCAAGGCGGGTTCCCTACCTGACCCGGAGATCGGTTCTAAGCCTAAGAGAAAACGTTTGTCGTCCCTTATACATAACACTGGTACAAGTCCTTCTTGAGTATGTCATCTCAGCAACAAATCCCTATCTTCCAAAATATGTCATACACCTGGACGTGTTCAACTTTTTGCGGGATTCTCCACGCTAACCTACAAAGAACGGCTTCAAAGACTGAATATGTCCTAATTCAGCAGCGAAGGATGCGAAGGGGCCTAACTCTGGATTAAAGCATTATAACTGGGAATGTAAATCTACCTTCAGATGACTGTTTCTAACCTAACACATAGTCGCGGTCTCCGTATACACCCGCTGGTGTACCGTCGTTTGAAAAGAAGGAAAACAATATTCATTGTCTGTGTTTCTGCTCGCCGGAACAGTCTACTAAAGGCGGCCGTAAAGAGGCCTATCACACCTATGTTTAAAATGGCCATACTGTATAGATGACATATTTTCTGTCTTTTTACATAATTTGCTTAACCTTGATATTTTTTGTCAAAAAATGATTTATTTTCGTATTTATCTTTCTCCCACAACGGTAAGATTGGACACACGGGGCTGGTAAGTTGGGTTGAAAAAGCCAGCACCCTAGATGAAGATCAGGCTGAACAAAAAATGCCTGGGCAGCCCTGTCGGAATTCCACGGTAGGGGTTCCATTAGCCATAAACAAACCCCTTCTCAAATAGATCGTAAAGCCTGGGAGGATGGGCCTCCTCGCACAATACACGACATATTTCAAACCGGCGGAATGAAATCCGGAAGGACAGTACGATACCCGTCTGCAGTGTAGCAGTCATCGAAGCATATACTACACCCTGATTTTAGCCAAAAGGCTAAAAGGCAAAAGATGGGGTTTTATTAGTTTATCTACGCCCCACAGCAGTAAGATGTGATACAAAGTCGGGACAGTGGGGTTTAAAAGCTAGCACTCAAGCGGAAGAGGAATCTAGTCTACAAAAATACGTTGGCAGCACCCGGTAGGGTCGCATTAGGCGATTAGCAATACACTGATCACTCTCACAGGGTGATAAGGCAAATCCTGGGAAGGTGGACATTCTAGAACTGCACAGCGAAACATCTCAGACCGGTGGAATCAAAGCCAGAAGGCAAAGACTTACCGGTCTACAGATTGCTGCATTGATCGGAACAGATACTACACTCTGACCTTAGATAAAAGGTAATGTAATTTTCCTTCAGGAGGTTAGACACATGATCAAAGTATTTTTTTAATTACCTCATCTGTAGAAGGCTCGCCACAAGGGAATGTGTGGTATGCCGGGGCACTAGGATTAGCGAGTACTGGCCTACAAAATGCCTAGGCAGCCCCGTCGTTATTCCCAGGTAAGGGCGCTTTAGGCGATTAGCAATAGACTAATCCTTTCTCAATGAGAATGTAAAGTCTGGGAGGGTTGACATTCTAGAAGTGTACAGGACACCACCTCAGACTGTTGGAATCAAAGTCTGAAGGCCAAGACGGCAGCGGTCTACAGAGTGTAACATCCATCGGAACAGATACTCACTCTGATCTTAGTCAAAAAGACAAGCTATTTACCTTTAGGGGGTTTGACACCAGGTTAAAGTATGTATATTTACCTCCTCTCCACGAGGCTAAAAACAAGGTCAGGTGTGAAATCATCAACGCTTTTAGTATTTACATGCTTAGAGTGAGGGAAATACTTATTGTGCATACTGAGTAGACAGTATTAATAAGTGACTGTTTCAGTCACAGGGAACAATATGCGTTTGATTTGATTTTTACCTCTGGACCCTCTTTTATCAAGGCTAAGATCCCCTCGAGCATAAAAATGAATGAAATAGAATGATTGCAACTTTAAGACGGGGAAAGCTATGAGATCAATTGTACGAACTGAGTTTAATTACTTATGAAGGGGTTTATGACAAAAACGTATTGACATTAGATGTGAAGACGCCGATGACAAGAGGAAAGCAGCCCCCTAATAACATGTTCCACAGACGGGACAAACTTGCATATAAATTCCGTCCACGAAAATTCAGCCTGACGCTAAGCACATTGAGGGAGAAGGAAAGTGATTTTTATATATGCTAAAAGATGAGTTCTTGCTGTGAATATTTTACAAGGAGGAATCAAATGTTACAGATCATTTTATCACCTTTCATAGAAATACATAGAGAAGAGAGATATAAAGAGAGAGGAAGAGAGACTAACAACGTATATTCTATTAGAAAAGGGGGTGTATGGAATTGAGGAGATCTTCCCCCACTAGATTTCAAAGTCGATTTTGTACTTTGTCTATGGAGTTTAGAGTACTCTGAGTGATGACTCTCTAGATTATTAATATAAACGGAAGTGACAGTGACAATGGTGGAGGAAGAATCGTGTTATTTCACGATGTTCCTTCTTCTAGGTTAGTGGCCTTGCGAACACATGAGTAAAATCTACCCAATCTTCGCTATAAACGGTGCGGCTGGATAGATTTATATAAAGATAATTAGTGAACATTATTTTGTATCCGGGGTGGAAATCGAACACGCCACCTTCACTTCATATATATGCACGCACACGCAGCCACACATGCACGAGTCCGTAATGTGTGTTCTTGTTTATCGGCATTCATATGCGTTCGCACGCGCGTTCTTTTAAGCGTGTTATCAAATCACAATTAATTGATATCGACTGTGATGGTACTTTTGCCAAGAGGATGGATTGGAAGCTTTTAATCAAGAGTCCCGCCCATCGTGCAAACGGTATTCATAAGGGATCCGTTATTTTCCTGCATGGAATCATTACAAGGATATAATAACGACGCAAATCTCCCCACGAATTAATTCATCAAAAAGCCTGCTGCGAACGATTCAATAGAATAAATGGCGCGTATCAAGCATCGCCCTGCCCGCACCTTCAACACTATTAGGCATTCTTTCAAAACATCGGGGTTGGGGAGGTGATGAGTGTCGGGGTGTTGTCGTCGTTTCGGCCGCACCTGCTTCCAGCAACAATCTATGTGCCACTAAATGTTCAATCAAAAAGTCATTGATGAACGAAACGACATTATTTATGCACATACACGCGTCTTGCGTATATTGCGAATCTGACATTCGATCATAAGTGTTTCCTCTAAAACAAACTGTGTAATATTATAACTGATTTAGATGGATAGATAAATAAGAATAAAATATCAAAAGAAAGGAGATAGATAAATATATAGATAAGAATAGAGATAGAGAGATAGATACATACATACGCACATACGAAAAGAAAACTGATATATAAGCAAAGCCATACATAAGGCGGATGTGTAAACATGCTAAAACGGTAGTTTTTATGGCATACATGAGTCCAAGGTTTGAGGTAGAAACTCACATTATAAGTTTACAGACTAGAGCAACGTATGACGTGTCAACAAACCAATCTCGGCAATATGTATATTTTATTATATGGGATTAAAAACGCATCCTACATTATGTTATTGAAATAAATATCTAAATTAAAAGTGCGAGTCTTTTCCATCTATCCTAATTATATTAACATCAAAACAAGTTCTGCTTATTTAATTTTATGATACGACGTACTATTTTGTAATTCCGTGTATATAGTACACAGAAAACACTCAGAACCCACATTTAGTTCTTCTTATTTGCATATTTATTGCATAAAAGGCTTCTTCTAATGAATGAATATTCTGTTATACACAGTTGTCATTTTTCATTGTCATATTTTCATATACATACGCTATATTTAATTCCATAATAAAACGTCTGATATCGCTGGATTGGCGAAACCAGATACTACATTTTGATCTCAGCTAAAAGGCGAATGAACTATATAAAATGATGTTTTTATACCAAATATTTTGTATTATTGTATTATCTTTCAATAAGTGTGGCTAGTGTAGTATCGGTGATGTTGTGATGAAACAATTTTCCCAGAAATAACCTCCTCCTTTTTAAGGGGGTGGGAGTAATTCTCGCATATATTAGATCCTCTATTGATTGAAGGGAATAATTTAATATATGTGTTGTTAGACCATCTTCTCACGGAACTACACGCTTATTTTTAAGTTTGTATCTGGCCCAAGGCCATGATACAATACTCACTAGTATCACCTCCTGTTTCTTTTTATTCGGGGAGGGGGGCAGTATGATATATGTTCGTTGCACGTGCTTCAATGATTATTTTCTCTGTTTGGAGAAATACTATTTCTTCTGTTGTTACGATATCATCCTCCCACGCATAAAATACTCCTGTGGGGGAGACGTTGTCAGGATACCATAATCCCAGTTATTATCTCTTCCCTTTGGGGGTGAATGCAGTATATGTTTATTCACTATGATATAATCCTTCCAGGCAAGCAAAAATATTTGACCGGAGGTAGCATTTGATTCCATTTGTCGCCTGACGACGTTGACGCTATTTGCAAGTGTTATTATATATATATATATATATATATATATATATATATATATATATATATATATACATATATATACATCTATATATATGCATATATATATATATATATACTTATGTATACATATTTATGTATATATATATATATATATATATATATATATATGGGAAGAGAAAGATGAAGGTAATCTAACGTGATGGGAAAAGGAAAAAGAAAAACCAAAAAATGGATGTTTTTTTTATGTGTACATCAACGTTTCGTCGTTATTTATAAGACTTCATCAGGATGATAATATAGAGAAAAATGTCATGCAAGTACAAACACATGTAGGGTGTACATATTGGGAAAAAGGAAGAAAATAATGGTCACTACTGGAGAAAACAGTAAGGTGGACGTCCGTACTTGGTGAGGGCTGAAAAATGAATGTTTATGAAAATGAGTGGGGAAGAAGTGGAAAGATGGGGATGAGCAATGACTACTGTGGCTGGTAGTATGTCAACCCTGCATGTGTTTGCACTTGCATGACATTTTTCTCTATATTATCATCCTGATGAAGTCTTATAAATAAAGACGAAACGTTGATGTACACATAAAAAACATCCATTTTTTGGTTTTTCTTTTTCCTATTCCCATCACGTCAGATTACCTTCATCCTTCTCTTCCCATATATATATATATATATATATATATATATATATATATATATATATATATATATATATATATATACATAAATATGTATACATAAGTATATATATATATATATATATATATATATATATATATATATATATATAATAACACTTGCAAATAGCGTCAACGTCGTCAGGCGACAAATGGAATCAAATGGCGTAGATCTTAGATTTACCTCAACAGGAAATTGAAGATGCATTGGGTGGGGGGAGGAGGGAGAGAAGTGGAGCTCTGTCTATGACGGGGACATGATACATGAGGAGGGAGGGAGGGACTCCAGCAAGTCATTTTTTCAAAAATTGCGTGGGAGGTGTTCTCGTGTCTGGGCCATAGTGACCTCAATTCCAGCCGGGGCGACGGGGAGGGGGGCAGGGTGAGTTAAATTTAAAATTAGAATAGAAATGAATTATAATTACTATTAAAACTGTCATTTTTGTTGTAATATGTAATTATTATGTAGATAAAATGTTTGATAATTTTAATTTATGGTATTAATTGCTACTTCTGCATTCTATTTTTATTCTATTTTAATGTAGTTATTTATGGCTTACTCAATATGTGTAGTGAATTTTTTGTGATAATATTTTTTAATTGTGATTATATTATACCAAGATCAATACTAGTGGAATCATTTTATAAAAGAAGTTTAATGGTGTTACCATTTTTAGCATTAATAAAATCGATTACAATAACAGTAATGATAACAATGCTAATCATACCTACGATAGTCGCAGTGATAATAGCAGTTATGGGTTTATGTGGGAGATGATTTTGGTAGAATTGGTAGTATAATAACTGGGATAGCTATTAACACTGATATCACTCAGACTAATCTAATCTCAGTTACTTAACCCTTCGATTACTATCTTGAACACTTAATTATTGACTGGTACTTAGTCCTTGTCATTGGTAGTAAAACTATAAAAACCTACCATCACTTGTAGACTTATTTCGCCCAATGACTTCACAAGTAGCAGGATGGTAATGATGGTGATAATTATTATTATTATTATTATTATTATTATTATTATTATTATTATTATTATTATTATTATTATTATTATTATTATTTTTATAATTATTATCAGTATTATTATAATTATCTTGTTTCTTATTTTTTATATTTATTTTTATTTTTATTTTTATTTTTATTTTATTAATGCTATTATCACTGCGACTATCGTAGGTATGATTAGCATTGTTATCATTACTGTTATTGTAATCGATTTTATTAATGCTAAAAATGGTAACACCATTAAACTTCTTTTATAAAATGATTCCACTAGTATTGATCTTAGTATAATATAATCACAATTAAAAAATATTATCACAACAAAATTCACTACAAATATGTAGCAAGCCATAAATAACTACATTAAAATAGAATAAAAATAGAATGCAGAAGTAGCAATTAATACCATGAATTAAAATTATCAAACATTTTTATCTACATAATAATTACATATTATAACAAAAATGATAGTTTTAACTGTAATTATAATTCATTTCTATTCTAATTTTAAATTTAACTTACCCTGGCCCCCCTCCCCGTAGCCCCGGTCGGAATTGAGGTCACTATGGCCCAGATACGAGAAAACCTCCCACGCAATTTTTGAAAAATGACTTGTTGGAGTCCCTCCCTCCATCCTCATGTCTCATGTCCCCGTCATAGACAGAGCTCGACTTTTGTCCACCCTCTTCCCCCCCCACGCAATGCATCTTCAATTTCCTGTTGAGGTAATTCTAAGATCTACGTCATTTGATTCCATTTGTCGCCTGACTATGTTGACGCTATTTGCAAGTGTTAACGAAACAGAATATGTTTTGTAGCAAATAATGGAATAAAATCATCAACAAAAATATATATATATATATATATATATATATATATATATATATATATATATATATATATATATATATATATATTTACAATTAAGCAGGATGTTAAGAATAAGTCTATAGCCGCATTACTTTGCCCCCAGACCACGGAAATATTAAGTAAAAAGCGAAATATTTATCCACAGTTACTGACCGGAAAGAAAGCCAGTGTGGGTATATATATATATATATATATATATATATATATATATATATATATATATATATATATTTCATTTAACAAACAATTTAAAAACTTAGCCAAAGAATATTCATCGATCTATTTTATTTAAAAGGCGATAAAAAAACTATAATCGTTTATATGTAACGGGAATTATTACACAAAAATAATATTAGCTCACGGCCGGCTTTCGCGTTTCAGAAAAGACAGATTTTAAAATAAATGAAATGAATTGTAAAATTGCATGTCTGATGTAAAAGAAAGTGATCATCGATTATAATCGATTAAAGCCAATTAGTGAGATTAAATTGTAACCACATGCGAAATTCATCAGATAAAAGAAACGGTTTCAATGACTGATAGTTAAAAGTTCGTGTGCGTCTGTGTATGTTGGGGGATTGATCTTAAATATAATTCAACACAATACTACGTATTTATTTATGAAAATAAGACTTGTATTATTACGAATGTATAATAGAAACTATAATGTGTGCCCGTTTTTTCTGAAAACTTGCATAGTCTAATGATACCGACGAGAAATACCAATAGGGCTATAGTCGTAAAAAATAAAATACAGATAAAAAGACAGTTACGCCTACATAGGCGTTTCTAAAATGCGATATATAGAATACACAAAAAATAGCTATGGGTGTCAGAATGAACCAGCAGTAAAATGTCGAAAGAAGAAAAGAAAGAAACTCGTACGGTATGTGACGAGAAAAAAAGACATAGATATGACATTTAAAGCAGTCGTATTTTTGTATCAACGTTTTTCTGCCCAGAATTCAATTCATAGCAAAGTCTAAGACCGAAAACTATTTTCTCAAGTAAATTGCACAAACAATCAAATGGTTGCAACAATTTTGTGTTAGAGTTTCTGCAATAATATTGTTGGGTCAGCGTTCCCATGAGACTTTCAAACAGGAAAATCGGCGTTTTACTCCAGACATCACAAAATATAGACAAAAATTGTACTTTGTTGTTCAGAGATTGCAGCAGAAGTTCACCAGTGTCCCCAGTCTTCTTGTCCATAAGGAAACTAGCCTAAAAGTCGACAAACAATTCATCACATGCAATTCATCACATGCAATTCATCACATGTAATTCATCACATGCAGGAATATTCACAAAGTAAAACAAACGAAACTAAATAGTACATGTTGAATCTTACAAAAGTTCAAATACAAATCAATGAAATTAAAAGAAGAAATAATAATAATGATAATAATAGTAATAATAATAATAGTAATAATAATAATAATAATAATAATAATAATAATAATAATAATAATAATAATAATGTTAACAACAACAATAATACTACTAATAAATATATAAATAAATAAATATATTAATGTGTTTACAATTTATTTTTTACCTACACCGTGTCTCAATGCTGAGTGATCATGTTTGATGGCGGGTGGATTTTACGCTAGCCTTGAAAACCGACCTGTGTCTATCTTTGGCCTCAATGCAGAGATAGATAGATAGATAGATAGATAGATAGATAGTAGGCATATCAAGGTGGTTAAATGAAGAGATTAAACGCGTCACATTATAATAGCCCTTAAAATCGGCCAATGTATGTGAAACAACGATAATGAAATTCCGAACGTTCAACATTCCCGCGGATCGTTCAGAAATCAACTCGCATGCAGACAACAATAAAATGCAATAATATAAAAAGTGTACTTTAACTGTTGACAGTAGGGAGGACATTTTTATTCTAATTGCGAGACCGGTCAGATGACGCTGACACCGGAAGTCAGGCGCTCTTCCTAAGCGGAAGTTCGCTGAATCTGTATTGAATCTTCCGGCATACAGCGATTATAGGCAAGGGGTGGGTGTAGAAATAACTGGTTGTGCGATGATTGTTCCCTCTCCGTCTATTTGTAAAACCCGCCAGGAATTAGATACGAGAAACGAGTTTTGCACAACATTGAAATCTCGCCATATCAATGAGCTGAAATACGGATGGCTGAACACTTATAAACACAATAATGTATTTTCACTCATTGATATATCGATATATATTTTAAGCAAATGTTTTATTTCGTTATATTTTACTAGTGGGTACCGTGGAAATTCCACGGTTACTTTCTTCATCTATCTGTGTAAGTGTTTATTAATAATAATAATAATAATAATAATAATAATAATAATAATAATAATAATAATAATAATAATAATAATAATAATGATGATAATCATATTACTCTTAAAATAGTAAATGTATGTTAGCTTTAATGATATTAAGTAAAATGTCCCTGTTTACTTGTTTTTTCCATAAGGAGAGAGTTAGATACAAGATCGGTTTTTAATTTGGGGAAAATTAAGTCCCCCCCCCCCGTAAAAGATCAATGACCCCAGAAAAAATAATATGTAGTATCAGATCAGTTACTACATTTTGCTCGTAGCCAAAAACGATCGTGCTTCTTTATATAATCATAAAAAGTTGTAACAATTTAAATATGTTTAAAACGATGTATAGTCTCTATTTTCTAACCTTTAAGGTAAATAAATAAACAAACATATATATATATATATATATATATATATATATATATATATATATATATATATATATATACATAAATATATATATATATATATATATCTTTTTCAATATATATATATATATATATATATATATATATATAGTTATATTGAAAAAAGATAGTCAATGAGTATTATTTATTTGAGATCGGAGATTCAGTCAGCTTTATTGAATCACCTCCATTACTGTTACAAGCAAATGGAGCTCTCTTTCTCTTTCCGTCTTTCCCTCTATCTATCTCTCGCTCGATCTCTATCTCTCTCCCTCTCTCTCTCTCGCTCGCTCTCTCATAGAGACATAACGAGGCATAAAAAGAAATATACCAGCATTTGCAAAAAAAGTAATTTCTATTTATTCACACAAGAATTAAATGTTTATTTCTTCTTTTTTCTACGAGGACGAAAAATAAACCAATCTCAAGTGGCGAAATATCCTCTAATTTCAAAGCAGATTTATTTTTAATTTCATTTTTGTTCAAATTGTCGACGTTTTATGTGTGTCTCTTTTATAATCATGCATCTTTTGTTAACATAAATTAAGAATATTTTTCTTATTATTTTTACTTGCAGGTAAACAATCCACATTTTCAATTCTGGCGAGATTGAAGAATTTTGAAAGAAATCAGGACGACCCAACGGAACTTCTTTTACGCAGAATCAATTTCTTGAGAGAAAACTGGTCGGTAATATTTCTAAAAAAATAATCAGGTGTTACAGTTCTGTTTTTGATTTCAATCATTTTACTTTGATACATACAATAGCATAACGTAATGAGGTGTTTTTGCTATTTATGGATGCTCTACGTGAACGGCGAGCGTACGATATTACTAGAAAAGGCATTAATAACACAACGTAGAATGCCGTCTTTCATGATATTCTGCGTGACAACCGACTTCACGATATCATTGTAAAAACAAAATTAATGACAACATTGCATCCTTTGTAAATGTTTACTCGCGATAAACTTTTAGTTCCCATGTATAAGTGTACTTAGCATAAATAAAAATAATACAAACTTATTGCAATAAGTCCATATTTACTTGCCTACTCACAAGAGCAACCTTTTGGTGTTTTATCATCAATACGATGTGGGATGACGTCATAATAGATATAGCGTTGCCTCGGATGAGAACTAAGGAGATGCACTGGAACATCCATGCAGTCTCTCAGAGCTGGTTCGCACAATGGCTATTATTCATCCAATATATCATATGACTCGTGTCTTATCGGAACCGAGGACCCCATAAGTCCTTACCCAGATCGTCTGTAAAATGAAGCGGTCGCTGATTGAGTTATATTTGCCGTTTTTACTGGTTTCGCAAAACTGAGCTACAATGCTGGAAGTCTGCAATTCTTCACAATGTGGAAGGGTCGGAGGAGATATACGATTATATAAGTGAAATGTCATAGGGTCGACGACCATCGTCTGTGTAGGCCGATAGATAATTTGTGTGTTATCTTGGTCGAATCGGTGTGCGAGTGCACGCGCGAGAGAGAAAGACACATTAAAACACCTGTGTGAATTTTGTGTGTAACACCAAATATTGTATTTATTACTTAACTTATTTTCATCTGAAATGCGGCAATATAAAATATACAACTTAATTAGTACGTGCGACTTCAAAGCAGAAAGGAAGCCGTAACTTGAAGCCAAGCGTGACCGTAACAATCGCTATCAGTCCGCTCAGTCGTTTGGTGCAGATGGGAGCGCGCACTTTTCAAGAATTTGCCCGGTTGTTTGGTTGTCTGCACAACAAGGATATCTACGGCCAAATATGTGCGTAAACCCATTCAACTATACCTATGAATATTCTGTCTATCGTTAAATATCTAGAAACACCGTAATAGAGTCTGCATTTCTCAAACACCAACGCTTTCTCTCATTTGTCTAAAATACAACTCACCGTCCTATTTTAATCCGTATTTTTGGAGGCAGTTTGTCTCTATACATTTAGTTTTTTGCTCGCTCATGCACATTGATTTAAACTATAACATTTATCATTATGAAAACAACTAGTCTTCTCTTAGCAACAGTTGTTCTATACGCGAATCATCTATTATGCCTTAAAACTCGTAAGTGCTCGGTTTCGTATCTATTGATACAACACTTCCCTGTAAAATCATTGTACTGTTAAGTGAAATTGTGATCTCAAACCTTCTCGCATAGGGCACAAATATAGTAACCGGGAAGTCGGTTACTGAACACTAAAAAAGCTACCACAATCTCTTGCTACAGCCAATAATGTTGCACTCAGTCGCTTTCATTCGTGACAGGGGCTAAACCTCTAGTGTTGGCTGATTTAACGTCGCCGACTTTTGCCGTATTCTCGGGACACCAACGTCGACGAGAATTCCTGCTTCCCTGAAGAAAATTGGTGGTGTCGTAGCGTCTTCGCTGATCGGACTGGACCTTCCCAGACTGTGTTGATCGATCAAATGTCCGGGGCCGGATCGATAAAGTACATGAACGCTTATTGAGGGATGAGAAATACATTTAAAACAAACCAAGTATAGACAACTTGACGAGATATTGTTCATATACAACCAAAAATATATCCCCATGGAGCTTGTAGTTACAAGAAATAAATATTTCGGTGATTGGGGGTTAATACCTCGTCTGTTTCTCTACTGTGTTTTTATCCTTAAGTAGTCCTTACATAAGTAACTTTACAATCAGTAGTTAAGTTTTTGAGTAGACAGTGGTAAAAGCGTCTACTTCTCTGGAGGAAGTATGCCAATTCTTACCGTGCGGGAAAAGCTAATTTCCTTCTTCTCAAAGCTTTAAAAATTCATCCAAACTTATCCACAAAATTGACAAAAATCGGAATCGTCGCCACTATTCATCTAAATTGGATATAGCTTGGTTCGTTTAAATTACCAGAGTTCCGCACCTGACGAGTTTCTCTTGTAAGTCATGGAACTCCTGTCTTTTGCAATCCTGTCCGAAACTTCTCCAGTGATCGGCTAGGACGCAACTTTACGGTGTTCCATTAGCTCCTACGACTTATACTTCATAAGCATTTTCCTGCCGGCGTGAACTCACCTCGCTTCAGGACAATGACGTCTGGTGAGAGCGGCCGACCTCTGACCCTTCGGTTATATCTAATGTTTTCGTTCTAGCTCGAAAAATTAGATAACATTATTGATTTTAGTCATGAAAACAATATGTTCTAAGTACAAGTAGATTTTATGACCATGATTTTTTTCTCTTTACGTATCTTGTGTGGCCCCACAATATATACCAGTGTTTCGTAATTCTTTGCTGGGGTCCGCTACATTGTCACAATGTGTCCTATTAGTAAAAAAGCAAACATGAAGATAAACAGCAAATGAATACAAAATAATATATGTGAGCTTCAATCAAATGTCTGAAAAATATTTTTATAAGTAATACAATTGTAGCTTTCAAATAAATTTATTTATGACAAAATAACGAAAAGAATGATGTGATAAAAAATGTGAAATAGTAGTATTTCTGTAAGAACGCAAACTCTAAATTAAATATTTGTAGCAACCAGAAAACGTGTAAGTAACGTGGAATATCAAGCATGGAAAAGTTCATTTAGACCATCTCTGTCATCATGAAAACGTAATCTGGCCGTCTTCGCCCCTGTTGTAAGCTGATTCTGACATACACTGCTGGTATCACAAGCGCTTCAACTAGAAATTTGTCGCAGAAAATACGCACATTGAGAACACTCATACATTTACATTTATTCCACCAACGTTTGAACTATTAGTTAACTGATCATCATCACCATAATAATCAACATCAACATCAGCAACATCGGTTTAACGCCTGTTTACATGTTGGCATATGATAACTTCAAAACTAAACTATCTTAAGGCTGACGATTATTTGCCCCTCTTTCTCTCAAGTTGATTCGTATACTTTAAGTGTTCTTTCATTGTCCTTTCCTTGTGGACTACCCTGCTGATTTAACTGCTCTTATCCATTTAGTCAACGTGGCTATATCATCGAAGTGCCCTGCTCTTCACGCATATCCCTATATTGTCCATATTTCATATTCATTTGAGCTCATCAGCTCTAAAAGTTTCTGTAATACTTACAATGCACATCTATTGTATCATTCTCTTATTATTTCGCTCCATGCAACACATATCCTCAACCCTCACTGGGCAGGTTTCACTTCAATACATCATGAGACTGCGTACACATACTGATATACTCTTCAATTAGTCAACAGTGGTAACGCTTTGCTGGTGTGTAATGCCAAAAAGTTATCTGAACTTAATGAATCCGCTCATAAATCTTGCAATCACACTATCCCTGTTCATCTCTGTGCTCCAATTGTATCACTAATCTAACAAAACTTAATTATTGCAGTGAAAAGAAACTCTGCTCACCAACCTTCAACTCATATGCATTCAAAATGTTCTATTATTAAAATATTGTTGTGGCATTGTGCTTGTTCATCCGTATCCATTTACTCTCTACATTGTCAATCATAAATTATCTTTTCAACAATACAAAGTTATGAATTAAAACATTAACAATCAATTTTCGCTCAAAAATCATCCCCAGGGCGGCGATAACAATTGGCATCACTTTTACATTTTTGTGTCATGTATTTTCATTATTTCTATTCATTCGTTGTCATTTTAAATGCTTTCTCTTAATAATCATCAATTTTCATATGTTCACTGACTTTAATTATTTACGTTTTTATAAGACATTCATAATTTTACAAGTATTGCAATTTCATGGGTGTTTTTTTTCTTTTATATGGTCACATTATCCTCGTTAGTTTGACGAGGCAAGTTTTCTGCGACTGACAATAATTTACGACAAAAAAATCAAATGAGATTTAAAACATAATTCATACAATTTTTTGTAGTAATTCTGAATTATCCGATAAAAATGAATATATTTTCACCTGAGTCTGACACATGTGACAAAAAATAAACTGATTTTGTCTCGTCCTGCACATCCGCACAACGGTCACGCCCAATCAAGGCAAAGCGGGAACATCAGCATCTGAATTCGGCGAACCAGAGCAAGGAGAGAATGACAGACCTAGGTGTGGACAGCTCGATTGACAGTCCGACCTATATCCATTCAAATTAACAAATACTCCCACACTTATTCGCCCGGCGCTAGAGGTACTACTAAACTGTTTGTCTCGCTGTAGATTTGTTCATGCATAAAAAAGGAAAACTGTCGATTGTTCGCACAGCCGCTTGTGGAAATTGAAAATAAACTTTTCATGGAAAACCGCGCAGATTACACGAAATCACTGAAAAATTGAGAAATATAGTAAATAGTTAATTACATTCGTCACGGAATATTTATAAAATATACGTCCGTTTTCGACCTGTCTGTCTGTACGACTGCCACGTTTCGACAATCCCTGGTTTCCCCTTCATCGACATTTACAATCAGCACCTGCCTCTCTACCACATCAGAAAATATTTCCTCGCCCCATGTATCTTACATCAGTTAAAATATCCATCGACAGATATTATTTGTATTAAGTAATCAAATGCAATTTGATTAATGTTAACCCTATCCGATAATAGATTGTCTTTCACCGACAATGAGTTCGTCTCATTAACCCTTATCTTTGGATTATTGTGACATGCATACGTGCCTACTAATAGTAAAACACACTAAACACGATTCATCCATCAATGCGCCGACACATCTCTAACTAAGTGTGCCCATCTGTCTGAATGTCAAGTAGCTGCGATTTGCAGGAGAACACTTCAGAGAAAAAAACTATATAACACCTTGACTTAATGAACATGTTGCTTAGATATTAGCATTGATCAGTGAGAAAAGATTGGGGAAAAAGTCGACCGCAATGCACTAGTGTGGGTGCCGTCACATAGATGTGATTGTGTCAGAGGAGAACACAGATCATCCGTCAAGCAACTAGCTGAAGACACAGTGCACCTTCGAAGACTTGTCTGGTGAGCTGGTGGATTAAGCGAAATGGCGTAAGTCAAGAAATTAGCACGACTAGATGATGATATAATTGATCGATTCCATGCTGATTTTATTTGTGCGTGAATTTTTAGATGTGGAAATATGGTCGCTCAATGAAAATAAAGGACGACTTATATAAGAACAGGTGACAGTAAAAGGATGATGTAAATAATTTTTAAAAAGAGAAATAAATAATAAAAACAGAGAGAAAAGAGGATGAGGTAAACATCACAATATATTCTGACTTTGTGAACTCATTTGACTTTGTAAAAGAATCGCATAAATCCTTAAAAAGATGGCATTAAGGATAAAGGAGCAATACAAAAGAGAGGGAAGAATAAAGAAATAGAAGGAAAGAATAAAGAAAAAGAGAGCGAGGGGACTAAGAGAGAGGGAGGGAGAAACAAAGAGTATGAAGAAAAATTGGGTGGGGAGTAACAATTTAGTCTATTTTAGCACTACAATGTATTCTGATTTTGTGAAATACTTTTACTTTCTTATCAATATTACAACATAATTAAAAAACAATCTAGAAGTTATATACATAATAATAATAATAATATATATATATATATATATATATATATATATATATATACTAACTCAAGGGGGCACAAGTGATCTAATAATCAATAAGACTTAGCTTGATACTTTTTATTTGCCTAGGTATCAAGTAATTATCCTCGGCGAAATGTATGACCAGTCTTTTATATATAATGAATAATAGCAACAAATAAATAAATGCTCAATTATCTGTTAGTTATTGCGTTTACCCATTATATACGTTCCATATCTTATACTATAATATGATAGGCCAGCACTTTATGCAAGGTTTGTTATTCACATATGTTTTCGATCTTTTATATATAGATGATTGTATGTGTGTATGCCGTCACTCATCTTGGAATAAATGCTAATGTATACAACATTTAAAAATACTAAAAGTAGGTTTGTGCTCGTAAATAAAAGTATCTGGTTGCAATTAACATTTCTCTGCTGCGTATCGTGCGAATATACGTGCAGTTGAATATCACATGAAAATGTTCGACCTAATAAATGCCTTGCAATGCCGGTTAAAAACAAGAGAGAATAAATTATTTTTCTCACTAAATAACGACGGTTATAAACGGGAAATGTGAATCACTTTTGAAACATTTTAATTGGGAAGCTGGCAGAACATAACTCTATGATTGAAAGCATACCCTCGGTATAGTGATTAGCATAAACAGGAAGTTTGCGCGTAGAAACGGTACATTTCAACCACAAAGCGAATTTCTCCTGTTGGCTTTTAATACGTAGTTCTCAACGTACGTGTGCCCATCATGTTCTTATTAGGGCCAATCACGCTGAATTTATCCGTAGACCAAAGCGGATCTGGCTGCGTCAGTAATACTTACTTGGATTTGGCGGTATGATAGACAACCGTACGTTGAAAACTATATATATATATATATATATATATATATATATATATATATATATATATAACTAAATGGATATCACGATATATAATTCAAACATACAGTTTATGGTAGGGGCGCAAGAAAAGTGTACACTCAGAACCGTCTTGAAAAGACAGTTCGAATAGAATTCGATGGATTATGAAACATACCTTTTTATAAAAGTGTCACATGATTCATTTTTTTAATCTAAAACATACATTACAAAACAACTCCAAAATATAAAAATCATAAAACTCTTATATTTTAAATTCCAAGAGTTTATTGTGAAATTTTAAATATACAAATGAATTTATATTTGTTTACTGAGCAACACATATATTATCTTTCTGATTAAGGGACAGTAATCAGTTATAAAAGCCTGGGTTTTTCAGCGAGTACTGTCAACTTTTCATTCAATCATAGAATAATATAACTATTGACTTAATACTTTAATTATTCATTAATTGCACTATCGAAATTATAAAATATTAAAATATTAAATATTAAGCTTTATCTTGGCTCTAGGAAATTGATGCCTATTCGAATTCATCTGAATAATATAAATTCATCTATAATTGTTTCACATACGCGCGACCACACACAAACACACACTGACGCACACATGTATATGTACATATATATATATATATATATATATATATATATATATTTATATATATACATATATATAATTATTTGTTTCATTTGGTAGAAAAATTCGAACGGAGTGCACGATTATTTAATAATGAAAATGTGATAATATAAATTCATCTTAAATAGTGTCACATACGCGCACACACACGCACATATTTAGATATAATATTGCAGCATTTCATATCTACCTGTTACATTAAGTGTAAAGATGGGTACGCCGACACAGTCGGAAAACATACTCAGCTCTCTTAAGTATTAATTATAAACTTTTTATTATAGATCCAGCATGGTTGAAAAAAAGGCAGTGAACGGTTCTAATTAAAACCAAGAAAACGCAGTATTTATTCGTTTGGATCGGCTCTTCCAGCATACAAATACGATACCATGTTGATCTGCACTTCTCTAATATCATATATATATATATATACATATTGTCAACTTATCCATGCATATATTCATAAAGTTTATTATAGTGTCCTGGAGAAAAATGTCAATAGGCAAGTAGAATAGGTAAATTCTTGAATAAAACCACACCTTCATCTAGTATTGCGTGTAATAACACAATATAAATAAGCGAGAAACGATACGAATGATAGCGCTAGTACTGACAACAATGCTAGCCAAGGACCAGAACCCAAATGCAATTGTAGATGCACTAACGATTGTCCTCTTGAAGTAACTGTATATGTCAAGCGTGCTATGTAGATGCGATGTAAAGACGGGGAACAACCCCCGGAGTTATATCCGGTCAACCGAGTATACATTCAAGAACAACCGAGTATACATTCAAGAAATAGCGTTATTAGATATTTTTAAAGATGTTAGACTAATACTCAATAATAAATAACCGTTAATAATAATTTACTGATTGAGTTTAGTGTTTTGGTTAGTTTCCCTTTACGGAATGTTGATGTGCTAGCAGGATTTATTTAAGAGTGGCTTCGTAAATATCAGCTTTGAAGCCATCATTAGTAGGTGTGATGCGAGGTATTTTCGAATGTGATTATCTTTTTGGGGGTGCAATATTTACGTATTTTCTTATTCTTGTTTCTCAAGTTGTCACCTTTTTCCCTAAGTGAGTGTTTTCTTTTTTATACTTAATTCTGCGAAACTTATATCTGGAATTTCACT